>CAJNDS010000745.1:75081-76743 GCA_905221605.1 Symbiodinium natans | reverse complement strand
CCCCCCCCCCCCCCCCAAAAAAAAAGGGGCAAAAACAATAAGATAATAATAAAATAATAATGGAAAATAACAACAATAAACCTAATAATGAAATAATCATCACAATAAACCTAAGCCCTAGCCCTTACCCCCCCCCCCCCCCTAAAACACTTAGGGGCCTGCGCCGCCTTCACCGCTTCGGCGGAGGGGGCACTGGGCATCAGTCCCTGGAGCTGGACCTGCAGGGGCTGTAGGGCTTTTTTTAGGGGCTTAGGGTTTAAGGTTACATCGGTTTTAGGGTTTAGGGGTTTAGGGTTTTTAGGGTTTTTAGGGTTTAGGGTTTCAAGATTTTTTTTTTTTTTGGGGGGGGGGGGGTAGGGCTTTTTTGGGGAGTCTTAGGGGTGTTGGGTTTTTTGAGGTTTAGGGGTTCAAGGGTTTCAGGGTTTGGGGTTTCAGGGGTTTAGAGGCTTAGGGAGTTTAGGGGTTTCAGGGAGTTTAGGAGATTAGGGTTTAGGGCTGAAGGTTTCGGGGTTTTGGGGGGGTTTTCGGCATTTGTATGGGTTTTGGCTCAGGGTTTTAGGGTTTTGCTCTGGGAGCTCTTGCTTTAAGGTTCAGGGTCCAACCGTCTGCGCCTCTTTGACGTCTGCAAGCCTAAACCCTAAACCCTAAACCCTAAACCCTAAACCCTAAACCCTAAAGCCTAAAGCCTAAAGCCTAAAGCCTAAACCCTAAACCCTAAACCCTAAACCCTAAACCCTAAACCCTAAACCCTAAACTCAAACCCTTGGCAAGTCCAGCCCCCGAAACGCCTTGACGTTCTCCAGGTCGGCCCGCGCTTGAACTCGCCGCCGCATCTTCTCAGCGACTGGGCCGACCTCCTGTGAATAATATTGGTTTAGGGTTTAGGGTTTGGGGTCTGGGGTTTAGGGTTTAGGGTTAGGGTTTAGGGTTTGGGGTTTGGGGTTTGGGGTTTGGGGTTTGGGGTTTGGGGGTTGGGGGTTGGGGCTTGGGGCTTGGGGCTTGGGGTTTGGGGTTTGGGGTTTGGGGTCTTGAAGTCGTCCCACGATAGGGGTCGGAATAATTACCAACAGTATTCCCTGATGGTCCCTTTATGACTATACTAGAATAGCCCCTACAACCCCATTTCTAATTATAAAGGTCCCTATGTTAGTTGAAGGTCTGGGGGGCTTGGGGGTCTACTAAGACTCTGGCCTAGAAGACCCTGAATAATAGATTCCCCCTAAACCCTAAACCCTAAACCCTAAACCCTAAACCCGAAACCCTAAGTCCTCAACCTTGAACCCCTGAACCCTGTGAACCCCGAACCCCGATCCCTTCACTGAACCCACGACCCTAAACCCTAAACCCTAAGCCCTAAACCCTAAACCCTAAACCCTAAACCCTAAACCCTGAACCCTAAACCCTAAACTCTACAAGCCCCAGACCCTGAGCCCTGTCCTGCAGGTGCGCCTGAGCCTCGGACCACCGGGCTCGCCCCTCCGGGCCAAGCTGGCCGCTCCTAAGGCGTGAAGCTCTAGGTCTCTAGGGGATGAGCATGAGGGTTTAGGGTTTAGGGTTTAGGGTTTAGGGTTTAGGGTTTAGGGTTTAGGGCTTCGGGTTTAAGATTTCAGTGTTGAGGGCGTTGGTTTTAGGGCTTAGGGTTTAGCGTTTAGGGGTTTAGGG
>CAJNDS010000745.1:62581-70081 GCA_905221605.1 Symbiodinium natans | reverse complement strand
GTCCCAAGCAGCCTTCTCTTCTTCTTTGGCCCAGTGGACTGAGGGTGGCTCTCAGTCCTACTTGAAGGCTCAGTGCAGTGTAGGGTTTAGGGTTCAGGGTTCAGGGTTCAGGGTTCAGGGTTCAGGGTTCAGGGTTCAGGGTTCAGGGTTCAGGGTTCAGGGTTCAGGGCTTAGGGAGTGCGGTCTAAGGGGTTCCTACCGAAAGGCTCATGGCCAGTGATCAGCAGGGACACAGATACAAATTCCTGAAATCAGGGGGGCGCCAAAAGCCGGTGCCCTCAAGAGACAAGCTGAACAGGGTTGGGTTTAAATTCAGGTAAGGGATCACAGATTCCGCTTGGTTGCTTAGGGTTTAGGGCCTCGCGTTTGGCATTTCGGGGGTAGAGGGTTTGGGGTTTAGGGCTCCAGTGAGCTTCTGATTGCCCAGCTCAAATCCCTTACAACTCTGCTTCAACCCTCACCTGGACCTCCATTTACCTGCAATTGTGGGGGTGCTGCCCTGTGTTTAGGGCTTGGTAGCCTACTCTTTTGCAGGGTTTGGGAGTCCCCATTTACGCTCGACCTGAACAAATGCACCTTCAACCCGAAGCTACCCGACCAAGAGCCCGAACCATGGTCTTTCTACAATGCAGGAACCAGACACTTAAGAATGACAAGGAGCCCAAATAGCGCTTTTGCTGGGCATCCTAAAATATCCGACGGTGCTGTCGTGAAAAGCAAGGCTGCTTGCCGTGCACCCTAAACCCTAAACCCTAAACCCTAAACACCCTAAACCCTAAACCCTAAACCCTAAGCCCTAAACCCTAAACCCTAAACCCTAAACCCTAAACACCCTAAACCCTAAACCCTAAGCCCTAAACCCTAAACCCTAAACCCTAAACCCTAAACCCTAACCCAGAACTCTAAGTGGAGTCCCTGAGAAGCTCTTTGCTCCCCGCAGGTCCCGGAGGGCGCTGACGACGGTCGCGGGGGCTCTGAGGAAGAGATCCTGCATCAGAGGTGAGAAAGAGCCCGAAAGCCCTAAACCCCAAATCCTAAACCCGAAACCTAAACCCTAAACCCCAACCCTAAGCCACATAAACCCGAAACCCTAAACCACAAACCCTAATACACCTAGCTCTTGGCTCATATTAAGAAGCCCCGCTGTCCTCTAATACTCAGGGGCTGACTGCCCTAGCCCAAAAAAGGTTGGCCTATTGATATATAGTAGGATTCTATACAACCAAAAAGGTTAAAGGTTACCAATCCAGCCCCTCAAAAGGTGCTTGTGCCAGGGGTTCAGAGGTGATGACATTCATGAACTGCTGAGACCCGAAAAGCGCTGCATCTTATGCATCGTTCGTCCCTAAGCCCTAAGGGTTTAGGGTTTAGGGTTTAGGGTTTAGGGTTTAGGGTCCTAAACCCTGAGCCCTAAACCCTGAATCCTAAACCGGTTTGGGCTTGGGCAGCTTCCCTGTTGCTCCATGAGGCACAAAGGCTTGGGGTGTCGGGCCGTATAAATCCTAAACCCGAAGAAGCTGAACTAACAGGACTTAGGGTCTAGGGTTAAGAGCTAGAATTTATGTATAGTGTTTAGAGTTAGAGCTTATATAGGGTTTAGGGTTTACTGTTTAGGGTTTAGGGTCAGAAAATCCTGGTTGCTGAGTAGCCTGGGACAAGCAAGATTAACCTCTTAACTATGGTACGCTTATGCATACCCCAAAACAGTTAAAGGTTACCTACTCAGCTACTAAGAAACTAGGATGGCCCTTAAACCCATGTGAGACATGTTCCTCTTAAACCCAGTAAGGGAACATATACAAATGTCCCAAAGGCCTAAGAACAAATGCACCATGGCGGCTATCCTGTTCTTCTTCTTCTTCAGCGGCCTGCTGGGCCTGCGGCGGCAGCTAGGTAACGTTGCCCCCAACCCCCCCCCCCCCCATACTGAACCCTCTAAACCCTCTAAACTCTCCAAACCCTCTAAACCCTCTAAACTCTCCAAACCCTCTGAACCCTCTAAACCCTCTAAACTCTCCAAACCCTCTAAACCCTCTAAACTCTCCAAACCCTCTGAACCCTCTAAACTCTTCAAACCCTCTGAACCCTGAACCCTCTGAACCCTCTGAACCCTCTAAACCCTCCAAACCCCCTAAACCCTCTAAACCCTCTAAACCCTCCAAGCCCTAAACCCCAAACCTGAAGAGTTCTTCCCTTTCTCGACGCTTCCGCCGTGGCCCGGGCTCTGACTCAGCATTTGCGTCAGCCGCAAGGGGCGCCCTGGCTCTTGAGGGCTCAGGGCTTAGGAGGTTTTGGGTTCAGGGTTTAGGGTTTAGGAGGTTTCGGGGGTTCAGCTTTGGCTTCAAGGGGTTGAGGGAAGTTGAGGGACATTGGGGTTCAGGGGCTTCAGGGTTTTAGGGGATTTAGGGGGTTCAGAGTCAAAAGGTAGGGAGTTTAGCGCAATTTGCGGGGCTGGGGCTTGAGGGGCCTTGAGGGGCTTTAGGGAGTTTAGGGTTCTGTAGGGGCTTTAGGGGGTTTAGGGCTCTGTAGGCTGGATAAACTCTAAATCCCAAACCCCAAACCCCAAACCCTAAACCCTAAACACTAAACCCTAGACCCTAGACCCTAAACCCTAAACCCTAAACCCGAAACCTTAAACCCGAAACCCGAAACCCTAAACCCTAAGATGCCAAAGGCAGGCGAAGAAGCCCGTCCTGGCTGCCGATGAAGCGGCTGCCGGTGCAGCGGAGGGGCGTGGAGGCTCCTGTCCGCTCTGCCTGCGGGCCGTCTAAGAGTTTAGGGTTTAAGGTTTAGGGTTTAGGGTTTAGGGTTTAGGAGTAAGGAGTTACGACTATTTGCTCAAGAACCCCCCCCCCCCCCCAAAAAAAAAAAAAAAAAAAATCTTCCTTGTAAGGGCCATGTTGGGATTACGTTCTTTGATTACTTGGGAGCTCTTAAGCTAATAGTAGTTTAGGGATATGGGTTAAGGCTTAAAGACGAGGGCGCCCAGGGAACAAAAACTCCTGCTTTTCGCGGTTTTACTTCGTCCTTGATTTTCAGATCAATCACCGTTTCGGGTTTAGGCTTAGGGCTAGGGTTTAGGGTTTTTAGGGCGAGCGCTATCCCGCCTTGCCACAGTTGTGCTTTTTCGGCTGAGACCCTAACAGAAGTGCTGCGGAACCATCTCGGGTCGAACAGAAAGCTCGGCCTGACAGTATCTCAAAACACTAAAGCCTCAACCCAGACATCCTAAACCCCAAACCCTAAACCCTAAAACACTAAAACCCCAACCCAGATGTCCTAGCGCTCTAAGCCCTTAAACAAGTTCCTCAGGAGCCTGGCATCCTGAATGACTTAAGCCTGCAACTAGGTTGGCCCCTTTAAGCCCCCCTGAAAGACTTAGGGGTTTAGGGTTTAGGGTTTAGGGTTTAGGGTTTCGGCTCGGGTTGAGAGACGATTCTCGTAAAACCAAAAAGGAACGATGTAAAACATCCACGGGGCCCACCTTCCCACCCAAGAGAAACCACTGAATCCAATATTCTTTGGTTTTTGAATGTTCCCTTTGGGACGGTTCCTTAATAAGGGCAATTTGTGGAATCTTCCGTAGTTAAGTGATATCTCGGGAACCTTTCTCAATTAAGGGAAATTTTACCCCAAACCCCAAACCCCAAACCCCAAACCCCAAACCCCAAACCCCAAATCCCCAAACCCCAAACCCCTAAACCCTATTCCCTGAAACTAAGGGATATCCGAGAGTTAGATGTCCTGCGCTTCTTCCGGGCGCCAACGTCCGAAACACTGGCTGCGTCAGCCTCGCCTTCAGGGTTTCGGGTTTCGGGTTTACGGGTTTGGGGTTTAGGGGTTTAGGGGTTTAGGGTTTAGGGTTTAGGGTTTACGGTCTAGGGTATAGGGCTTCGAGAAGTTTAGGGTTTAGGGGCTTAGAGAAGTTTAGGGCTTTGGGTTTGGAGCTTAGGGTTCAGGACATTTTTTGGAGGCGCATGGGTAACTATAAAGTCGGGTAACTTCTACTATATCTGTGATTAAGGCACGTATGACCCTACTCTTGAGCATCCATCTGGGCAGGTGCAGAATGGGTGTCAGGGAAGTCGGGATCGTTGCGCGGAAGGAGTATCGGGTTTTATGAGGGAAGAGGCTCAAGGGGGGTATGCAACGCAAGGTTCCCGAAAACTTCCCCACTACTGCCTTAAACGGAGTCTTAAACAATTTGATTGCTCAAAGATGTGATGGATCAACGGTATGTAAGCGTGACTACCATGGACCCTATACCCCAAAACCCCCTGCAACTGGTGCTCTTGTTCGGTCTGTAAAGTAGTACTTGAGTAGTGTTTGAAGAAGTTTTCAGAGGTTCTGTGTGTAAAAAGGGGGGGTCCCTAAGCCCTAATCCCTAAACCCTAAACCCAAACCTGGGGGAATACAACGTGCCGACTTCCCGAACTCCCAAATTGGAACTAGCAGCGTTCCAAAAGGCGGGGTCTTCCTAAACTGGAACCCACCCAAAAAAACAAACTATGTCCCCAAAACTCAGTGGTTGAAACCCAAAACTTGGGGTGTTCCCCCTGACACAAACAGCCCTAAATAGGGATTAAACCCCCCCCCCCCCCCCGATCATACCTATTAAGGACTGTTGGTATAAGGGGGAACATCCCAAGCTGAAACTCTAAACCCTTTACACCCTAAACCCTAAACCCTTAAGCCCGAAACCCGAAGCATGAAACCCTAAACCCTAAACCCTAAACCCTAAACCCTAAACCCTAAACCCTAAACCCTAAACCCATGAGACGGGTCTGCACAGGGCCTGGCTCAGGCTCATCGGCTTGCGCAGTGTCTATTGGCCTTTGGAGTTGGAACTCACTGTTGGTTTAAGGGTTTAGGGTTTAGGGTTTAGGGTTTAGGGTTTAGGGTTTAGGGTTTAGGGTTTAGGGTTTAGGGGAACCCACTGTTCCTTTCGGGTCCAAGAGGCTTAAAGGGCTTAAAGCTTAAAGGGGTTTAAAAGGGTTTCAAAGGGTTTGACGGTTTTATAGGGTTTTGATGGCCTTTAGGGTTGTAAAGGGTGTTGAAGGGGCTTCAGAGATTTTACAAATTTCAGGGCTGTGAAAGGGTTAAGGGCTGAGGCCTTGGGAACTTAAACTAAGTTAAACACAGCTCGGAAACCGTACTATTTGCTAAGGTTCGCTGAAACCACAGAAATGGAACAAGAAACAAGATGTCTCAACGTCCCATAATCAGTACTTTCAGCCCGAAACCCGAAACGCCGAACCGTTACGAACCTTAAACCCTAAAACCTAAACCCTAAACCCTAAGCTCTAAACCCTAAACCCGAAACCCTAAACCCTAAACCCTAAACCCTAAACCCTAAACCCTAAACCCTACACCCTAAACCCTAAACCCTAAACCCTAAACCCTAAACCCTAAACCAACCAGCTGGCCTCGTCTCCGCAGACGTCACCTCCTGCCAGGATTCTGCGGCCCAAAGCCGGGCTGAGGGCTCGATCAGGATGTAGGGTTTAGGGTTTAGGGTTTAGGGTTTAGGGTTTAGGGTTTAGGGTTTAGGGTTTAGGGCTTCTTGGGGTGTCGGATTTGGGGTTACTGGGGTCCGGGCTTTGTTTGAGGCCTCGTCTCCTGGTGCTTCTACAAAGCTGTCTCTTTTTGGCCAAGTCTTGACGCAGCTTCTTAAAGCCTTCGGGTTTAGGGTTTAGGGCTAGTTGATGTCTCTAAGCCCGATACCCTGAATTACGAGCCCTAAACCCAAAACCCTGTACCCTGAATCTTGCCGTTTGAAGGATCGAGCGCTTGTTGGGGTTCCAGGCTCAGTGTTTTGCGTAGGGTTCGGAGAATGGGGCCCCAAACGCTAAACCCTAAACCCTAAAGCCGTTTCATGTTAAGGGTTTAGGGGTTCACTAGGCTTCGTAGTTTAAGGCTTTTGAGGTCAGGGCTTATATAGAACTTTCGGGAGTCGAGGGTCGCAGGTTTAGGGTTTAGGGTTTAGGGTTTAGGGTTTAGGGTTTAGGGTTTAGGGTTTAGGGTTTAGGGCTGAGGGCTTAGGGTTTGTGGATGCACAAACTGAAACCCCGGCCCTCGGCTGCGAGACGACATGACAGTTGCTACATTCCCAGGTAGGCAGGCTCCTGAGGGTTTAGGGTTTAGGGTTTAGGGTTTAGGGTTTAGGGTTTAGGGTTTAGGGTTTAGGGTTTAGGGTTTAGGGCTGCTACATTCCCATGTGGGGAGGCTCGCCCCAGTGGGCCCTGGCTATTCTAGCTCAAGCCCCAAACCCTCCTAAGCCCAAACCCGAAACCCCACGAACAGGGCCACTCAGCTGGGTTGTAGGTCTTCGCACAGGTTTCTAGTTCTCTTCATCTTGACCAGATACCAGCTTTTTCTAGGAACTGTAAACCACCAAGCGCTCCAGGCCACGGACTTGCGTCATCAAATAATCTCCTCCGCCCCTCTCTCTTGCAACTTGAAGCCAAAGTACAGGAATTCGGTACTTAGAGTGCCTATATAGTCCCCTGATCCGGAAGTTGATTCTGGGGATCCAAAGGCCAACTGTCAGAGCCATCCGGCCTACTTTCATAGCCATCTTTTGTTTCTTGATCCAACCGGGCTTGCATTAGCATGACAACGTATCACGTGGGGTGGGTGCATCTAAGCTGTGGTCTTGTTGTCTAGGCGCCCTTGCTGAAACCACCAGGCTCCGAATTAAGACAGGAATCCTGCAAGGGACCACAATTCAGATACACGCCCACGTACCTCAATCAATGAACGCACCACTGACCCCCACAGGGGGAGCAGGAGTCAGTGAACGAGCATTGTGCTCGTGTCAGTGCGCATCGAGCTTGTCTCAAACCTGATTTGCGCATGCTCGAACTTTGTCTCACATGGGCACCAAAGGCGGAGGTTTTTTTTCTCCAATTCCACCTTCAAGGCTCAGTGAGCAAGCTATGCACCTACATGTAGTCCATCCTCCCCGTGGTCTTTGAGGCAGAACTCGTCTTCCTGATTCTTTGCCTCTGTGGTTATCCTTGGTAGCCCAGGAACCATACCATCCCCAAACCCCAAACCCCAAACCCCAAACCCCAAACCCCAAACCCCAAACCCCAAACCCTAAACCCTAAACCCTAAACCCTAAACCAAGCATCTTATGTATCTTCGACTCGTACTCGTCCATGAAGGCACCGACGATGAAGGACACCACGAGGTTCAGGCCGACCAGCACTCCCAGGACGTAGAAGCTCACAAAGTATGCACGAGACCACACCTCAGAGGCTCGGTCATTTAGGGTTTAGGGTTTAGGATTTAGGGTTTAGGGTTTATTCCTCAGAGTCGGCCTTGTAGAACGGTGGGGGGTGGTTGGGTGGGGGTTGGGGGGGGATTGGGCGGGGGTTCGGGTTGGGGGCTGGGGCGCAACGAATTCGCAAAGACTTTGGAGAGAGGATTCCATGTAGGCGGGATTGTTACGACTACAAAGCGGTGGATGGGTCGGCAGATGTCGGCAACAGTTTT
>CAJNDS010000745.1:42581-57581 GCA_905221605.1 Symbiodinium natans | reverse complement strand
GTTACACTTATAGCCCATAAGTACAGTTGTTTTTGGGCTAATAAGTAGCCTGAACCTCCAAGTGGGGGGGGGGGGGGGGGGGGGGGTACTGATTCTATAGTATTTTGGGGTATATAGGAGGTACCCTTATTTCGGAAATTCTCATATATGGCATTTCTGTTAGAGTAGGGAATGTTTTGGTAGCTTATATGGGGCTATCAAGGGAGAATCTTGATCATGACTTGGGTCTCGTATAGTGTATTTTTCACAAACAGGGATAGCCCTTGATACCTAACAATAGACTAGAGAAGAAGAACCCTGAACCGTAAACCACCTTTGCAAGAAAAAAACCCAACAACGGCGCCAGGATTCGTGGAAAACCCCATTTAACAAGGCTGAGCCTTTTGGGTTAGGGGTTCATATTACCCTAAACCCTAAACCCTACACTCTAAACCCTAAATCCTAAACCCCAAACCTTAAACCTTTTTCATCGGAATCTCAACCTTCAGCTCCTTTCCCTCTTCAGGGGCCCACTGATACGTCGCCGGAACCCAAGAGCCAAAAGGTACTGTCTTAATGATCAGATCGGGGTCTTGGGGGTTATTGTAGCATAGTACAAAGGGACCATAAGGGAACACTATGAGTAATTTATTCCGACACCTATAGACAACGCACAACACGATGAGTTTTAGGGCTTCCGGGCTTCGGGGTTCAGAACCAATGACCAGGTGGAAGGCCCCTGCGAACCGATTGAACATGAACAAGAAACACGTGTATGACCTGGGATGTTCCCCCTTATACTAACAGTCCTTCATAGGGATTCTAGTGCCACCCCTACTTTAATCCCTATTCAGGAGGGTTAGTATAGGGGGGAACATCCCAACCTATAAGCCCTAAAGGTTACTCAGCTGATTGTGGAGGAGCAGTGGGGAGGAGAAGGAAGGTGATCGTCGCCAAGTCGTGGTAAGGCTTGTACATGTTCAGCAGCCGGAAAAGGCGGAAAAGTCGGGCGCAAGCGACCACTTGAACGAGCGTCCAGTTGGACAAAGGAATGGAAGGGCACCAGAGGGCGAAGCTGGTAAGGGCAATTACCACAGTCACCAGCAAGTCAAACCTTCGTTGCTGAGTTCAAAAGTTCCCCCCGAAAAAACAAACAGGTGTACACTTTCAGTTTTATAGTGATTATAGTATCCCAAAAAGTGTAAAGTGTACTCATGCAGCTACTAAGAAGCCATACTGAACTTGGAACCCTAGCGAAACAATTAGCTGTTTCTTAGGAAATGCAGTACCAAAAAGAATTTCCCAGTATCCCTAAGCCCAAAAATGTACACTTTCAGTTCTAGAGGTGATTATAGTATCCCCAAAAGCGTACAGTGTACCTAAGACGCTATACTGAACTTGGATCCTAGGAAATGAAAAAGTGTACTCATGCAGCTGCCAACTGGTTGGTGTGAACCGAGAGGTACTTCGTGAGACCGAACAGCGCAATCTTTGCGGCAGCTTCGGTGATGAACACCCAGGTGAAAACGTTTTGTCTCCATCCTTGGTAGCCAAGTAGCCTTAGGGTTCAGGGATTAGGATTTAGGGTTTAGCCATATTTCAGGAAGGGTGCTCTTTTGGGGTTAGTTTCTGTATCAGGGAACCTTGAATCAACAAAACAAAGAAATGGGGCACCTTCCTGGCTACCGAGCATCCTGTCACAGCTTTTAACTCCATTCTCTCGGGCACGCCAGGGTGGGTGCTGCTTGTGCCAGCAAGCACGGGCCACATCTCAATCAACATCACGGTGAGGTTGATGATCAAGATCACGTCTATAATCCATCCTGGGAGGGGCCGTTTAAAAACCCTCTGGTAAAAATGTTCCTAAAACACCGTCCTCTTACACCCCATAACTTAGTTGCTGAGTCCACAAGCCACAAAAAGTGCACACCTTCAGTTGCACAGGGGATAATATCCCAAAAAAGTGTAAAGTGTACTCACTCAGCTACTAGATAAGGGGGAAATATGAACTAAACCCTAAACCTAAACCCTAAAACAAATGTCCCAAGGATCTACCGAGCATCCGACCCTGTTGATCCAGACCTTCGCCCCCTGCCAGAGCGGGTTCGTTGGCAAGCCTGGGAAGTAGCCTTGGTAGTCCAGTGGCCATATCATAACAAGGGCAAACCCTCAACCCTAAACCCTAAACCCTGGGCCCTAAACCCTAAACCCTAAACCCTAAACCCTAAACCCTAAACCCTAAACCCTAAACCCTAAACCCTAAACCCTAAACCCTAAACCCTAAACCCTAAACCCTAAACCCTAAACCCTAAACCAAAAACAGGGTAAACGGTACCACTGGGCTGCCAAGTGGCTCTCTAGACAGGGAGTCGGACAGTCCGTCTTGAGCGCAGTGTTCAGATACCCAATCAAGGCCCCAAACTCCTGGCTGGTTCTTAGTAGGGAGGTTTAGGGTTTAGGGTTTAGGGTTTAGGGTTTAGGGTTTAGGGTTTAGGGTTTAGGGTTTAGGGTTTAGGGTTTAGGGTTTAGGGTTTAGGGTTTAGGGTTTAGGGTGGGAATGAGGGAATGAGGTAGCTACATATTCCCTTAAAGGGTATACATAGGACATTATATTCCCTTAAAGGGCATACATAGGACATAGGGCCCTGATTCCCGCATTCCCTACGAAGAACCAGGGGAACTCCTGACGGCTGATGACACCGTCGTTGCTGGAGTCGATGGCCGAAGCACTGACCACGCTGTCGCCTCTAAGCCCACCGTAGTAGCTCAAGTCGTCCAGCACCTGGATGTGTGGGAAGCTTCGAGCTTCGAGGGATTTACGGTTTAGGGGTTAAGGTCCATCTGCTGAGTTCCGACTTCAGTGCCTTCAATTCTCATGCAAGATCCCAGATCAAGGTCCCAAGCAGCCCTTCTGTCGAAAGGTGCCGTGCTTTCAGAGCCCCAACAGCAGAAACTCCTGCTACAACCTGGTCCTGCCTCGCCCTCTTCCCCCTCCCGCCCTTCCGCTCCCCTTCTCACTCACCCCTAACCCCGCAAACCCCGAACTCAAGCCCCAAACTGTTGACCTTAAACCTCAAGACCTCAACACCTAAAACCCTGAACACTAAAACCCTAAAACCCTTAAGCCCTCGACACTAACACCCTAAAACCCTCAAACCCCTAAAACCGTGAAAACCTAAAACCTAAGAACCCAAAGAACCCAAAGAAGCCTAACAACCCTCAGAACCCTAAGCCTAAGAACCCTAAGAACCCTAAGACCCCTAAGAACCCTAAGAACTCTAAAACCCGAACACCCTAAGCCCTAAACCCTAAACCCTAAACCCTAAGCCGGCCTTTTGCAGGTCCTCCACGGTTAGAGGCCCATCGGCCGTGAGGAGCTCGAAGGCTTCCTTCACCTTCTGCTGCCTCAGCTTCCTTGGCGTCAGGGCTTCAGGCTTCGTAGCCGAAGCCCTATGGACTTCAAACCCTAAACCCTAAACCCTAAACCCTAAACCCTAAACCCTAAACCCTAAACCCCCAACACAAACCCACCGAAGCTCCTAAACCCCCCCCCCCCCGCCCTTTGCCCCTGGTTTGTGAGAGTCAATGTCTATGGGGTTTAGGGTTTGGGGTTTAGGGTTTACTGCTTAGGGCTTAGGTCTTATGGGGCTTGGGGCTTGGGGCTTGGGGCTTAGGGCATAGGGCTTAGGGCATAGGGCTTAGGGTTTAGAGTTTCGGGTTTAGGGTTTCGGATTTGCGGTTTGGGGTTTGGGGTTTTGCGGAGGTCGTCCATGCCTTGCAGCAGCACAAGCCACCCCACCCACAAGGAGCTTGCAGGTTGCGGGTACATCCACTCACAACGGCTATAAAGCCCCCAAACCCTACAAGTCCTAAACCCTGAGCCCTAAACCCTGAACCCTCTTGGTGTAGGGTTTAGAGTTTAGGGCTCAGGAGCGGTTTAGGGTTTAGGGTTTAGGGTATAGGGTTTAGGGTCCGCCGACCCTGGCGGCGTGTTGGATGGGAAAACCTCCCTCTTTCCCTCCTTACCCCCCCAAAACGGGGGGGGGGGGGGGGGGGGGGTAGGGGGGGCTTTTCCTATGGAGGGCCAGGCCACCCACACGGCTTCAGGACATAGGCACAGGACATAAACCCCCCCCCCCCCCTCCACCCCCCCCCCCCCCCCCCCCCCCCCCCCCCCCCCCCCCCCCCCCCCCCCCCCCCCCCCCACCAACTTTGGCATCCTGTGACCTAACGAACGCGTTTAAACCTTTCAACTATGCTCCAGCGGGGTCGGCGGCTTGAGCCGGAGGCTCTTAAATTTAGGGCACGAGGTCATCGGAACCCCTCTTGGCTCTCTGTCGTGTCCGGCGTCTTCCGACCCTCATCATCCGAGTTCGCCTGGTTCTGATATGCAGTCATGACCACTGCAGTGATTACGTTCACCAGAAAGAACATACCTCAAGGAGCAGGGTTTAGGGTTTAGGGTTCAGGGCTTAGGGTTTATAAGGTTTAGGGCCAAGTTTAGGGTTTAGGGTTTAGGGCTTTCGTGTTTAGGATGTAGGGTTTAGCGGTTTAGCGTTCAAGGACTCAGGGATAGTGATGGCAGTCCCTTGAGCAGAACCCACGGACAAACAAAACGCTTCATGCTGGACGCTGCCCATGCTTTCTAACTAAGATACAGGTGTTTGTTGGCAAACCCCAAACCCCAAACCCGAAACCCTGAACCTACCCCCCCCCCTCCCCAACCAAAAAAACACACACACACACACACAAAAATAATAATAATAATAATAATAATAATAATAATAATAATAATAACACACAAAAGCCAAGAAAAGGGACCCAGGTGCCCACCAGCATGAAGGCCAGAAAGAAGAACACGCTTGCCCGATTCAGCCTTGGCTGCACTTAGGAGGGTAGTACAAAAAATGAAACTTTTTTAGCTGCGCTGTTAAGAAACCCAATAAACCCAAAAAGGCCAAGGATGTAAAGTTACCCTAAACCCTAAACCCTAAACCCTAAACCCTAAACCCTAAACCCTAAACCCTAAACCCTAAACCCTAAACCCGAATAAAGCACCACAAAGGAGCCGGTATGCTGGCAGCATCACATCGGGGAAGTTGGCCTGGGCTTTCCAAGGTTTAGGGTTTAGGGTTTAGGGTTTAGGGTTTAGGGTTTAGGGTTTGGGGTTTGGGGTTTGGGGTTTGGGGTCTAGGGTTTAGGGATTGGAGTTTAGGGTTTGGGGTTTAGCCAAGAAAAGAGAACGAACAAACATACCCTAGACTTTAGACCCCCCTGGCCAGAGAAGTACCAAGGGCCTGCACAGTTACCCATGTTCTAGACAAACGCAAAATCTTAGGGTAGTTACATGGTCCTTTAGTGCGGGACCTTGGAAGGGGACCCCTTATATACCACTGATAGTATACCCTATACAACCCAAGAGCCCATTTAGGGTTTAGGGTTTAGGGTTTAGGGTTTAGGGTTTAGGGTTTAGGAAGAAGGTAAGGGACCACGTTAAGGGCCCATATAACTGGCCAACTACCCTTAGAGACAAAAATCACTTGAAGGTCCTAGTGGCCCACTTGTTTCTAGAGCCATGCTAGGCATTGAGCCTTTGTGGTTGGGAGTTAAACGCCTCGAAGAATATTTCCGAACAGACCCTAACCCTAAACCATCAACCCTAAACCCTAAACCCTAAAACCCTCAACCCTAAACCCTAAACCGGTCCAGGGGGCCGTCGTGAGGAGAACCAAGAGGCTCCACATGCCCGGAAAGAAGGCGGGAAAGAACTGCTGGCCCTCCTGTCATAGGGTTTAGGGTTCAGGGTTCGGGGTTCAGGGTTAACAGTCCTTAATGGGGATTATCATAGGGGGTACTCGAATCCCAAGGTGTAGGGTGTAGCGTTTCTGGTTTCGGGTTTAGGATTTAGGTTGGGATGTTCCCCCTTATACTAGCCGTCCTTAGTAGTTCTTGTACCCCCCCCCCTATTATCATCCCTATGAAGGACTGTTAGTATAGGGGGGGCAACATCCGAAGGTGTAGGGCTTAGGATTTCGGGTTTAGCGCTACGAAGCCAAAACAATAAAACCCAGCGTTCTTCTAGTCTGAGGCTGCTCAGTGATGTCGAAGCAGGTATAAATGTCAAAACACGAATATGCATGTAAGATGGATAGATAGATAGACACATGCACTTCTTAGGGGCTATTTGCTATTCTTTGAGCCCAGAAACACAAGAAAGCCAGCAACAAAAAGCACACACCTCGACAAAGCCTAGGTTACACATCCTGAGATGGAATTCGTTCAGGGTTCAGGGCTAGTTTCGCCAGCCACAAAAACAGGCCTTTGACCCGAAACCCTAGACCCTAAACCCTAAACCCTATATCGCCTATATCATGTGATGACGAAGCCTTTTTGCAAGGGGTCGGGAAGCCCAAATCCCAAAAAGCTCTGAACTCCTGACAGTCCTAGAACCCCGAGCCCCAAAACCCTACCATACACCTTAATCCTAAGGATCAAAGTCCCCAAAGTCCCCACATGTACGAAATCTAGAATAAACATATACATATAATATAATATAATATATATATATACATATATATATATATAGACATGTACCCCCAACAGGATATATATATATATATGGTAGCATATATATATATATATATATATATTTATTTATATTTATTTTTATATTTATATTCATATGTATAGAGAGAGATAAATATGTACCCCAACAGGGTAAAGGCTACCTACTCAGCGCCCTTCTTCGAGCCCAAGTCTGCCCAGTCAAAAAGTGTGGGGTTGGGATTTTCACGGGCTTCGGGTACCAGAGTACCAGACCCCCAACAACCCAATCACCATTTGTTGTCCTAAATCGTAATCCCCCCCCCCCCCCCCCCCCCCGGCAAACCCTACTTCCTCTGTGTCGGGGGGAAAGAGAACCAGAGCCACCCAAGCGAAGAAGGCCTGGGCTTCAGTCGTTTTTCTCTTGACGTTTCCCTAAACCCTAAACCCTCAACCCCAGATCCCAAACCAGGCAGTTTGGGGCCACTTTCAACAGAGTTCCTGATGGGGGGCTCTTTGCTACATGGATAGGCCCTTGTCCGGGTCGCCTTTGTGTTTATAGTTATATTCCTGGTTTGGGGTATCCAGGAGCGGCGGACCACTATGGGCACGGGTTTCGGTGTTTTTTTCGGCCATACGTGACCCCCTCAACTGGAGGAAATGAGCCCCCATGATCTGTAGACTCAGAGGGTTTTAGGGTGTGGGGCTCGGGGGTAGGATTTGGGGTTGGGGCGCCAACCCTAAACCCTCAACCCTAAACCCTAAACCCTAAACCCTAAACCCTAAACCCTAAACCCTAAACCCTATACGGGGGGCAACCGAAGGAGGACAGGGAACAAAACAGTCAACCCCAACAGAAGCCCTTAATACCCCTGGAACAACCAACAACCGAACAGCAAGACCCCAAACCAAGGGCACACTTTTTACGAAACCTTCGACCGCTTTGGTCATGGCTTGAGCCAACGATTATCGGGTTCATTGACCCTTTAACTTCCAATACCAACTCCTTTCTACAATACCAATTGCAGCTCCGCACTCCCCCTGTCCTAGGATTTCCTAGGACACATTGGAGGTGCAAATCTTTGGCCAAAAACCGCCATTTAGGCAGCAGCCAGCTGCTTGAAATGCACATTATGGTTTAACGTCATCCAGGACGAACCTTCAGCTCATTGGCTGAATCCTTTACCATTGAGGATTTCTTCACCTCGTACTTGGAAAATTCACGTTCCAGCGGCCCGTTCCTCACCAAGGAACTCAGCATTCACCACCCAGCCATCCTTGAGGCAATGCTTACAAAGCGTCTTAGCCCTGGGCTGTGAATATCGCAGAACATCACAGTCACTGCTTGCGTGCATACAGTTCCCACCCACTGTTGTATACAAAGTGGCACTCGCAGGAATAACCACCGCTTTCTTGATCCACAGCCATTTATACAGCCGTCGAAAGAGGCACCATGCCAGTTCCCAGAGTATAATTGCTGCCACCAAATACGCAACAAGGTCTGAATTGTTGACAACCATTTCAATACCTTGAGCCAGAACCATCACCGTAGACGTGTTGGCGACCTTGCACACCCCTTCTTCTGAGCAAAAGAATCCAGCCGTGGACACTTCTTCGCCACCAGTTGCCATCCCTTGCAGAGATGCAGCCACCATCATGACCGCCATTGCAAGCGAGGCTTTTTTCAAGTCAGTCCCTTGTACCAACAGTCGGAGACCCCAAAGCGCCTTTTGCTTTGCGTACACCTGTCCACTCATCAACTTAGTCAACAGGTCAGCGATCATATACTCACCGCGAAGATGCGCTATCACCATATAACCACGGTCCACCAGAGACCTGACACCGGCTGCTCGAATTCTCAGGTGTCTTGTCCTCCAGCTTCCAGCAGGATATTGAATGATCGAGCACGTTGAAACCGAATCTGTATATAGCACTTTTTGCAGCGATTCTTCACCTGTTCCAACCAAAGCGGCAATTATAGGGGCGCACGACTGAATCATCGTTGCTCCCTCTATGGACGCATGTAATTCAGCTTCAGCTGTACTTAAAGCCACCGTTGATTGTCTTTGTGTTGCCCACATTACTGGACAGTCACCCCACACCACCACCGCTCCTGAGTGGCTCTTTTCGTTTTCACCTGCTGCAAAGCTGGCATCCGCGTAGGACTCCACCACCTTAACACCTCGTCCATAACGCAACACCTCATTCCTTTCTTTTTCGCATGTTGCGATTGCTCCGAACGTCAAGCCTAACGTTGGAGTTGCAGCAAGGTATCGGAAAACTTCCTCAGCCTTTTTAACCACAAATCGTGGCCTTCGGGATGTCCACAAAGACAACTGGCTCGTGCAGAACGCCAAATCAGGTCGAGTTTTGATTGCCACCCAGAGGAACTCCCCTACGGCACCTTGAGCCGCTCGCAAGGAAGGAATATCCACCTCCTCTTCTTCACCTGGAGTTTCTTTCACCATTGGCAGGTTACTCCCTTTTCCAGTTTCATCGATCTGATACCCTCGTCGGTTCAGCAAATCTCTCACAAAGTCCTCCTGGTTGAGAAAGAAGCTGCCATTTCGATACCAGATTTGGACACCCAAAAACTTCAGGAATCCATCACCGCAGCCTGGACCACAGAACTCGGGTTCAGAAGTTTTCCACTCCTTCCTAATCTGTTCCAAGGCCTCCCGGAGCACTGTCATAGTCCCAGCCATCAAAAAATCATCCACGTAAAGACCCATTGTCCCTACCAACTTGCTTGCACCTTCCAACTTCTCTTGTGCCATAATAAGGAACAGGCTTGGGTCTGCATTGGACCTCTGAAAGCTCATTGCTTGCCCATCCTTTGACACCCAAGACATCCCTTGAAGACGTTGGTCTCGCCACTCCACCCATGCTGCAGGACTTTCGGCCAAACCATACAAGGCCTTCCTCACAATCCACCGCTCCTCTTTTGTGCAAAGACCCAATTTCACCGCCGCCCTTGGGGGCTGCACCACCACCAAACGCCCTTCTCTTTGCGCCCTATTCATCGGCGCCGTCAGAAAAGCTTTGGAAATGTCTAAGCCAGCGATGATCCACACCATATATGCTGCGTGCCTCACTTGACACCTGAATGTAGTTGAATCTAAACCTGGAGCGTACAGCGAGTGACGACTGAGTGACCTCGGCCCTTCATATTCTGTAGCTGCCGTTGACGAAATGAAGTTTCCACATGCACAGATACGGGCACGTCGCCTCCCTGTCCCTTGCTTCCGGGTAAACACCACCAGACTGGGAACGTACTCAATCACCGGTGCATTAGGCTCTTCCGCCAATTTGTCCAGCTTTTCTTGAGTTGTTGGTTCCACCACCTCCAACTCTTTCACCAAAGACGTCACCTCGTCCGACAATGATTCCCTCCACTTTTCCAGCTCTTGCATGGCTTCTTGTGTAGGAATTGTTTTTGTTTGCAGGAACTCAACCTCCTCTGCTGCCTCGAGCGCGGTATTTTCTTGCACCATTTGCTGAACTTGAGCTGCTTTGACCAAAAACTTCGAGAGCTGTTCCTCAGCCCTTTTTGCTTTAACCAGCCATTCTCTAGTCTCTGATCCTTTCTCCTCATTCGACTCATTGGCCGATCCATGGAACTCGTCCAAAATGCAACATTCCTGTTCAGCAATTAGGCGTCGAATACTCAAATGCTCCTCTAGAGCCCATTGATGCGCTTCGAACACAGCGTAGTCGACTTCCTCTGCAAGGTCTTCCAGCGAGGTCTCTCTCAACGTCATTTTTAACCACTTCCTTTTTTCACCTTCTTCAGCTTGTGGTTCCGGAAGAGGAAACTTGCATTGGAGAAGATAGCACCTATCCTTGTAGCTCAAACGCTCCATAAAAACAGGTGTGTACCCTGTCAAGGATACCCTGTTCCCTTTCCAAGGCATAGGACCATGCAGCTTTCTCGGAAAGAACGACATGAAGTTCCAGTGGATATCCACCAATTTTCCAGGTAAGACTTTCTTCCCATAGGATTGCTCCACCACTTCAGCTCCTTCCTCTAAGACCTTTTCATCCTCAACCCACAGCTGACCATCTTTATAGTCACCAAAGCCACACACATAATTGCAGCAATGCTTTTCATTGTGACTATCCCTATGCAATGACACCGGAGCATTGCATGAGATCTGAAGAGCAGAAAATTTGGCTTCAGGATTGTGGTGCCTCACGAATGATGCCAAATAACGACATAGCCATGGTCTTCGATGAGTCTCTTTTGTGATACCACACACTCCGCCATGAGTATAGTGGCCCAACACCAGAGCTCGCGTACTTGTGCACCAATTGTTGATACCACCTCTTCGATTCACCCTCTTTGGGTATACAATCCCTTCCAAAAGCTCCTCGCAGTCCACGTAATCATACATAGACCTTTCATACATTGACTTGGCTTTTTGCTCTTCTTTTTCCAACTGTGTTCCATCCCCAGCAGTCTCACTTTTGCAGACCAAATAAGCATTTTCATGAGGAGAACAGCAAGTCGGCCAATACTCATCACCAGGAACATTGTCCTCAACATCTGCATTTTCTTCCAGCTCCCCCAGACCCTGCATGTCATCCTCGAAAATTTCTAAGGGCGGACTCTCCCCCCGCTTGCGAAGCAAGCGCAAGGAGCCCACATGACCACGCAGTGAAGAGGCCGGGCTTTTCTCCATCAACCGATGGCGAACTGGAGGATCGCGAGGCGGAGGTAAAGGAGGTCCTTCCTCATCAGCAAACCGAAGCGCCGGTTTTTTCCCCTTGAGACGATGCTCTGGAGGAGAAGGCTCCTGTTCTTCTACCACCCCTTCCAGCTCCAATTCAGGCGGTTCCTTTATATTGGAAAAAATCGTAGTGCAGGGAAATAACACCAGTTCATCCGGATCTTTTGCAGTCCCTTGAGCTTCCACCCAATAACCACCAGGTAGGTCATCGCATGGACCCAAAAGAAGCGCAGGCTGCGTACGATCGACCCATTGCCGACCTTTCTTTGTTCCATCCGGACCCAGCAACTCCCACGGACGACGTTTGACTTGAATCTGAGCACCAAAAGGAAGCAATGCTTTAGGATTTAACCCCAACTCCCTTTCAGCTTTCTGCCACCGTAACATTGACCAATGGCGAGCAGCCAGTGCCCAGTACGCCGGCCCGAGTCGCGCCTCCTTTAAGAGCGACCTGACACCACGTTTGAATAAACCCACACATGCTTCAGCGCGCCCATTTGTTTGCGGGACTCCAGGATCACCAGTGGTCCTATATATCAGACGAGTTTCACAAAAGGACCGGAAGCGTGCATTGACAAACTCCCCCGCTCGATCTGAGTGGATTCTCAACACCGGATACCCATGTCTCTGCAAGCGCACCATCATCCTTTGAACTGCCGACAAAACAGTTGTTTGCTGTTTATCCACAATCGGCTCCACCATAACGAAGTTGATCATACGGACAGGTTGGGTCAAGTGGTCCTTCAGTTCCTTCCAGGATTTTTCAGAAGCTTGGATTTTCAACACCTCTGCCTCCAGAACTGGCGCAGGTTCCACCGGCGCAGAGTCTTCCTCCTCGAAGTTAGCGACTGCATCGCCTAACCATTCTCCGACACCAGCACCTTCATCTGCCACCTGATCTTCCACCTCATCCGCATCTTCCTCCTTTTCTGGAGGGCGACCCACATTGGGATCCAACATTGGAAATTGATAGACACCAATAACAGCGTGTCGTGGCTTCTGCTGGTGAGCATCCTTTGAACACTTGTATGGACCCGCTAAGTCCAATGATAAAGTGTAAGCATCCCCATGCTTTCGCCTCAAATGGCGACGCTCTTTTCCAGCAGCAGACACACAGATTTGACAATCACGTCTGAAGGGAATATGCCCCCTTAGGCAATGGTCACGGAAAGCTCGCTCCTCAGTCGTCAACCTCCGTAACGTCCCTTCTCGTTCTTCTTTTTGTAACACCGCAGCTTCCCGTTCAGCATCGCTCTCATGCAACCATTGTGCCAACCTGTGACGTATTCTTTTAACCAATCCAAACGCCCATCGCGCCCATATAGAGGATTGTCCCATACGCTCTTCCAGGGTAGAAGCGAATGTTGCTGACCACGGAACAACCACGCGAACTTGTTCTAACGATTCCCATAGTTCCATATCAGACACCAGGAAAGTCGTAGGTTTCACCAGAGCATGTCCCAACGCTCCTTGATCAAAGTGTGCAGCGTACATTCCATAACGCTCACAAAAGCTTTTCACCTCTGGCCAACTCCAGAAGGTAGGACTTGAGAGCCCTTCCTGAGAACCATCCACCAGATCCTCAGCACTCAAGACCGTTTTGCCGTTCTGAGAGAAATCTTTCCCTATGAGTTCAGGGTCCCCAGGGCTTTCCATGCCAAAGAAGACAGAACTTCCATTGATGACTTCAGCAGTTCCACACCTTGAATGCACCGCCACGTCATATAGGAAAAGCATCTTCAGAAGTAAAACACCATCCTTTTGAGCTAATTCTTGATGTGGCCAAGGAAGACTTTTTAACCCCAACCGTTCAGGCCCACAGCGTCGGCGTAATACAGGTGGACCACCGTCTTCACCTCTCAACCTTGACACTGTCCTGCATGGAGGTCCTCCCACCACAGCAACCACCTTTCCTTCAGCCGCCAGATGCAGAAGATACTTCCAGACGCTCGAATTATGTAGGTCACCGCCTTTTGTCAAATCCAGCTCCAGTACCTCCACATCCCGACTGGGAAAATGCCATTTTTGTTTTCCCGAAAATAGGTGTACCACCACCCTTTTTGCTCGTGCCAGCCGTCTCCTTTTATGACGGTTGAAAGGCAACGCTGCAATATCTCCACGTGGCAACAGCTCCATCAGCATATTTTCTGGTATATCCCCATAATACCACCGAAGAAATCTCCAGCATGCCTGGACGAACTCCTCCTCATTCGCTGACGCTGTCCGCGCTGCGCTTTGCAACGACGTTTTTACAGCCACCTCGTTGTCCGTATTCGGACACCCTTGAACCATACGTGCCACCTTCAAAGCTTGCTTTGGGGAGCACCAATCCATTTCATCAATGATCTGAAGCGCCACCTCCTTTTCCAAACAAGGGCACCCATTCAGATCACGAACGCGAAGTTCCCCCAGAACAGGATGTGAGGCTGTGCACTTGCCACCACGCCACTGAACTCTGAGACCAACCAAGGCGCTCGCTTTGCCAATTGGCACTAGTGGATCTACCATTTCAGGAGTTACCAGGGTCCCACCTGGGGTAATACACATCTCCCGAGATCCAACAGCTAAAGACACCAACACCTTTTGCTGCGGAAGCTGTTCTCCAGGACGAAGTGATCTGAGAGGATGTGATGCTCCCGAGTCCAACATGCCCATTCCCGAACACTCATTGGTGTCAGAAACCCTGGCCACATGTAGAACGCATACTCCTCGGCCTTCTCCCTGCTTCGGTAACAACGTGGCATCCGACGAACCGACTCCACAGTCCGCCCTTCCATTCCTCCATTGAGAATGGGACCAAGACGCACGCTGCCTTTCAGCATGCAAAACCACTTTTTCAGCTGTTTTGTAATCCATAACCAAACAGCCATGTTCAAACCACAAGAGCTGGTCCAGCGAAGATTTTGCACCCACGTGACACATCCCATTGATCACCGTGAGGTTCGCCCCAAACTCCAAAATCAACCAGAGAGGGATAATCAGGGGCCCATTGTCTTCCCTAATCAACGTCCCTTTCTCTGTAATCCTCATTGCCACACCACCAAGCGCGCTTTGCACCATAACAGTAGTGTCGGGTAAACATTCCCATGGAAAAAGCGTCCGCACAAGATGCGTAGCAGCCGTATCCACCAACGCCACTCTCCTTTCCTGCTGAAACAATCCAGATCCACATAACATTCGAACACTGGGATCCCCGCTTGATGCTGACTGCGCTGATGACAGCTTCATAGATTTCAGCACTTCCAACGCTTCAGCAAGGAC
Organism: Symbiodinium natans; assembly: GCA_905221605.1. Lineage (NCBI taxonomy): Eukaryota > Dinophyceae > Suessiales > Symbiodiniaceae > Symbiodinium > Symbiodinium natans. The sequence goes on along the minus strand of CAJNDS010000745.1, from coordinate 43,068 downwards.
TTGATTGGGTGTTGATGGTGATGAGGGACTTGCAGAACCTTTATCCAATCCCGCATTAGCCGTCTCATCTCCCCCTTCAGCTACCTCTGCCTTTTTGGCATTTCCCCATTTCGCACCTTTGCCGCCCTTTCCCCCTTTGGGAGAATTCCCTTTAGATCTACTCCTCTCAGGGTTTGAGTCCACATTGGAACTTGCACCATCCTTATATGGACATTGCGGCTGCAGATGGCCAACGGCCCCACACTCAAAACATCTTCCTCGCTCAAGGGAGTCTTTGTCATGGCGGAATTTACAGCGGGCTCCGAACTTGCAACCTGCATCGGTCTTCCCATATATCCAACAGAAAGGACGTTCACCATCTCCGCTGTACCTTTTTCCTTTCCCTTTGCCTTTGTCACCCTCCTCTGTCTCGTCACCAGTTCCCTTTTGGGCCTTATTTAACCTGGCCCTTTTCTTGGCGTCCGAGTCCTGCTTCACCTCTTGTTCA
>CAJNDS010000745.1:30081-37581 GCA_905221605.1 Symbiodinium natans | reverse complement strand
GTAGCAAGAGTGAGAATGACGGAGACGATGCTGGCACCAAACCAAGAAAACTCATACCAAGCATTTTCTAGCAATGAACAGAAAGAAACAAACAGTAGAAACAAAACGAAACAAACCCAGAGGTGTATCTTGCCTTCGCACCCTAAACCTTATGAAACCCTAACTAAACCCTAAACCCTAGACCCTAAACCCTAAACCCTAAACCCTAGAAGGCACCAACGGCTCCGAGAACCTGTGGCCCCTTGCGGGCCTCTCTTAGTCCTTGCGAACAGGAACCTGCATTTCGGCCTTAAGGGTTTTCTAGCGTTTAGGGTTTCGGGTTTAGGGGTTTAGGGTTTTGGGTTCTATGGGTTTGTTGGGGGTTAAGGGTTCCGGGGCTTGAGTTTTAGGGCTGTGGGTTCTATAGGGTTTCAGGCACAGGGTTGACCCATCCACACGCGAGGGGCAGGCAAACGAACCCTAAACCCTAAACCCTAAACCCTAAATCCTCAACGAAGCCCCCGTGACGCGCAATGGGCTGTGACTGCAGGCTGAGCCACCGCCATCCTGTCCTTGCCCGAAGTGCCAGCCGTTTCGGGTTGAGGGTTTGGGGTTTAGGGTTTGGGGTTTAGGGCTTGGGGTTTAAGGCTCGGGGTTTAGGGTTCGGTTTGGCGTTTGAGGTTGAGGGTTTAGGGTTTGGGTCTAGGCTTTAGGGTAACAGCCACAGAAAGCACGGCGTCTTTTTTTCACAAGTTCTTGAACAGGCTACCCACCTTCCCCCCCCGCCCCCCCCACAAAAAACAACAACATTATTTTACTTCGAACATCCCCACCTGAGGGAGTCTCTGGGGTTGGGCACTCCAGGAGTCTTTGGGTTGGGCACTCCAGGGAGACTCTGAGGTTGGGCACTCCAGGGAGACCCTGGGGCTGGGCACTCTGGGTTGGGCACTCCAGGAAGTCTCTGGGGTTGGGCACTCTGGGTTGGGCACTCCAGGGAGACTCTGGGGTTGGGCACTCCAGGGAGTCTCCGGGCGAGGAGAAGAGTTGAGTTTAAAATCTAACAACCCCACACCGAAGGTGAGGATTAAAGAGAAGAGTAGTAGGACTAACAACAGAGCAAAAGACTATATATGTATATATTATGTGTTCATACCGACATGCAAGTTTACAAAAATGAAGGAAGTATGAATACATGTAAATCAGAAACGCACTTGCAAACATACATACATATATGTATATATGTACGTGTGTCTATACATACATATATATATACAAATACATGTACATAATCTACGCATGATAAAACATACAAATACCGATTTGCATCTGAATAACTAGGTACAAAAACCAATGAATAGCATGCATATACACATATAAGCTAGCATGAAAATCTATACACACATATATATGTATACACACACACACCGCGAATGGCACAGTGGAAGAAGAGAGCCCAAACTCATCCTTGAACCCTCCACCTCAAGAGTGAACCGCCAGGGGTCCTTGAAGAAGTTGGTCCCGTAGGCGAAAGCCCGGAGGAAGGTGTCCAGAAGAAACGGAGCCTTAGCCATGTGAGACTGGAGATCCATTGGCAGGTAAAGTACCAGGAGTAGGGTTTAGGGTTTAGGGTTTAGGGTTTAGAGTTTAGGGTTTAGGGTTTAGGGGGGGGGGGGAAGCAGGCGGGGGGGGGGACCTGTCCAGACATAGGCAAGAAATACTCTGTTGGCTGAAGAAGCCCCCCCCCCCCCCCAAAAAAAAATGAAAATAATCATCCCTACGTTGCTCTTATAAGGAAGAATAGTAGTTCTTAAGCAACAGTAAACCCTAAACCTTGAACCCTCAACCCTAAACCCTAAACCCTAAACCCTAAACCTCAAACCCAGGTTCTTAAGCAATTCGTAGATTTCTATGGTTGGTGCATGGTTGGGTGTTGCAAGAGTCAGGGTGCCCAGCAGCTTTGTGCGGGGGTTGCCGAGAAGAGAGACCTGAGTTAGGGTTTAGGGTTTAGGGTTTAGGGTTTCGGGTTTAGGGCTTAGGGTTTCGGGTTTGGGGGCTTTAGACGCGAAGCCCCTAGCCCTGAACCTTAAACTCTGAACACCCAGCCTTGGCTTTTTGATCCAAACCCCACTCTAAGCCCTCAACCAAAAAAACAAAAACAAACCGAAAGGCCAACGAGTGCACGCCACCGCTGCCTGAACGGAGGGGCCCCTATCAAGGTTTAAGGTTTAGGGTTTAGGGTTTAGGGCTTAGGGCATAGGGTTTAGGGCTTAGGGTTTAGGGTTTAGGGTTTGAGAAGACCAAGAGGCGAAATAGATGAGGTTGGTGCATCGCAGGGCGCGGGACCTCGAGGGTGAGATCTCGTGGAGTGCGTTGGGGTGTTCCCCTCAAGCCTTCCTAGGGTTTACAAGGGTTTACAAGGGTTTACAAGGGTTTAGGGTTCAGGGCTTACAAGGGTTTTGGGCTTATAAGGGTTTAGGGTTTTGGATTGGGCAGTTGGAGGGGTTTTAGGGTTACGTGTTGGGATGTTCTCCCTTCTGCTAGCAGTCCTTAGTAGGGGTTATACTAGGGGATACTTTTATCCCGATTAAGGACTGTTAGTATAAGGGGGAACGCCCCAAGGTGTGCGAATGGTTTCAGGGTTCACGGGTTTGGGGCTTAAGGGTGGGGTGTAAGGGTGTAGGTTTTAAGGTCAATCCCTAAGCCCTAAACTCTAAACCCTAAACCCTAAACCCGTCTAAGGGCTAAAGGGTTTGAGGGGTTCAGGGGCTTGAGGGGTTTAGGGGTTTAAAGGTTTCGGTGTTGGGGTCTGGGGTTTGGGGTTTAGGGATTCGGGTTGAGCTTTGGGCGCGCACTTCGAGCGACCCTCTGCCTGCCAACAAGGGCGCATCTGTTTGCCAAGAACTGAGGATACTTCCCCTTCTTTTAAGTCTCTCCTTCACCCTAAACCCTAAACCCTAAATCCTAAATTCCTAAATTCCTAAAAGAGTATAGAGAGCTCCAGGTACTGCTTTAGCTCTTAGCCCTGACACCAAAGCCCTAAAACCACAAATGCCCACCCCCCGGCCCCCCCCTCCCTCCTCTCCCTTTAGGGCTTAGGGTAAGGTGTAGGGTTTAGGGTTTAGGGTTTAGGGTTTAGGGTTTAGGGTGTAGGGTTTAGGGTTTAGGAAAGAAGCGAACTGCCTTCGCGGAAACTTCGGGACTTGCGACATGAAGTACTCCTCCACCACCTTGGCTCGCGCACCAAAGCCCTGAGCCCTCAACCCAGAAACTCTCATCACTCAAGAAGAACTCTAGGGTTTAGGGTTTTGGGTTTGGGGTTTAGGGTTTCAAACCCCACTACACATGCAGAGAGAGACAGAGCGAGAGATCTCCTCAGGCTTCAAGGCCTATATCAAACTTTCCCAAGAAGGGCCCGTGCGGAATGGCCTCCAAGGGTGTACAACTCGGCGGCTGCCATGAGCTCCAGTGTCGCCCAGCCCTCGGGGTGCGCCAATGAAGGAACCGACGCCATGACACCTTCTAAGAAGGTCTGGGCTCGCCCATCTGTATAGTCTGATGCCCACCCCATCGCCACATACATGAGGAGCTCTTGATCCGGCTTCAAACCTCCTCCTTTTCGGATGAGGGAAGCATGTGTTGACAAGCTTCCGCAGTCGCTCGTCCCTTATGGCGTCCAGCCCTTAAAGCTGAGCAAACACCTTCGCCAATCTGGTCGGAGTGGCGTAGAGGCTTTAGCACCCCAGCTTGGGTAGGAAGCCCTAAACCCTAAACCCTGAACCCTGAACCCTAAACCCTGAACCCTAAACCCTAAACCCCAAACCCCAAACCCTAAACCCCTGAAGCCCGAAGCATCGGAGACTCGGAGAAATCGATTTGACATGCCAAACCAGTTCGATCCCATCTTGCCTTACCTCCCACCCACACTTAGGAGCCCTAAACCCTGAACCCTAAACCCTAAACCCAAAACCCTAAACCCCAAACCCTAAAGCCTAAAGCCTAAGCCCTAAAGCCCTAAAGCCCTAAAGCCCTAAAGCCCTAGAGCCCTAAAGCCCTAAAGCCCTAAAGCCTAAAGCCCTAAAGCCCTAAAGCCCTAAAGCCCTAAGGCCTAAAGCCCTAAAGCCTAAAGCCTAAAGCCCAAAGCCCAAAGCCCAAAGCCCTAAACCCTACACACCAAAACCGCAGAGTTTTTTTGCTTGGGGTGTAGGAGTGTGCAATATAGGGGCCATAATGATTAGAAAAGGTGTAGAAGCACAGAGGAATCATAAGGGAATGCTATTAGTAATTATTGAGACCCCTATAAAAGGACGACTTCAAGACCCTAAACCCTAAATCCTAAACCCTAAATCCTAAACCCTAAACCCTAAACTGAGCGGAGGACGCTGTCTTGAGCCCGAGCCACATCTCCCTGACACTTGTGCTCGACTCTGGCACACCAGTAGGGCTCCACGAAGAACTCGATGAACATACCGAGCAATGCCCAGAACCTCTGCATCGGCGTCCACAAGGAGTGGGCCCCCCCTAAACCCTAAACCCTAAACCCTAAACCCTAAACCCTAAACCCTAAACCCCAAACCCTAAACCCTAAACCCCCTAGTTATAAGTAGCCCTATACTTCCAGGGACAAAATAGTTTGGTTACTAGAGCCAACAAGGACTTAACTACTCGGTCCCTGGAAGTATAGGGTAGAGTTAGAGCAATTGGAAATTGGGACACGAGCGCGTGCACGGCATCCGGTATCCCCGGTTTGATTGTACTGTTTGTCGAATAAGCTTAAGACCAACGCAGCAAGAAACGCCAAACAAACGCACAGAGGTTTGCCGAGACTCTTGGAAGACCGAACAAAATCAGAAGACATGTAAGCCAGCCAATACAGAAAAAAACAAAAAAAACAAACAACGAACCTTATTACTGCACCCCTAAACCCTAAACCCTAAACCCTAAACCCTAAACCCTAAACCCTAAATCCTAAACCCTAAACCCCTTGAAAAGCTGGATGTATGCTTTTGCGTTTGTGTTTGCGCTTGTGACCAAGCTAGCATGCCCGGAGCCCTGAGCACCCTTAGAGCCCTGACCCTGTAGCTGGATTAGGGCTTAATTAGGGTTTGGGGTTTGGGGTTCGGGGTTTGGGTGTTTTTGGTTTGGGTTTTTTTGGTTTGGGGTTTGGGGTTTGGGGTTTGGGGTTTGGGTGTTTTTGGTTTGGGTGTTTTTGGTTTGGGTTTTTTTGGTTTGGGGTTTGGGGTTTGGGGTTTGGGGTTTGGGGTTTGGGGTTTGGGGTTTGGGGTTTGGGGTTCAGGGTTCAGGGTTCAGGGTTTAGGGTTTAGGGTTTAGGGCTTAGGTTCCAAGCCCTACATCCCATGGCCCACAGCCCTCGCCCCCCACAGAGCTCTGGACCTACTTCTTTGGCTTCGTTGATATAACGCCATTCTTATACGGTTCTTAGGACGTTTTCAAAATCAGGTAATAAGATTTCCTACTAGATTCTAAATCCCAAACTCTGAGCCCCAAAGCTCGGAACTACCTAAACCCTGGACCCTAAGCCCTAGCAAGCCCCAAGCAAGCCAGGATGCTGGAGCAGTGGTATCAGATACTTTCGGCAGTTTAGGGCGCGAAGGGCTGCAGAACTCTTCCCAGGTACCTGGGAGTGGCGCAGGGAGTGGCGCATACGCATAGGTTTACAGGGAACCCTAAACGCTGAACCGTAAACCCTACACCCCAAACCCTAAAACCCTTAACCCTGGTTCAGGGTACACACCCCCAGAGCCCCAGAGCACCCTATTTGGGTCTGCTGGTTGGTCCAGACGATGGGCAGAAGACAGGCAAAGCACGCAGTCCTGTAAGTTCGAAGGTATCACTGGCTGGTGCTTAGTAGGGAATGAGGGCTCACTAGGGCCCTTTACAATCCCTTAAAGGGTGTGTATATATAAACAAATAAATCAATAAATCAACAAACAAACAAATCGAAAAAAAAAATAAGCAATATATATATATATATATATATACGTATATATAGGCGCCGCATTCCCTCATTCCCTACTAAGAACCAGGAGGATCAATGGTTCAGGGTTTCGGTTTCAGGGTATAGGAGTGGTGGTCGAGGTTGCCAGCTGCAGCAGATTTCAGAACCTAAATTGGAGCCTGAAGCCATCCCTACTCAGGGCCCATGATTCTGAGCCAATAGTTAAACCTGAAACAACCCAAACCCCCAAACCCTAAACTTCCTAGGGTTTAGGATTTAGGGCTCTCATCCCCCAGACCCGTTCCTAGATCCTGCTAGCCGAGCAGCCGCTTGGTCCAATCCCTCGACGGCATCGTAGAGAATGGCAGCGGCCTGATGGATCCTACACCCTGCGCCCTAAGCCCCAAACCCTTCGTGTAGGGGAGGTTTTGGGTTTTGGGTTTTGGGTTTAGGGTTTAGGGTTTAGGGCGACGAACCCTCAACCCCGGAAGGGCTTAGGGCTTAGGGTTCAGTAGCCCTTAACCCGAAACCCTCAACCCTGAAGGATTTAGGGTTTAGGGTTCAGTAGCCCTAAACCCCAAACCATCAGGCCTACACCCTAAACCCTAAACCCTAAACACTAAACCCTAAACCCTAAACCCCAAACCCTCAGCCAACATCGTGGAGAATGGCGGAGGCCTGATGTATCTTTGCCTTGTCCTCTGACGATGACAGCATGGAGCTCTCCTGAACAAGGCTTGGGGTTTAAGGTGTATGGGGTTTAGGGTTTAGAGTTTAGGGTTTGGGGTTTAGGGTTTAGGGTTTGGGGTTTAAGGTTTGGGGTTTAGGGTTTGGGGTTTAGGGTTTGGGGCTTAGGGTTTGGGGATTAACCCCAAGCCCTGCAATAGGCTGCCTGTGAACAAACCTGTCTTCTGAGGGCACACGCGAAGAATTTTTTAAAGCGGGGCGGGGGGGGGGGGGGGTAAACTCTCTTCTACTGCGGGCTTCCCCGGGGGGGGGGGGGGGGGCTGATTATTATTATTTTTTTTTTTGAAGGGGGGGGGGGGGGTCGCGATTATTATTATTATTATTATTAGCCCACCACCACCACCACTCCTACTACCACTACTACTACTACTACTACTACTACTACTACTACTACTACTACTACTACTACTACTACTACTACTACTACTACTACTACTACTACTACTACTACTACCTACTACTACTACTACTACTACTACTACTACTACTACTACTACTACTACTACTACTACTACTACTACTACTGACCACTACCACGACCACACTACTATTATTATCACCAGTATCACTACTACTACGACTAATAGTACTACTACTACTACTACTACTACTACTACTACTACTACTACTACTACTACTACTACTACTGCTGCTGCTGCTGCTACTACTACTACTACTACTACTACTACTACTACTACTACTATCACTACCAGTATCACTAGTGCTACGACTACTACTACCACCACTATTAATACTGCGACTATAATACCACTACTACCTAGGGGAGGGCTTCCGGGGGAAGGGAGGGGGGGGGGGCG
>CAJNDS010000745.1:0-29981 GCA_905221605.1 Symbiodinium natans | reverse complement strand
TCCATTATTATTATTTGGGGGGAGGGGGGGAAATAATAATAATGAAATGGTTTCTCATTCCATTATTATTATTTGGGGGGGGGAAATAATAATAATGAAATGGTTTTTCATTCCATCATTATTATTTGGGGGGGGGGGAATAATAATAATCAAATGGCTTCCCATTCCATTATTATTATTTGGGGGAGGGGGGAGGGAAATAATAATAATGAAATGGTTTCCCTTTCCATTATTATTATTTTTTGGGGGGGGGGGAAATAATAATAATGAAATGGTTTCCCTTTCCATTATTATTATTTTAAATAATGCCAGGGGGTCTCCATTATTTCTTCGCGTGCCCCCTGTGTCTTCTAGTCCGGGACGTGAAGTTAGGACCACTTGAAGATTTGCCGGGTTTTAGGAATATAGGGTTTGTGTGAGGGTGTAATATAGGGTTGGGGTTTTGGGAGACGGGGTTGATCTCCGCCACCAACTGTCTCTAGCAGGGAGGACTCCTTTCCAGCCCAAGAAGGACCCTAATTAAAAAAAACGATTCATGGCGTTTATGGGTGTTGGGCTATCTTTTGCCTACTTCGGGTTTCGGCTTTAGGGGTTAGTCTTTAAGATAGGTTGTCGATTCCTGGACACCCAACTCTAAACCCTAAACCCTAAACCCTAAACCCTAAATTCCACAGGATGCTATAGCCACATGTGCACTCCGAGTGAAGTCCTCGTCCGAGGAGGCGGGGGCCGCCATGCCATCGCCACGAACGAGGGGCCGCGCCATGTCGTGTCGGAAACAAGAAGCCCTAAGCCCTATGCCCTAAGCCCTAAACCCTAAACCCTGAACCCTCAACCCTAAACCCTAAACCCTAAACTAAACCCAGGGAGCCAAAGGAGGTACCCTACTAAGGGCCCTTAAGAGTATGTGTAGGGGCTACTCCGATATGTAGGGGACTCTATAGAGTATATATAGGGCTTCTACAGGCCCTTCTAGGGGTCCCTCCTTATTTATCCCTTAAGAAATCATCTGTCAAGCCTATCAAGCCTATCAACCCTATGAAGCCTTAAATCCGTGATCCCAAATCAGCCCCTGCAATACCCTGAGCTAGTCCATCCAGGTCTGGCTACTTCCTTTCTCCACAGGCGCCAACGTTCCACACAAATGTGTACAGGATCGCTTGTGCGTCTCAGCTCATCTTCCCTCAAGTGATTGAGTTCAGGAACCTGGCCAATTTGTTGTTGAGCCCCCTTTTCTAGGCGACTATTTCGCCGCACGCTGGAGCCAAGCGCTTCGAGTGACAACCAGAACAAGAAAGATCCTAAAGCTCGAAGTTAACGCCAAAGTCAACCCCAAATACTAAACCCAAACGAAACCTTAAACTTGGGATGTTCCCCCCGTTGATTAACAGACCCTTCATAGGGATTCTAGTACCCCTTACTATAATCCCGATTAAGGACTGTTAGTATAAGGGGGAACATCCCAACCCCCAACCCGAAAGCCTGACCGCCACATCCGGAGCCGAAACCTTAAGGGTTTAGGGTTTAGGGTTTAGGGGCCTTATCTACCAATTGCTTAAGAACTCCCCCCCCCCCCCCCGAAAGAAAAAAAAACAAAACAAATGTTCTTCCTTATAAGGGTAATATAGGGATTATGATTCTTTTTTGGGGGGTCTTAAGCAAATAGTAGTAGTAGTTATGTCCCAAAGCCTCAGCTCGGTCAGAAGCCCCACAAGAGATGGTTTTTAGACTTTATTTTATGTGATTTTGCTATCTCTCTCTCTCTCTCTCTCAACTCTCTCTTTCTTTCTCTCTCTGGGTTTAGGGTTTAGGGTTTAGGGTTTGGGGTTTAGGGTTCAGGGTTTAGGGTTTAGGGTTTGGGGATTAGGGTTCAGGGTTTAGGGTTGAGGTTTTACCGGCAAGCCTTCGGCGTGGCAGCTGGTGCTCCGGTGTTCAGGGCTCAGGGTTTAGGATTACAAGGCCCGAGGAAGGAGTTCAGGGGGGATTTGGGGAAGGGGGTTTAGGGTTTAGGGTTTAGGGTTTAGGGTTTAGGGATTTAGGGTTTTAGGGTTTTAGGGTTTAGGGGTTTTAGGGTTTGGGGAATTTGGGGAAGGGGTTTCCACCCCACTCCCACCCTGGCGTGATTCTTTGGGCTTCAGAAGGGCGGAGGGTTTAGGGGAGGCCGGCACACCCAAAAACAGGGTTTCCACCCTAAACCCTAAACCCTAAACCCTAAACCCTAAACCCTAAACCCTAAACCCTAAACCCTAAACCCTACACCCTGCCGCCCGAACAAAGAGTGGGCGATGGAAGGGTGATCATGAGTCTTCCTGCAAGCTCTCAAAACCCCAGAACCCAAAACCCTAAACTAAACTCATCCCGAGACCTAAACCCCAAAGCCTAAACCCCCCAAAACCCCTAAACCCTCAACCCCAAACCCTAAAACCCCAAGCCCCAAACCTAAAACCCGAAAAACCCTAAACCCTAAACCCCCAAACCCTAAACCCCTAAACTCCCTAAATACTGCAGATCCTCGAGGACCGACTCGGGATCCACCCCAAGGCTTCGCAACAGCGCCTCGCACAGGCTTAGGGCTTAGGGTTCAGGGTTTAGGGTTTAGGGTTTAGGGTTCAGGGTTTAGGGTTTAGGGCAACAACGGCCCCTGGGGTTTAGGGTTTCGGATTTTAGGGTTTTGGGGCTTTTTGGGTTTAGGGTGTTGGTTTTGTTTTTAGTGTGCTAGGGCTTGGGGAATTAGGGTTGTTGGGCGTTTGGGTTTTGGTTTAGGGTTGTGGGGCTTTACGGCTTTAGGGTGTTGGGGTTTAGGGCCTTCGGGGTTGGGGGGTTGGGGTCTGAGGCTTTAGAGTTGGCTTAGGGGATTATACGGGCCTTCGAGTGTAGGGAGCTGACTGGGGTTCAAGGGCTCCGCGCCCTAAACCCTAAGGCTTATGTTTACGCACGTATTGCTGGGTTTAGGGTTGAGGGTTTAGGGTTTAGAGTTTAGAGTTCAGGGTTTAGTGCTGTAGGGTGGAAGGGTTGGGGAAGAACATAAGCCGCTTCGTCTCGAGACGAGGACCTGTGAGGGGGTCTTCGGATTCGCCTTGGGGACGCCAAGGCACTTGCTCTTAGTTGCTGAGTTCATAAGCCCCCGAAAAAGTGTACACTTTCAGTTCTCTACACACTTAGACCTATTTGGGGTGAAAAGCCTCAAAAAAAGCTGATTCTAGTCTCCCAAAAAGTGCAGAGTTTTACTCATTCAGCTACTAAGTGCTAGACCCCAGGGTAACTTCGGAATGAGAAAGGGTGCCCTTTTTGGTTTGTAGGGGCTCACAAAGGAACCGAATTAAACCCTAAACCCCAAACAAACCAACCCAACCCTAAACTCTAGACCCTAAATAAACGGAATGAAGGCCTACTCTGGGTCCTAGCCTATTCTTCTTCCGCCCCGCGTTTAGGGTTAGCATTGGCATTGGGCTTCCAAGCTGCCACGCCTCCAACTTTCATTTCAAAAAAGAAAACAAACGGTTCCCTGAAACCCTAAACCCTAAGCCCCAAACCCTAATCCCTAAGACCTGAGCCCTAATATGAAGCCACAAACTCTGAGGAACAACAAAAGCGCCTCTTCGTCGAAGGCCGCGCCTGGTCTGAGGCTTTAGGGTGCCGAAACAGTCATATTGGTCATTGCTTTAGGGTCTAGAGTTCAGGAGAGAGGGTTCCGCAGTTCTAGGGGTCGGGTTGTTGAAGCCTGCCAGCGCACACCTCTTTGGAGGACCCTGCAGTAGCTACTCAAGGTTGTTCTGGTAGTTCTTTGGGTTAAGGGTTTAGCAGTCTAGGGTTCAGGGTTTTGAGTGTTCTAAGGTTTAGGGTTCAGGGTTTAGACATGTTTTTGCGGCTTTGGATAGCCGATTCAGCCAGTGCAACCGAAAACAAGCGAAGCTATGACGCTCTGCCGAGGGGCTGTCCAACTCTACAGCCTAAAGAAACCAAAACCCAATATCCTAGAGCCTAACTCGAACCAAAAACCCAAACCCCAAACACTGAAGCCCTAAAAACCCTCAAAACCCTAAACCTTTGACCCCAAACCCCAAACCCCAAACCTCAAAACCCAAACCCCAAACCGTTAAACCCCAAACCCCAAACCCCATACCCCTGTAAATCCCTCAAAACCCTAAACCCTAAATCCTAAACCCTAGCCCTAAACCCTAAACCCTAAACCCTAAACCTCACTTGGAGGCAGGGGCTGGAGTCATCCACCAGCTGCAGCTTCTTCCCTGCGAGGAAGTCGCGGAACTGCTCCTGGCCATCTGGTGTCAGGGTGATGCTCGGTTTGGGGTTTAGGGTTTAGGGTTTAGGGTTTAGGGTTTAGGGTTTAGGGTTTAGGGTTTAGGGTTTAGGGTTTAGGGTTTAGGGTTTGGTCAGGAGGCCTTTTTGTTGTGGTACATTCTGGCTTCACCTAAGAAGCCCCTACGTCCATTCTTTTTCTCCCATGTTGCAAGCTGCTGGGCAAGGGACTAGGTTTCCCCAGAAGAGTAGGTTTGGGATTCGGGGATTCAGGGTTCAGGGTTCAGAGTTTAGGGTGCAGGGTTCAGGGTTCCGGGTTTAGAGTTCAGGGTTCTGTTCCTTGGTCACAAACACAAAGATCAGAGCAGTCCCAGAGAGAAATCAAGTGGGCATGTCGTCCCAGCAGTCTGCACGATTACCATCCCTTGCTTCTACCTCTCGTGCTATGCAACAACCTGAAGAACAGATTTTGCACAGGCAATGGGCTAAGGGTTTCCTGGACCCTAAACCCTAAAGCATAAACCCCAGCAAATCCGAGAGGGTTTCACCACAACCCGACCCCACATCCCGTCTTTGAGCGATGGCAGGCCAAGAATGTTGGGCTCCATGGCTGCGTGAGGAGGGTTTTACGGGATTTCGGGTTTTGGGGTTTCAGGGTTTGCGGGTTTAGGGCTTGGGGGTTTAGGGGACTTAGGGTTTATGGTTTCAGAACAGGACGCCTAGAGGTGAGGGTTTAGGGGGTTTAGGGGTTGAGGGCTTTGAGGAGATTTAGGGGTTTAGGGTCAGGGCTTTAGGGGTGTAGGGGTCTTAGGGTTTGAGGTTTTCGGCTTTTGCGGTTGAGCGCTTAGAGGTGCGTGGTGTTTCGGTGTTGGAGCTTATGGTTTACGGTTCAGAAAGGCTAAAACCCAATGTTCACTTGTCTTGTGTACTGCACGAATGTGTGTTTGAGCTTCTGTGGATTTTTGGGTGTTGGTCGAGGGATTGGAGGCCTTACATGTATCCAACTCGGGCTGGGATTTATTGTTCAGGGCTTATGGGGCCCAGAGTACTAGTGTTTAGGGTTTAGGGCTGCTGCGATGGTGGCTAATCGAGGTTGCCAGTCTAAGTTGTGGCTCAGCTCTCCAGACATCTGCCTGTCGGATGCTAATAAGCGTCTTCGCGAGATTTCCGCCCAAATGGCCTAAGCCCTAAGCAGCGGGTTGAGATCCCAAACCCGAGGTCCCAAAGCCCCAAGCAACAAACGCTCAAGATCCTAAACTCCGGGCCCTAACATCCCTAGCCCTTACAGGCAGTTCTCTACCCTCCCGAGCCGTCCCAAACTTGGCAATCCTCAAGTAGCCATAGGGCTGGGACTTAAGGACACGATCCTGCAGCCTTATCTCCTAAAAACGCAAAGGCCTAAGCCCTAAACCGAATGAGAGTGCCGATCGTAAAGCCCGGTTTTTTGCTCCATCAATGCATAAGCTATCTGCCGCCGATCGCACCAAGGCATGCCGGCCAGTGCCTCCCCTGCTCTTCGGGGTTTAGGGCTTAGGGTGGATAGTTCTTCTCGTTGAGGCAAGCAGCACTTCTACGTGTTCAAGGCTAGGAGAATGGAAGCTCTTGACAGCTGGGTCCCTAAACCCTAAACCCTAAACCCTAAACCCTAAACCCTATAAACCCTAAGACCAGAGTTTTATTGTGAGTGTATCACCTTCATGAGTAAGAACCATCATGGGCGAGACGCTGCCACAGCTGGATGATATGTACACTGCGCCCTGACTCCAAGGACGGCACTCAGAGCTCAGCCGCCTCAGACGCAGCTGTGTCCGGCCATGAAGCCTAGTGTCTGTAGTTCCTCTCCTAGTGGCCGTCACAGACCCATGTCAAGCATTGAACCTTAAACCCTAAACCACGGGCTTACATGAGATGTGTTCTACATGAAGGTTCCTCTCATCGCCCTCAACCCTCAACCCCTAAACCCTAAACCCTAAACCCTCAACCCCTAGGGAAATATCGTAGTATCTTGCCGACGTACAACGACATACTTCTAGGCCACTCCGGAGGCCAGGGTTAAGGGTTTAGGGTTTAGGGCTAGAAGCAGAATTGGGGAGTGCTAGGGTACCGCGCCCTTAACGACATGGCACATGTACTTGCTGATGCTGGCCGATTCCATGCCTCCCCTTCAACAAGAACTCTAAACCCTATACTCTAGACCCTAATCCTGAACCCTAGGCCCTAGACCTAGACCCTAGACCCTAAACCCTGAACCCTAAACCCTAAACCCGAACCCTAAACCTTAAGCGCGGATGACATGAAACGCATTGTGGCATTCTTTGAAGAGCTGAACAGGATTAGAAAGGCAGTTAGGGCTTAGGATCTCAGGTGCTTCACACAAAGAGGGCTTCGGGTTTAGGGTTCAGGCCTCACCCCAAACCCTAAACCCTGGCCAAGGGGTGTTGTGGGTTGAGGGCTCCAGGGCCTGTTTCGTAAACACGCATAGGGTTCCCCAGAACCCTATTCTATTCGTTAAGGCACCGATATTGCCCGGACAAAAATGGGACGCACAGCTTCGGGAGCTGCTCATATCATAGCGGAGGGAAGGGGGGGAGGGGAGACCCTAAGCCAACCTGGCAAAGTTAGCCTAAGCCACCCTGAAGCCCCTAAAAACCCTTAGAACCCGTGGAGCCCTTAGAACCCTGAACCCACCTAACCCTGAACCCTAAACCCAAGGTCGGGGCCTTTTTTTGAGCGCCCGTCCCCAGGTATCGAAGTGGGAGCACCTGCTTTGGGCATCATTGCTGGCGACTGGAAGCTGCATGGGTTTAGGCTTTGGGGTTCAAAAGGTTTAGGGTTAAGGGTTTAAGGTTCAAGGTTGAGGTTAAGGGTTAGTTCTGAGGGTTTAGGTTTAGGGTTTAGGCTGTGGGGATCTAAGAGTTTAGGGCCTAAGGTTTAGGGCTTAGGGTTGAAGGTTCTAAGGATTGGGTTTAGACTTTAGGGTTTAGGGTTGAGGGTTCGAAGGATTAGGGTTTAGGATTTAGGGTTTAGAGTTTTCGGTTTAGGATTCGTAGAGTTTCGGGTGGTAGGGAAGAGGGAAGTAGGCCCCCAAATCTTATCCTTCAAGGACTAGTCAGTTGTAGGCTCTAGGCATTTCGGGTCTTGTCTCACTGCTTCTCATTCGAAAAGAAGGCATTCGGTACATTAGAGACCCTGCACTTCTAGTTCATTGTTGGGGTAATATTGAAAATTAAATTGTTTTTGCTTATTGGGTTTAAGTACCCTAAAAATGCAACATGTTCCCCAACTATGACAAAGACTTGGTCTCTACCACGTCCAAAGCTATGAAGCGCCTTGCGATAGCGCCTTGAGGCTGGTTCTTAGTAGGGAATGAGGGAATGAGGTACCCTATCTAATCCCTTGAAGGGGATATAGGGAGCCAGAAGGACTTGCTTGCCTAAATCCAACAACCTCGCAAACATGCGCTGAACACCTTGTCCACGGCTTCAAGGAAGACACGCCGAAATTTTGACCTGGACTGCCACCACACCAAGTGCAGGGATGGCACTCCAACATGCTTCAGGTTCCTGCTTCATGGCTTTACAACCCTCCTACAGTCTGTAAACCCCAAGCCCTAAACCCTAAATCCAAAACCCTAAACTCTAAACCCCAAACCCTAAACCCTACATAAACCCTAAACCCTGAACCCCACGAGCAAAACCTAAACCAACCCCGGAAGCGTCCCGGCCCTGGTTCTTAAAAGGGCCCCTACCGCTAAGGCTGTGAGTCTGCCAGCTTAGTGCCCTAAACCCCAATAGCTTATAAAAGCCGGTGGTTACCCTTACACCTTAAAATAGCCCCTAGATACCCTAATAAGAACCCATACAAAACAGAAAACCTACTTAAAGAGACCACCGGGCAATACGACCACTAGCATACACATCCCGACCTGAACCCCTAAACCCCAAACCCTAAACCAAAAAACCCAAGAAAAGCGTGTTGCACGAAACTCAACACATCGCCCCAAACATCCCGAAAATTTGGGTTAAGGGTCTAGGGTTTAGGGTTTAGGGTTTGGGGTTTAGGGTTTAGGGTTTAGGGTCTAGGGTTTAGGGTTTGGGGTTTAGGTTTTAGGGTTTAGGGTTTAGGGTTTAGGGTTTGGGGTTTAGGGTTTAGGGTTTAGGGTTTTTTTGCCCATTATGCTTCTAGGCCATGATTCATGATTCTAATTCCCAAGACACAAGCCTTGAAACCAAACAAAGCAGCACTTGAAGTTTAATGCGAACTAACTAGGACCTTGAACGACTGTTGCGAACTATTCTGATTGCCTTCCTAGCATGAGGAATATGTAATATATATATATATATATATGTATATATATATATATACACTAGATTGTATGTACATATGTATATAAAATTAAATAAATAAATAAATAAATAATATATATATATATACATACATATATATATATATATAAGTACCGTGAAGCTCCAATGGGACCCAAAATGTAACAAAGTATGTCAGCCTCCACGTTTAGGGGATAGGATTAGGGGGACCCTTGGGGATATAGACCCTCTGAATAAGGTCCCTGTTTCAGAGAGCCAGAAGAGGGTTCAGAAGGGGTTCCCTTTTAAGGGTCCCCCGTATCTTTAACCCTAAAATCTAAACCCTAAACCCTAAACCCGAAACCCTAAACGTACCAGAATCCAAGTTGCAGAGCTGACGCTGATTTCCGGGGGCCGCGCATGTCTAGCCGAACATTTTGGCCGTGCCAGTAGCCCCCATGCCTTAGGGTTCAGGGTTTAGGGTTCAGGGCCCCCTATACAGTAATTACGGCGCACGTAGCTACTACTTGCTTAAGAAACCCAACAAGTAAAAGACACTGATCCCAATATTATCCGTATAAGGAAGACTATTGATTTTTGTTGGGCGTTCTTAAGCAAATAGTAGCTAGCAGAAGGAAACCCCAAACCCTAAACGACAAACTCTTAAACCCTAAACCCTAAACCCTAAACCCGAATTTAGAGCGCTACCCATCTAAAGCTGCTAGAGCAAGGTTTAGGCTTCATGGAATGTAGGATGTAGCTGCAGCACAGTTCTACGCAACAATAGCTCTTGAGGCGAAAGGAATAGTCCTTCCATGCTCGGGGTTTCCCGGTTTTGGGATTATCAGGGTTCACGCCGTCAAGCACAGTTTAGGGATTACAGGCTGGGGGTGTTAGGGTGTCAAGGTTTTAGGGCTTACTACGACTTGTTTAAGAACCTCCGGCAAAAGTGGTTATGGTCCCTGAATTGGCCTTATAAGGAAGAATGCCTTCTGTTGTTGGCCCTTTTTTTTTGTTGGGGGGGGGGGGGGTTCTTAAGAAAATGGTAGCTGGGCTTCCCGGGAACCGAGCTTCTCCTTGACCTCTTTGGCGGCTAAGTACCGCGCCTGCGCACGTTGGCGACGCTCTTCGCCCCAATCCCCCGAAAAGGCAGAATGCCGCAAGCCTAAGTTGGCCCCTAAACCCTAAACCCTAAACCCTAAACCCTAAACCCTAAACCCTAAACCCTAAACCCTAAACCCTAAACCCTAAACCCTAAACCCTAAACCCTACAAAAACCCACGACGGAGCAACTTGTTGAGAACCAAGCCTTGCTCCCACAGTCCAAACCTTAACGCCCTAAACCCTCCGACACCTACCTGAAAAGGGGACACCCTTATTATTGTCGGAACAACCAGGCCCTGGGACCCAAACTCAAAACCCTAAACCCTAAACCGAAAACCGAAACCCTAAACCCTAAACCCCAAACCCCGAACCCCAAACTAAACCCTAAACCCTAAACCCTAAACCCAGCCTCCTGCTCGGACGTCGGCTTCTCCGACCTCAGCCAAGCTTGGAGAGCCGGGATGCGAGGTTCCTTGAACCTGAAACCCGCAAAAATCTGCACCTTGGGATGTTCCCCTTTATCCTGACAGTCCTTCACAGGGTTTAGGGTTTAGGGTTTAGGGTTTAGGGGTTAGGGGTTAGGGTTTAGGGTTTAGGGTTTAGGGTTTAGGGTTTTAGGGTATGGGGTTTGGGGTTTAGGGCACGGTCCTTAGTCGGGATTATAGTGACCCCGATGATCATCCGATTACTGACTGTGCAGTCTAAGGGGGGGATCATCCCAACCTAGACCCCGACTTTCAGCCTAAACCCCTAAACCCAACAAAGCCCGGAGAGGGTGTCCAATGCCGCAGCAGACTTTCTTACCTAGCCGGGTCCGCTAGCACTATGTTGGAAAGTAGGTACAAAAAACCAGACCAGCTCGGGGGTTTCTGGCTTGCCTTAGTCCAGAAGGGTTTAGGGTGCAGGGTTTTAGGGTTTAGGGTTTAGGGTTTAGGGTTTAGGGGTTTAGGTTGCTTAGTGCTGGGAACCGACGTTCCCCGTGAGCCGGCTGGGTAATCGTTGATTTGTAGTACAAGTTTAGTACTGGAACCGATGTTCCCGCGAGCCGGCTGGCTTTTCATTGGTTCGTAGTACAAGCTTAATGCTGAAACCGGCTGGGTTTCGTTGATTTGTAGTACAAGCTTAGTACTGGAACCGACGTGCCCGCGATTGTTCTCATGTATTTGTAGTACAAGCTTAGTACTGGAATATCGCCTGCCTGCCCCGATATTTGCAAAGTTATCGTTTGATTTTCTTGCTTAACGTTTTACGAGTCAGAAGCACTGCCCCAAACGCTTCGGGCAATTCCTTTCATAAATCGACTGCGCGGGGTTTTTATACAACCCAATGTGGTCTCGCAACTGGGCACTTTAGGGTTTTGGGTTTGGGGTTTAGCGTACAATCCCCTCCCCCTAATCTGAACCCCCCCCCCCCCTTCTCATGTGGGGGGTGGGGGCGGGTTAGTATGAGGGAGAGTGGACTACATAGGGTCCATCACTTCTCTGAGTCCACGAATTTTCATAAACCCTAAACTCTAAACCCTAAACCCTAAACCCTAAACCCTGCAGTCACAGAACTTGGCCCCAAGCCCATGGAGCGCCGCTGGGTGCTCCATGCAGGTATGCCTGAGCACAAGTTCCCCGAAGTCCCTCCGCCCTCATCCCCCCCCAAAAAATAGGGTTTAGGATTTAGGGTTTAGGGTTAGGCGTTTTCAAGTTCTTGGCCGTTCAAAGCTTGAGTATGTAGGAAGGGTGTGATACTGTTTCCAAGAGCCCGAAACCCTGAGCCCTAAACACTGGAGGTATCCTGCATGTGCCGAAACCCTAAACCCTAAACCCCAAGCCCCCCAAACCCTGAAGCCTACACAAGCCATAAGTCCATTGGCTTGGGGCGAAAGATTCAGGATAAACCCTAAACCCTAAACCCTAAACCCTAAACCCTAAACCCTAAGCCCTAAACCCTAAACCCTGAACCCTAAACCCTGAACCCTGAACCCTAAACCCTAGACCTAAACCCGAAGCCCTGAACCCTCACTCTGCTTTTTCTTTGGCCTAAATCCGAAGCTTGCTTGGCAATGGCAAAGAAAGCAAACTCCAGCCTAAACTCATAGCTCCTGAACCCGAAACGCCCTCAAGTCCCCCCCCCGCGGACGCGCCCCAACCCCCAAGACCCCAAACCCTAAACCCCTAAACCCTAAACCCTCAACCCTAATAGACCCTAAACCCTCAACCCCAAACCCCAAACCTTCCCCACCACCTATTTTTTGCCGCTTCCAAGCGACTCCAGCATGGAGAGCCGCGCCAGCCCGCCAAAGTGGCCTTACTCTTGGGTCGAGAGGACTACAAGGAGGGGCCCCCCTTACTATACTAACTATAACCAAGGGACTTCTAACCTCAGTCAGGATCCTTATAACCCAACTTAGAGTCCTTATGACTCTACTTGTGACTCGGGGAAGGGGGGCGACCCCTCCTGAACCCCAAACCCTAAACCCTAAACCCTACACCCGAAACCCTAAACCCTCAATGTAGGGTCCTTATAATTCTACTTCTACTGGTTGGCGCCCCTCCTTGCACGCAATCCCATGAGCACAGCGACCAGGCGCCCGGCTGACGACATTTGCGCCCCAGCCTGGCACAGGGGCCCAAACCCTACACTGCCCCCAAACCCTAAACCCTAAACCCTAAACCCTAAACTCAGAGGGTTTGGATGTTAAGGCTTGAATTCAATTCTCAGCCTTTCGCGGTCTGGGGCGCTGGTTCGGACTCTTAGATTGACCGCTTGCTGTGATAGTAAGGTTCAGGGATTAGAGATTAGGGACTATAGGATTTAGGTTTTGGGTTTAATGTTGCACTGTCTTTAGTATGGGCCCCCCCCCTCCCCCACCCAAACAAATTAGGGGGGGGGGGGGGGGGGAACCGCCCTGAGGGCCTCAAGCCTTTAGGACCTCAAGGCCTGAAGCTTTCCGGCCTTTAAGATTCCTGGAGCCCAAGGCCCCAGGGCCTCAATCCTTACTGCGAGCCCTCAACCCTAAACACAAACCCTTAAAACAATCATCCGAAAAAAAAACTTGGTATTATAGAGGGTAGCCAGACAAATTTACTAAAGACAGCCTGACCGGCCCGTGGTCACAAAACTTGTTTGGAGCTTCGTTTCGTAATGAATTTCCATAAGGCTTTACATGGAACTGGCCGGGCACAGATTTCTGGATTCTCCGCACTCTGGCTCTTTAAGATTCCTGGAGCCCAAGACCCTCAGGGCCTCAAGCCTTACTGCTGAAGCCCTTGACCCAAACCACAAACCCCCCCCAAAAAAAAGTCCGGAAAAAAATGTGAAAATAGCGGGTACCCTGAACAAACTCGGTTCGCACAATAAATTTTCGAAACTTGTGATTCTAGACCCTCCTTATACTAAAGTCAGTGCAACATTAGGGTTTAGGGTTTAGCGTTTAGGGTTTAGTGATACCTTATCTCATGCTGTGTCGCCCTTGAGGAACAAAACAGCAAGTTTTAGTCTCTTGGTCGTTCTTGTTAACCCCCCCACCCCACCCAAGTGACCCCAATAACCTAGGTACAATTGACCCGGATCACGTGGGCTGGGCACAAGCGACGGTGCTGCCCCCCAAACCGGCCCCAAACCCCCCAAACCCCTCAAACCCTTACCCTAAACCCTAAACCCCAAACCCCAAACCCCAAACCCTACACCTTAAACCCCAAACCCCAAACCCCAAACCCCAAACCCCAAACCCCAAACCCCAAACCCCAAACCCTAAACCCTAAACCCCCAACCCCCAACCCCAAACCCCAAACCCTAAACCCTAAACCTCAAATCGAGGAAGGGATGGCTTGGCGCTTCCCACCTTCGTTGCAGAACTTGGAGCCCGGTGGAAAGAGGTCCAACCTGTTTAGGGTTTAGGGTTTAGGGTTTAGGGTTTAGGGTTTAGGGCTTAGGGCTTAGGGTTTAGGGTTTAGGGTTTAGGAACCCGAGCCCCTTGACTGGTTCGCAGTGGGAAGATAGGGAGTTTGGTACCCTATATCCCTACACCCTAAAGCCATTCCCTTTAAGGGTTTATAGGTTTCGGGTTTTATGAGGCAAGAAAGTGCTTCCAAACTACCCATAACTCCTTCGTTGTGACTTTGTGACTTTTGACCATGACCGTGGTGGGTACACCCCAAAGGGTTTAAGGTTTAGGGTTTAGGGTTTTGGGCCACAAACGGATGTCGCAAGTAGGGTGCTGTGCTGATCTGTTCCAAACTTCTAAACCGGGGTCTTTGGCAATAAGGCGGCCCCAATTTAGAACCCCCACTCCCACGACGAAGGCACTTAACCCTGAACCTAAACCCTAAACCCTAAACCCTAAACCCTAAACCCTAAACCCTAAACCCTAAACCCTAAACCCTAAACCCTAAACCCTAAACCCTAAACCGCAGGATGTAGGGACAACCCTAAACCCCCTAAACCCTAAACCCTACTTTACATCATTACCGGCGCCATGCCTCTGGGTCCTAAGGAGCGATTCATACTTCTTGGGCCTTCTGTTATCTGCTGGGAATCTCGGGGGTTTTTGAGACCAAGGATCGCTTCAAAAGAAGGGCTGCGCTGGTAGGCACCTAAACCCTAAACCCTAAACCCTAAACCCTAAACCCTAAACCCTAAACCCTAAGCCCTAAACCCTAAACCCTTCTACAAGTACGAAGTGCAGGGAGCACAGCCAATGAGGTGCTTTTTACCGGCTCTGGCAGCGGTACCCACTGCTGGAAAACACAAGAAGCCCACAGTGCGCCGCGCTGTCCCCAAACCCGAAACACAGCAGGGCGATGTAGGCTGAGGGCTGAGAGTCCCGGAATCTTGCGGCCGCACAGACTTGGGTTCACCAGCAGCACAGATCTGCTTGCAGTTTACTGCGTGGCGTCGCGCGGTTGCGGTTGCGGTTGTGGTTGCGGTTGTGTTGTCTTGCGCGTGCTCGAAATTGAACCCTGTCCTCTGAATCCAAACTTCGGTAAATCTTAAACCCTAAACCTCTATATATCCTAAACCTCTAAATCCCCCCCTGGTTCTTGGTAAGGAATGAGGGAATGAGGGCCCTATATATATATATATATACTTTATACCCTTTAAGGAATGTTATAGGGCCCTAATCCCATCATTCCCGACTAACTAAGAACCAGCCAGCAAAAACAAAAAAAACAAAACCCTAAACCCTAAACCCTAAACCCTAAACCCTAAACCCTAAACCCTAAACCCTAAACCCTAAACCCTAAACCCTAAACCCTAAACCCTAAACCCGAGCACCCCCAAAGCTCCCCCGAAACACACCTCTTTAGCTGCCGGGGGGCACTGCAGCTCCTGGGTGCATGAAGGTACTCCATGCCATGGCAGCCCCAGTCACGCCCACCAGGATATCCGCCTCTTTAGGGTTTAGGGTTTAGGGTTTAGGGTTTAGGGTTTAGGGTCAAGGAGGGCGCTTAAGAACCCTCGCAAAAGCATATTCCTGAATATGAACCTCGTAAACCCAATAAGGGAAAATATAAAATGTATCAAAGGCCTACCTAGTCAAGGGCGGTTCGAGCTTGGGCTGTGTGTGTGTGCGTGCATGCTCTGAATCCCCAAACCCTAAAGCCCAAACCTCATACCGTGGTTTCGGGGTCAAGGGTTTTAGGGTCTTAGGAGATGGGATTTTGTGGAGCATCAAGAGCCCTAAGAAAACCCTAAACCCTAAACCCTGAACCCTAAACCCTGTATAAACCCTAAACCCTAAACCCTAAACTTTACTAAATACACCCTACACCCACCCTTCGGGTATGGCAGGCTGGTAGAAAACTTCCGGCCTGCCGGGCCAGGTGGAACTGAGCGGCCGGATGCAGACGCTCGAAATGGGCCACCAAAACCACGACCTCTGGGGTTTAGGGTTTAGGGTTTAGGGTTTAGGGTGTAGGGTTTAGGCATAGCGTTCGGGAGAAAGGATTCTAGTTTAGGGTTGAGGGTTAGAGATTGGAATCCCTATTCTGGGGTCTTCGCCCTAACTCTTGGGACCTTTGAGTTGTTCTATAAGGAGCCCCCCCCCCCCCCCAGGTTATAAGGACCCTAAATTGGATCCTAACTTAGGGTTATAAGGATCCTAACTTAGGTTATGAGTCCCTTTGCTATAGTTAGTATAGTAGGGGGAGCCGCTCCTTGTCTACGGTTTAGGTGGGAAATAAGGACCCAAACCGTTGGGAAAGAGGGTTTAGGGCTTAGAGTTTGGGGTTTTGGGGGATGTAGGTACCCGAGCCAGCCGCTTAACGAAAGACTGGCCTGCTGCGAAGTGGGAAGTTGAAGGTCCAAGCGACACAAGTAGAACCATGCGCAATGAATCGGTTGCAACTGATGGTTACAAGCCCGGAGCAACACGGAAAGCGCAAAAGGGTACAAAACTTGGTACCCTTGAACTACGAAGGGAAACAGCAAGGGCTGTTCCCTGTCCGGCGGTCGGTGATCAAGCCGGTGATCAGCTCACAGGGCAAGCTTGCGAAGATCGGATGTGGCTATCGTTGCCATCACAGACTGCCCACCGCACAAGCGTGTCAACCTCAACTGGATCTATCTGCGCCTCATAATCACATGACTTCACATCCTAAACCCCTGAACCCTGAGCCCTACAACACCTGATAGATCGCGGCTGCAAAGCCCTAAGCATCCAGGTACTCTTCAGAGAGATTGCAGCCCTTGTGAGTCTACGCATCCGCTACATTACATTGCTGCTACATGAACCATGGAGAACTAAACCAATTCGCAGACATGCTGTCGGTGAGTCGTAGTAGCTCAAGTACTTGTAGTCGCAGTAGTAGTAATGCTCATAGCCGTAATAGAGGCAATCACCAAAAAGACACAATTCAAACGTTGAACACATGGGGCTTAAAACAAAGCAAGCAGTCGTCGGAGTTGTAGTCCAGTTCATTCCATGTGAACTACCCACATGGGCGTTTCCGAAATTAGGGGTACCTACCTTCTTGTGCTCCTTATTATAAGGGAATCTAATACTAGTTGGTATTAGGGTTCCCCTATTTTCGTAATCAAAACCCTCAACCCTAAACCCTAAACCCCATGTGGTAACCACATGAAAAGCCCGGTGGCTGGCCTCAACTTCAGGGGCAGTGGGATGGCGCCATCCTCAAGCAGGTTCTGTTGGGATGTTTCTGCTTCCAACTTATACCAACAGTCCTTATTAGGGATTCGAATGGGGTTTCGGGTTTAGGGTTTAGGGTTTAGGGTTTGGGGTTTGGGGTTTAGGGTTTAGGGTTCAGGTTTAGGGGGTACTCGAATCCCGGCTAAGGACTGCGAGTATAAGTGGGGGCACATCCCAAGGGTTCTGTCTGACTGGCTCCTGGAAAAGGAAATTAAAGGATCAGGTCCACAAAATCCCCGTCTCAAACTTCGTAAGTGATTTCTTGGGTACCTCACTCCCTAAGAACCAGTAGGACGCAGGAGGGTCGCGGGAATTGTTGGCGGAGTTTAGTCGTTGGGCGTTCGAAGGAGTCAGAGGCTTCAGAGCAGCGCTAGTTGTCTTGGTAGCCCAGTAACCATATCATAGCAAGGGCACACTTTTTTTGCGCTGGCGACTTTATAAGGGGACAAAAGGGGGAAAGGCTACCACTGGGTTCGAGCTACTCCATGCCGCCTCCCCAAGAACATGGTCAGCGCTGAAGACTGTGAGTCTATTAATCAATTTCCGGGAGGGAGGGGGGGGGGGGGGGGGGGGGGGGGGGGGGGGGGGGGGGGGGGGGTGGCTAAACGCTACACAAGCTACCCTGACTGATAAACGGATTCGGTGCCTCTGAGCAGCGATCTTGTGATTCAACGCATCTTGCTTGAGGCGTAGGTTGAGGGTAGAGGGTAAAGGGTAGCTGGTTGAGGGTCACACCCCTTCAGCCCTCAACAAGCCCCACAAGCCCTGCACCCAAATCCACCCTAAACCTTAAACCCCAAACCTCAAATCCTAAACCCTAAACCCTAAACCCTGGGCCACCGGTCCATCGATCCAGGTCGCCACTTCGTCCATGTTGGCAATCCAGCGGCTGGCGCCTCAATGAAGCCCCAAACCCCAAACCCCAAACCCCAAACCCCAAACCCCAAACCCCAAACCCCAAACCCCAAACCCCAAACCCCAAACCCCAAACCCCAAACCCTAAACCCTAAACCCTAAACCCTAAACCATGGGATGGGCTTCGGTACCTGGGTGTTCAGTATATGTCCAAGTCATGGTCCGTTTTGGACTCCAGAAACCCTAAAACCCTAAACCCTACACCCTAAACCTTAAACCCTAAACCCGAAGGGTACCCAGAAAGGGACAATAATTTTGAGAACTGACCATATATGCATCGCCTGAGCGCAATCGACAGCCGGCCACCCATGGCGTGACCCCTAAACCCTAAACCCTAAACCCTAAACCCTAAACCCTAAACCGCGGAAGCTAAGTCCGCTGCGCCTTGGTCTCTGGACCTTGCCGGGCGCCGAGAACCCACAACAAATCAGTTGAGGAGCCAGGTACTCCTACAGAGGGTTTAGGGTTTAGGGTTTAGGGTTTAGGGTTTAGGGTTTAGGTACGAAAACCTTTTTTACACTATATTCTGATGCAAAGGATATAACGTTGAACAGAATAGCATGAAAGCTATCACATAATGACGTAACAATATCGAAGAACTAGCGCTGCTCTTGCAAAGACCAAATACGACCATCCCAAACGCAGGGTTTGGGGTAGTAGGGTTTAGGAGTTGGGGTTTGGGGTAGTAGAGTTTAGGAGTTGGGGTTTGGGGCTTGGGGTTAAGTTTAGGGATTGGGGCTTGGGGTTAAGTTTAGGGCTTGTTTGGGGTTTAGTTTAGGGTTTAGGGTTTGGGGTTAAGTTTAGGGCTTGGGGTTTGGGGCTTAGTTTAGGGCTTGGCGGTTTGGGTTTAGTTTTGGGTTTGGGGTTTGGGGTTGTGCGACGCAGAGGTGCCTTTGTGTTTGTTCAGTGGAACCGCGGTCCTGGAACATGGCCCACTGGAGTTTGGGGGGGGGGGGGGGGTGTTTAGGGTGTAGGGAGTTTAGTGTGGTTTAGGGTTTCGGGCTTAGGGATACAGAAAGGCTCACGGGTAGCTGTATTATTTATCCCTGCGACACCCTGAGGGTGCTGACTGCAACACCTAGAAGCCGAACATGTCCCACAGCCTTCCAGTCTTTCTGAAACCCTAAACCCTAAACCCTAAACCCTAAACCCTAAACCCTAAACCCTAAACCCTAAACCCTAAACCCTAAACCCTAAACCCTAAACCCTAAACCCAAACCCTAAACACTAGACCCCAAACCCCGAACCCTAGCTTCCAAAACCCCCAAAACCCTAAGCCCTAATGCCACAACTGCAACATCCCAAACTTATTTCTAGCCGAGCCTGTACCCCTGATCTCTCAACTTCGAACCTACCCCTGAACCTAAACATAGACGAAAGAGTGGCGTAAGCCAGGCAGAACAGGCTTCGGCCCAGACCCAGAGAACGTGGATGCGCTTGGCAGATCCCTCAGTGGGGGAACAGGGTTTGGGGACCAGCAGCGGCGAAATTGCGCGGGCCCAGCAAGAGCAAGGAGCGCCACAAGAGTAGTCCAGACGCAAAGCTCGAGCTAGACCCTACACCCCAAACTGGTCGGGGTTAAGGTGAATGGTTACAACATCACCCCGCCCCTGGCCCTACACCCTGGCTAGAAAGTAAGGCCCCTACATAATTCAGCCACGGGCAGGAGGGATCTGCTGAGTTGAGACGCTGCTCTTAATATGCGCGGTCCTGATCAACCTTTGTCATAGAACCTTTTATGAAAAAGGACACACTCACTTCGAACCTCCACGTGAAAACTTTAATCACATACCGTGACACCCTATAATAAGTCCTAAACACCCAAAAATCGTTCTTGGCTGTTTCAGCTGCTGCAGTAGAAAAAGCGCGCTGGACCCTGTGACCCGTGAACTTCTCCATCCAGGTCTGCTTGAAGGTTCAGACGTTGTAGCACGGGCTTAGGTACCCTAAGGTGATTGCACAGGTGATACCCCTAAACCCTAAACCCTAAACCCCAAACCCCAAACCCTAAACCACAAACCCTACACCCTAAACCCTACACCCCAAACCACGTTTAACCGAACCTACAACGAACCCAGGATGGCCCTGAAAAACCCCTCTGAAAATAAGGCTCCTAGATGTGGTCCTCTTACACCTTAGGGTTTAGGGTTTAGGGTTTAGGGTTTAGGAGAACCCAGCAACTACCGACCGTCAAGTCAACCCAAATCCTTAGCTGCCACTTAGTAGGGTAGCTATAAACCAAATTTTTGGCTGCCTTACTAAGAAACCCAATAAACCCAAAAATGCAAAGGATCCAAAGTTACCCTAAACCCTAAACCCTAAACCCTAAACCCTAAACCCTAAACCCTAAACCCTAAACCCTAAACCCTGAACCCTAAACCCTAAACCCTAAACCCTAAACCCTAAACTCTAAATCAAGCACCACAGAGAATCCAGGAGGCAGGCTGTGGGCCGAGATTGTAGAAGACGGACCTTCAGGGTTTAGGGTTTAGGGTTTAGGGTTTAGGGTTTAGGGTCTAGCATCCACTTCTGGGGGGGGCTTGGCCTCGGGACCCCTGCTTCCACGAAAAATAGCAGGAAAAAAGGGATTTAGGGTTTTAGGGTTTAGGGATTAGGGTTTTAGGGGATCCCTCCCTCCCCCCTCCCCCCCCACCCCTCCCTCACCCCCTCCCCCCTTTTCACACAGCTGGCCACATCTATGTCCCAACCTTATTCCCCACAGAAGAATGACATGCCCAAGAAGAGTACTTGTGCCTGCAATCCGAAACCTCGAAAAGATTTCTGCCAACTAAACATCACTGTCTGGCTCAGAATCTCAGAGCATTGGCTGTCAGAAGTAAGATGCGTTAGGATGTTCCCCCCTATACCTCAATAGTTTTTTTTTAAGGACTCTCATTATAAGGGGGAACATCCCAAAAGGCACGTGAAGTTGCAAGGTAGCAGGTAGCTACATTGCAACATGGCCTAAACCCATGTTATCGCCTCATCAAAGGATACCCCCTAGTAGAGCCGAAAGTAACTTCGGAACAGAGAGGGTACCCTCTTCTGGTCTAAAGGAACTCATAAGGGACCTGTAACAACCCTAAACCCTAAACCCTAACCCCTAATCCCTAAACCCCAGCAGCCCGCGAACCCTTCCAAACGCCCAGCCAGGACCCCTTCGCACCTCCTGCTCCACGTCCGCCTCCTGAAGCAACTTCTGCTTGACCTTCCAGGCTGACCCTAAACCCTAAGCGTTCAAACCCTGAACCCTAAACCCTAAACCCTAAACCCTCTACAGTAAACCTCAAGGATCCTTAAAGTCCCAGCCACGACGCACCGAAGCGTAAACTCCACAGCTCCTAAACTCAAACCCCCACACCCAGAAGGGCGACACTCAACTCCTACCCCCAAACCCCGAAACCCCAAAACCGTAGAGCCCCAAACCCTAAACCCTAAACCCTATACCCTAATCAGACCCTAAAGCCAACCTGAAACTCCAAAACCCTATACCCTATACCCTAAACCCTAAACCCGAAACCCTAATCAGACCCTCCAAAACCCCAAACTTTCTACAGCTGTTGCCTCCTTGTCGAGTGGCACCAGCGCTGGTGGCTCTCCAAGACGACGGAGGCCCTCCTGTGGGGGAGGTTTAGGGTTTAGGGTTTTCAGGGTTTAGGGTTTAGGGTTGAGGGCTCGCACATGCTAGCTATGGCCTAGGCTCTCGTGTTGAGTTAGGCTCTATGGTGACGGGTGCGGGGGTTCCAGGGCCTCAGAGGCAGCTTGTGACCCACAGAGCCGAGGGTAGACGGATCGACGCACGAGCGTGTGCTCTGCTACTTTTTTGTTTTGGCGTGGGGGTGCGGGGGGAGAGGGGAGGGGGGGGGGGGGGGTGGTACGTTCGGGGTTTAGGGTTCAGGTTATGAGGCCCAGGGTTGAAGAGGTTTAGGGTTTAGGGTTTAGGGTTTAGGGCTTAGGGTTTAGGACTTCGGGGTCTCAAAATCAAGACACCAGCGGCCCTCCGGCGCAAACCCACCAGTGCCTGGATACCCTTTCAGCTACTTGGGGGTTCAGGGGTACTTAATAACCCCAAGTATAACCCTAAGGCTCCAAATAGCCCAAAGTAGGTTTTATTCGCAGACTTTAGACCCCAATGTAGGTATTATTTATATATTTGGAGCCCTAGGGTAAGCCTACTTGCAACCGACTTAGAAGACATATATGTGGGGCTTATATGTGCGGTTAAATTGTTGGGGTCCTAAGTCCCCTGAACCTCCAGGTACCTGCGCCCCCTTCCCTTGAAGAAATAGGGTTTGCATGTTTCGGATACTATCGGATGTTTCTTGCCCAAGGATTGTTAGGACCTTATCGCCCTTGAACAAAGATCCGGGGACCCCGCCGGCGAGAAGTAGTTCACGTCGAAGGGGCTACCCATGCCGATCCTGATTTGGGGTGTAGGGTTTCGCCTGTATTGGCTCATCGGCTTTTCAAGTCAGTTGCGTAAGGCGTTGCTTGCCTTAAACACCCTGAATCTTCCGGGAGCCTACACTCATGTAGACAACATGCCTAAACCTCTCAGCTCCTAAACCTTAAGCGCGAACATCTTATCTACAAGAAGAAAATATCAGACCCCAGCATTACAGGCCAAAAGCCCCCTGAAGTATAGGTAGTCGAAGCCCCACACAGCAAAGAGATCTACATCCGTCATTTTTCCAAGTCAGAAACCCCTTGCAACTGCACCCAAGACATTTAACCCCCATTCTTCAAAACACAGTTGTTTCTATGCGGTTGATTCAGAGACCTGGCGCTTTTGGGGTTCAGGCTCAGGGTGCTTCGGGGCTTTAGTTTTTACTGGCGGCAGACAGCCTACATCAAAAACTTTTGGCTAACCCTAACACCCCAAACCCTAAATCCCTAAACCCTAAATCCCTAAATCCTAAATCCTAAATCCCTAAATCCCTAAATCCCTAAATCCCTAAATCCCTAAATCCCTAAATCCCTAAATCGCTAAATCCCTGAATCCCTGAATCCCTAAATCCCTAAATCCCTAAATCCCGAAATCCCTAAATCCCTAAATCCCTAAACCCCTATCCCTAAACCCTAAATCCCTAAATCCCTAAATCCCTAAATCCCGACACAGGATGTCATGGCTGAAGGTCTGAGCTCCGCACCCTTGCAAGCCTGCGGCGTCCTCGCGATGCCTTGTCTCTGCTACAGGGGTAATGGTTAGGGTTTTAGGGTTGTAGGGTTTTAGGGTTTTAGGGTTTTAGGGTTTTAGGGTTTAGGGTTTAGGGCTTCGGGTTTAGGGTTTAGGGGTTAGGGTTTAGGTTATTTCAGGCAATGGCCTCTTTGACTGTCAGCTACATATCTGGGGGCATGGGAGGGGAAAAGGCATGTAGGAAATCACGGCGCAAATCCTGTAAATGAAACGGGGCATGTAGCAAATCACGTCGCAAATCCTGTAAATGGAACGGGGCATGTAGCAAATCACGTCGCAAATCCTGTAAATTGTACCTGTGAGTTCATTGGGCCGAAACGAGGCAATGGCCTCTTTGGTGCGTGAGTGGCAATCATTGGGCCGAAACGAGGCAATGGCCTCTTTGCTACGTGAGTGGCAACCATTGGGCCGAAACGAGGCGCTGGCCTCTTTGGTGTGTGAGTGGCAATCATTGGGCCGAAACGAGGCAATGGCCTCTTTGGTGTGTGAGTGGCAATCATTAGGCCGAAACGAGGCAATAGCCTCTTTGGTGTGTCAGTGGCAATCAAAAATGGAGAGGCAGGATAGACCTATAGCCATAGACTATAGAACTTGGATCCCCTCTGTCCCCTGAGCCACAAAAACCCTCTCCGGCGCACTTTCGTGAGCCAAAAGTGCGCCGGAGAGGGTTTTCGTCATCCCGAAAGGAGAGGCAGTATGGACCTATAGCCTGTAGCCAATATAGGCTATAGACACTTAGACTATACAACTCCTTTTGGATCCCCTCTGTCCCTGAGCCACGAAAACCCTCCCCAGCGCACTTTCGTGAGCCAAAAGCGCGCCGGAGAGGGCTTCCGTCATCCCGAATGGAGAGGCAGGATAGGCCTATAGCCTGTATAAGCTATAGACTTATAGACCTTGGAACTCCTTTAGAGACTCTTTGTCCCCTGAGGAAAATGTCCACGTTGTGAATAATGTCATTTTATGATTTATGAAGAATAGAATACTATGACAGTAAAAACACAATACAGCAATATAACAATATAGCAATATAACAAAATAACAAGATAACAAGATACCAATACAACAAGATAACAATATAGCAATATAACAATGAAATATGTACATATATATATATCACAAAATAACAGCATAACAAATATGAAAAATATACATATAAAAACAACAGAAGATAATAAGAAAAAAACAACCTTGTTTTCATATGCTCCAGAACAAACTAGAACAGTTCCAGGGCGTACGTTTTTGGGGCAAAATCCCGAAACAAAGCGGAACTGTTCCGGAACTGTTCTGGAACTGTTCCGGGGCCTGGTTTTCTGCTCCGGAACAGACTAGAACTGTTCCAGGGCATGTTGTTTTGCACACTTTTTGACGGTACCCGGAACAGACTAGAACTGTTCCAGGGCCTCCTCTTTCATGGCCTCTGAAATGAATACAACCTAATAATAAAATACCTTCCAGTAAGTCCCCCCGAGTCCACTCCCAGAATAAACAATATAGCCCTCAAGGCCCAAACCAAAGCTTCTAAACCCTAAACAGCCCCAAACCAGCTAAACTTCTAAACAACCCTAATCTTCAAAACCCTAAAGCCAAACCCTAAAACACCCAGCCTAAACCCTAAACTAAACCTAAATCCGAAACCCTTAAGGTTTTGGGGGTTAGGGTGTTTTGTGTCGGGCTTTGGCCCGAACCCTGTGAAACCCCAAAACCCTAAACCCCCAAACACTCAACCGTGTCCTTGAGTTTCTTGCACGGCCTATGTATGGTTGTGCCCCGGCGGCCCCCCCCCCCCCCCCCCCCCCCTCCCCACCACCACGGCCACCACAGACCACCACCACGGACCACCACCACGGACCACCACCACAGGACCACCACCACCACGGGACCACCACCACCACCACGGGACCCCCCCCGCCTAGGGTTTAGGGGTTTTAGGGTTTTCCGGTTCAGGGCTGAGGGTCCGCCGATTTTGGCGGCGTGTTGGATGGGAAAAGGAGGTGAAAACCTCCCTCTTTCCCTCCTTACCCTGCGGGGAGGGGTAGGGGGGTTTCCGGCAGCTTACCCCCCCCCCCACCCCCCCACCCCCCCCCCCCCCCCCCCCCCCCACCCCCCCCCCCCACCCCCCCCGTGCCTTGGACGCTTAACGTCTATTCTGCGCGTGCTCTTTGTTTTCTTGGATTCTTCCTTCTGAAATTGGGTTCTCGTTTGAGGCGTTCTATCGGATTGCTTCTTGGAGGAGTTTTGCTGGGAGAGGGGCGTGGCGGGGAGCGTGACATTCGGTTGATGGGTGCAGGGGAGTGGGGACACATGGATGCTCCTCTGTGCCCTCCGCGTTTGCAAGCCCTCCGCGCCTCCGCGCCCTCCCCGCGCGCCCCCGCGCCCTCCGCGCCTCCGCGTCCTCTGCGGCCTCCGCGCCCTCCGCGCCCTCGCGCCCTCCGCGCACCCCGCGCCGCCCCTCCACGCTCCCCCGACCCCGCGCCCTCCGCGCCCTCCGCGTCCTCCGCGCCCGCGCCCATCCGCCCCTCCGCGAGCCCCTCTCGCCCATCCACGCGCCCTCCGCGCCCTCCGCGCCCTCCACGCCCTCCGCGCCCTCCGCGCCCTCCGCGCCCTCCGCGCCCTCCGCACCCTCCGCGCCCTCCACACCCTCCGCGCTCCCGCCCGGGACACAGAAGATGCTAAGAGTGCATTGCATCTATTCTGCGGGTGCGTTGCGTCTATTCTGCGGGTGTTTCCTTTGTAAAGTATTTGTTTACAAGGCACGCACGTGCAGCATAGCCTTTAAGTGTCCATCTTACGCCCACCCCCCCCCCCCCCCCCCCCCCCTGCCCCCCTACCCCCCCCCCACCAACTTTGGCATCCTTTGACCTAACAACGCGTTCAAAACCTTCACCTATGCTCCAGCGAGGTCGTCAGCTTAACCGGAGGCTCTTAAATTTATGGGTTTAGGGGTTTAGGGGTTTAGGGTTTAGGGTGTAGGGTTTAGGGTTTAGGTTTTAGGGTTATATAAGGGTTTAGGGTTTAGGGTTTAGGCTTGGTTTAGGGGAGACTGTAGACCATGGGGGGGTGGGATACCTGGGGGGGGGAACGCACAGCGCACAACCATATATAGGGGTGGCCAAAAAAGTTGAAAGACTACCTTGTCTAGGGTTTTGTAGTTGTTTTCAGCTTTCTTGCTTTTTTGTAAAAGCATTTTTCCGCTTAGCAACAATAGACAAGAGGTGAAACATCGTCACTAAAACGACTAAGTAGTTTAAGAAATTTTCGCCCGGCTTTGGTCACTAAAACGACTAACTACTTTAGGAAATGTGTCGCCCGGCTTTGGTCACTAAAGCGACTAACTACTTTAGGACATGTGACGCCCGGTTTTGGTCACCAAAACGACTAACTACTTTAGGACATGTGTCGCCCGGTTTTGGTCACTAAAACGACGAACTAGTTTAGGAAATGTGTCGCCCGGTTTTGGTCTCAAAAACGACTAACTAATTTAGGAAAAAAATGTCGCCCGGCTTTGGTCACTAACACGACACTAACTACTTTAGGAAATGTGTCGCCCGGCTTTGGCCACTAAAACGATTAACTACTTTAGGAATTGTGTCGCCCGGTTTTGGCCACTAAAACGACTAACTACTTTAGGAAATGCGTCGCCCGGCTTTGGCCACAGAAACGACTAACTAGTTTAGGAAATGTGTCGCCCGGTTTTGGCCACCAAAACAACTAACTACTATAGGAAATGTGTCGCCCGGCTCTGGTCACCAAAACGACACTAACTACTTTAGGAAATGTGTTGCCCGGCCTCAATGTCCAAAACACATATTTGAGCAAAAGGGGCCAAAGCTGAAAGAGGCCACCCGCCACAACTGGGCTTTCGCCCAAAGTCATGTAGCTAAACAGGCCACCCCCCTTGAATGTCCAAAACATGTATTTGAACAAAAGGGGCCAAAACTGAAAGAGGCCACCCGCCACAGCTGGGTTTTGCCCAAAGCCCTGTAACTAAAGAGGCCAGCCCTCTTCAATGTCCACACTCAAATACAACATATTTACGGAATCTCTTCCCAAATCTCTTCCCAAATCTGTTACTGTTACGGGCCATTTTGACAGTCACCCCTTCATAAAGAGGCCAGGGGGGGTGGCCTCTTTAGGTACAGGACTGTGGGCGAAAGCCCACTTGTGGCAGGTGGCCTCTTTCAGCTTTGGCCCCCCCTACTCAAACATGTGCTTTGGACATTCAGGGGGGGTGCCCTCTTTAGGTACAGGACTTTGGGCGAAAGACCACTTGTGGCAGGTGGCCTCTTTCAGCTTTGGCCCCTACTCAAACATGCGCTTGGGGGGGGTGGTTGTGGCAGGTGGCCTCTTTCAGCTTTGGCCGGGTTCCTAAACCCTGAACCCTGAAAATATTTACGGAATCTCTTCCCAAATCTGTTTCTGTCACGGGCCTGCGGGGGTCCCAATTTCCTGAACCCTAAAAATATTTACGGAATCTCTTCCCAAATCTGTTTCTGTTACGGGCCATTTTGACAGTTACCCCTTCATAAAGAGGCCATTGCCTGAAATAAGGTTTAGGGTTTAGGGTGTCAAAAAAGGGTTGTGTGGGAGGGGGCGGGGGGTTCCAGTATATCGGGACCATAAATACTTAGTTGTCCAGTAACCTGGGGGAACTAAAGGTTAACCTTTGGGATTATAAGGGGATTCTATCACCCCAAAAAGGTTAAAGGTTACCCACTCTACTACTAGGAATACTAGTCGTAATGAT
Organism: Symbiodinium natans; assembly: GCA_905221605.1. NCBI lineage: Eukaryota > Dinophyceae > Suessiales > Symbiodiniaceae > Symbiodinium > Symbiodinium natans. The sequence continues at coordinate 2,316 of CAJNDS010000745.1, read as the reverse complement.
TCCGAGCCCCAGACTGAGACGGGGAGGCCTTCCTGAACTCTGGTTTAGGGTTTAGGGTTTAGGGTTTAGGGTTTAGGGTTTAGGGCTTAGGGTTTAGGGTTTCTGCATCCTTTGGGATTTAGGGTTTGGGGTTTGGTGGTTAGGGCAAGTGCGCGAAACAGATCAGCAAAACCCCGACACCTCCAAAAACCGAAAAACGCCACAAATCCCAAGCCCTACAGAAGCCCTAAACCCTAAACACTAAACCCTAAACACTAAACCCTAAACCCTAAACCCTACATGTCTCGAAGACAGGGCACAGTGGATCGGGCTGCATTCGCTGGAACATGTGAAACTCGCCTCCGAAGGAAAAGCCTGGCCAAGATGTGTTTGCTCGCGGTTTAAGGTTTAAGGTTTAGGGTTTGGGTGTAGGGTTTAGGGTTTAGCGCTTAGGGCTTAGGGCTTAGGGTGTAGGGCTTCAGGTTTCTAGGGCTTGTAGGCTTACAGCAATCCAGAAGCAAAAAGGGGTAGCGCCGTTAGGCCTGATTAGGTCCATCAGCGATCCGAACTCTGAAGCAGGGACTGAGCTTTGGGCGGTTTAGGGTTTAGGGTTTCAGGGTGATTTGGGGTTTCAGGGGTAGGGTAGGTGGGTTCAGTTGCTCGCTTGAGTATATCTCACAGCATATTGAATCTTAGACCTCATGATAGGATCCTTGCCTTTAAGGGGGTTCCCCCCCCCCCCCACACTTGCCGACTGTGTTGCGAAATGATCATCAATGAGAACTCAGAAACTTGATTCCCAAAGGCCTCACGCCTAGCAAGGCTACAAGGCTGCTCATCATACAGTGGTTCTGGGATTATATATGTATGTATGTATGCATGTATGTATGTATGTTTGCATGTATGTGTATATGTATATATATATATATATAAATTTTCTATGAGCCTGTACAGCCAGATTCCAACATACATACATACATACATACATACATACATGCATGCATGCATGCATGCATGCATGCATACATATCTGAGCCGAAGCAACTGCAACTTGCCAGCGAGCAGCTGCTAAACGCACTTGGCACGCGGCTGGCTCCTGGCATTGAGATGGAGGGAGGTTTGGGGACGCGGGAAGGGCAGCAAGCAGGTTAGGGTTGGGTTTGGGGTTTACCTGAAGGTTCATGGTACTTACTAACCAATTATAACTGGGCTTATAACCCTACTTATAATTGGGATAACCCCTATAAGGCCCTTTAGGGGTATTATAAGTAGGGTTATAAGTACAGTTAATTGGGTAGTAAGCACCATGAACCTTCAAGTAGGGGTTAAGGGTGGGGGGGGGGGGGGGGTATCGGGGGAGTTGAAACTTGCAAGTCGGGAACCCAAATTCGGGCCTGAATTAGGACACTTCTGGCCCTATCTTAAGAACTACTTTCGAACCCAGCCCCGTCCACACAAGCGACCCTAAACAATAACCCCTAAACCTAAACCATTATCTTAGCTAAGGAAATCGGCATGACCCGGACGCCTACATACCTTATACAAATTCTACAAACCTACCCAGCCTTAAACCCTGCAGAACCAACACCCTAAACCTTAAACCCTTGAACCCCAAAAAACCCTAAACCCTAAACCCCAAACCCATTCGGGGGAAGGTGCCTACTCGGCAGAGTTAGTGCCGGGGTCTAAGGCTGCAGCCGCTTCAAACCCCCGACACAGAATCCTTTGACCTGAAACCTTTCAGAGTGCAGGCTTAGGGTTTAGGGTTTAGGGTCTAGGGTTTAGGGCTTAGGGTTTTGGATTTCAAGGTCAGAGGAAGCGCCACCGAACCCTAAGAACCCCCCCCCCCCCCCCCCCCCCCCCTCCACCCCCCCCGCCCAAGTGCCCCGCAAGTAGCCTAACACCTACCCTCTGCATAATTTTGTCGGTGTATGCATATACACATATATCAGGCCACCACCTGTAACGCGTGTTTCGCCGTTTCACGTAAACATCCAGAAAAAAGAGAGTCTAATCCTAAACGCAAACTTTTTCTTTCTACACCGATTAAAGGTAGCAGGTATCTGTGTGTTGCTGCCCTGTGGTTTGTAGGGTGTAGGGTTTTAGGGTTTTAGGGTTTTAGGGTTTTAGGGTTTAGGGTTTAGGGTTTAGGGTTCAGGGGGCTAAGTTTGGGATTCGGAGGTGCCTCGCCGTGGCAGTAAATTTAGGTAGGCCCTTGGGATATTTCACAGCTTCCCTGTTTGGGGGTCTGAAGAGGATCATATTGAAGGTTTAGGGTTTAGGGTTTAGGGTTCTTAGTTTCTGAGTTCATAACCCCCCCCCCCCCAAAAAAAAAAA
>CAJNDS010000744.1:0-76981 GCA_905221605.1 Symbiodinium natans | reverse complement strand
TTGGGGGCACAGTTTTGCTCCAAAGAGTGACATCGCAAGTCCTGGTCCCTAAGATTTTGGGTTCAATTTTTGCTCCAAAGAGTGACATCGCAAGCCCTGGTCCCTAAGATTTGGGGCCCAGTTTTTGCTCCAAAGAGTAACATCGCAAGCCCTGGTCCCTAAGATTTTGGACTCAGTTTTTTGCTCCAAAGCAAGCCCTGGTCCTTAAGATTTTGGGCTCATTTCTTGCTCCGAAGAGTCAAATCGCAAGCCCTGGTCCCGAAGATTTCGGGTTCAATTTTTGCTCCACAGAGTCAAACCGCAAGCCCTGGTCCCTAAGATTTGGGGCACAGTTTTTGCTCCAAAGGGTCAAATCGCAAGCCCTGCTCCCTAAGATTTTGGGCTCATTTGTTGCCCAAAAGAGTGACATCGCAAGCCCTGGTCCCTAAGATCTTGGGCCCAGTTGCTCCAAAGAGTCAAATCGCAAGCCCTGGTCCCTAAGATTTTGGGCCCAGTTTTTGCTCCAAAGGGTCAATTCGCAAGCCCTGGTCCCTAAGATTTTGGGTTCAATCTTTGCTCCAAAGAGTAACATCGCAAGCCCTGGTCCCTAAGATTTGGGGCCCAGTTTTTGCTCCGAAGAGTCAAATCGCAAGCCCTGGTCCCGAAGATTTTGGGTTCAATTTTTGCTCCAAAGAGTGACCACAGTCGGCCCTGTTCCCTGTCTTGGGGGGGTTTAGGGTCCCCCAGACCCATACGCCCCTTTAGAAACAAAGAGGGCAACCCTTTTCCTGGGTTTTGGAGTACTGTACTTTAATACTTTTTTTGGGTCTGAGTTCCTATTATAGCTACTTATACCTAAAAGGTATATACTTTTTTTCCAGGGTCTACTCCAAAGGTAGGTTTCTCATTCCTAGGCTACTCTTGTGCTTGGTAGCCCAGTGGCACCCTTTACCCTTTTTTTGGTTATGGGTTCCCTTATAAAATAACCAACCCAGAAAAGGGGTGCCCTTACTATAATATGGTTGCAGGGCTACCAAGTGTGCGACTTCAACCGAAGCCCCAAGTGCCTGCTTCCACTGGCATCCAAAGCTCGAAAGTTGCGAATTATAGAACTCCATTTCATAACCCCCCGTATTCTACCAATTGCTTAGGAGCCCCCTCAAAGTAGCGAAAATCTTCTGCCTTATGAGGGCAATCTAGCGATTAGTATCTTTCGATGATTTTTGGGGAGGGGCTCTTAGGCAAATAGCAGTACTTGAGCGTCAGAATACAAAAAACCCTGGGCATAATTGCCCATTTCTTCCCGAGCTTCCGGGATCCCCCTTGCGCCCTTGCGCCCGAATTTCAAGCACCTTGTGTACCCCTCGACTCTAAACCCTAAACCCGATGTACTATCGCAAGCTCTGGTCCCTAAGATTGGGGGCCCAGTTTTTGCTCCAAAGAGTGACATCGCAAGCCCTGGTCCCTAAGATTTTGGGTTCAATTTTTGCTCCAAAGAGTGACATCGCAAGCCCTGGTCCCTAAGATTTGGGGCCCAGTTTTTGCTCCAAAGAGTAACATCGCAAGCCCTGGTCCCTAAGATTTTGGGTTCATTTTTTGCTCCAAAGAGTGACATCGCAAGCCCTGGTCCCTAAGATCTTGGGCCCAGTTTTTGCTCCAAAGAGTCAAATCGCAAGCCCTGGTCCCTAAGATTTTGGGTTCATTTTTTGCTCCAAAGAGTGACATCGCAAGCCCTGGTCCCTAAGATTTGGGGCCCAGTTTTTGCTCCAAAGAGTAACATCGCAAGCCCGGGTCCCTAAGATTTTGGGCCCAGTTTTTGCTCCAAAGAGTCAAATCGCAAGCCCTGGTCCCTAAGATTTGGGGCCCAGTTTTTGCTCCAAAGAGTGACATCGCAAGTACTGGTCCCTAAGATTTTGGGTTCAATTTTTGCTCCAAAGAGTGACATCGCAAGCCCTGGTCCTTAAGATTTTGGGTTCGTTTTTTGCTCCAAAGAGTGACATCGCAAGCCCTGGTCCCTAAGATTTGGGGCCCAGTTTTTGCTCCAAAGAGTCAAATCGCAAGCCCTGGTCCCTAAGATTTTGGGTTCATTTTTTGCTCCAAAGAGTGACATCGCAAGCCCTGGTCCCTAAGATCTTGGGCCCAGTTTTTCCTCCAAAGAGTCCAATCGCAAGCCCTGGTCCCTAAGATTTTGGGTTCAATTTTTGCTCCAAAGAGTCAAATCGCAGGCCCTGGTCCCTAAGATTTTGCATTCGACATCGCAAGCCCTGGTCCCTAAGATCTTGGGCCCAGTTTTTGCTCCGAAGAGTGACATCGCAAGCCCTGGTCCCTAAGATTTTGGGTTCAATTTTTGCTCCAAAGAGTCAAATCGCAAGCCCTGGTCCCTAAGATTTGGGGCCCAGTTTTTGCTCCAAAGAGTGACATCGCAAGTCCTGGTCCCTAAGATTTTGGGTTCAATTTTTGCTCCAAAGAGTGACATCGCAAGCCCTGGTCAAAAAGATTTGGGGCCCAGTTTTTGCTCCAAAGAGTAACATCGCAAGCCCTGGTCCCTAAGATTTTGGGCCCAGTTTTTGCTCCAAACAGTCAAATCGCAAGCCCTGGCCCCTAAGATTTGGGGCCCAGTTTTTGCTCCAAAGAGTCAAATCGCAAACCCTGCTCCCTAAGATTTTGGGCACAGTTTTTGCTCCAAAGAGTCAAATCGCAAGCCCTGGTCCCTAAGACTTTGGGTTCAACTTTGCTCCAAAGAGTGACATCGCAAGCCCTGGTCCCTAAGATTTGGGGGCCAGTTTTTGCGCCAAAGAGTAAAATCGCAAGCCCTGGTCCCTTAGATTTTTGGGTCGATTTTTGCTCCAAAGAGTCAAATCGCAAGCCCTGGTCCCTAAGTTGTCGGGGTCGATTTGTGCTCCACAGAGTCAAATCGCAAGCCCTGGTCCCTAAGATTTCGGGGTCGATTTGTGCTCCACGGAGTCAAATTGCAAGCCCTGGTCCCGAAGATTTTGGGCCCAGTATTTGCTCCAAAAGGTGAAATCGCAAGCCCCGGTCTTTAAGATTTTGGGCTCATTTCTTGCTCCAAAGAGTAACATCGCAAGCCCTGGTCCCTAAGATTTTGGAATCGATTTTTTTTCTCCAAAGAGTCAGATCGCAAGCCCTGGTCCTAAAATGTTGGGCTCAATTTTTGCTTTTCCCTTCTCTTCTGCTGATAAAACACAAGAAAGGAACTCATATGATAAAGCAGTGGAAAGGTAAGCAGAGGGTGACTCCTTGCGCGTGAGCCTTTCCATAATACTCCATCATATTCATCCTCTCGGCCTATCTCTTCTGTTCCTTTCCTTACTCTTCTCCTTCTCATAGTTCTTCCTTTTTGTTTTTCTCATTTCGAAAAGAAAGAGGGAAGGGAGAGACAAGGGAGAGAGAATAGATAAAGAAGAGTGCCATCTTCTCTGCGCCTTGTTTTGTCTCTCCCTCTTCTCTATTCATCTGTCTTCTATTCTCTTCCTTGCTCTTCCCATTAAATATGCAATCCCTGGTATCTCTCCTCTCTCCTTCTCTCTTCCTCCAACAGATGTGCTTTTGGATCGTTTTCTGCATCTTCAAGCGAGAAAAAAGGACACAGACTGCGATTAAAAGGGACGCCCATGTTGGAGTGGCAGCAAGCCCAGCTGATGCTCATGATTCTCTCTCTTTCCCTACACATGGGCGATGGAACGGGTGTCCTTTCCAATCGTTTTCTGCATCTTCAAGAGAAACAGGGACACCCCACAAGAAGGAAAAGCAACATAAGAGATAGGGAGGGAAATTGACCCTTTCCTCTCTTCTTATCTGCTATTTTTCTTATTCGCTTCAAAAAGCAACATAAGGGAAAGGGGATTTCCTGAAGAGGAGAGAGGGAACCTATCTGTGAAAAGCAAGAATGGTTTTTTTCTAGTTCGAAAGGGAATAGGGAGAGACAAGGGAGAGATGATATGTACAGCTTTGCGCCTTATTTTGTGATTCCGTCTCCTTGCTTCCTGTCTCTTCTATTCCTTGCAGCACGCTTCGGGAAACATAGCATCCTTGTTATCGTTCCTCTCTCACTTCCCTTTCCCTTCTCTTCTTCCGCTTCCTTTTAACTGATAAAACACAAGAAAGGAACTCATATGATAAAGCAGTGAAAAGGTAAGCAGAGGGTGACTCCTTGCGCGTGAGCCTTTCCATAATACTCCATCATATTCAGCCTCTCGGCCTATCTCTTCTGTTCCTTTCCTTACTCTTCTCCTTCTCATAGTTCTTCCTTTTTGTTTTTCTCATTTCGAAAAGAAAGAGGGAAGGGAGAAACAAGGGAGAGAGAAGAGATAAAGAAGAGCGCCATCTTCTCTATTCATCTGTCTTCTATTCTCTTCCTTGCTCTTCCCATTAAATATGCAATCCTTGGTATCTCTCCTCTCTCCTTCTCTCTTCCTCCAACAGATGTGCTTTTGGATCGTTTTCTGCATCTTCAAGCGAGAAAAAAGGACACAGAATGCGATTAAAAGGGACGCCCATGTTGGATTGGCAGCAAGCCCAGCTGATGCTCATGATTCTCTCTCTTTTTCCCTACATATGTGCGATGGAACGGGTGTCCTTTTCAATCGTTTTCTGCATCTTCAAGAGAAAAAGGGACACCCCACAAGAAGGAAAAGTAACATAAGAGATAGGGAGGGAAATTGAAGAACTCCTCATTGTACTTGGTCATTCCCTTTCCTCTCTTCTTATCTGCCCATTTTCTGCGCGCCTTGTTTTGTCTCCCCCTCTTCTCCCATCATCTCTCTTCTGGTCTTTTCTTTGCTCTTCCCATTAAAAATGCAACCCTTTTTATGTCTCCTCTCTCCTTCTCTCTCCCTCCTCTTCTCCTGTTCCCTTCTAAACGACAAAAACGCAAGAAAGGAAGAAAAGAGGGGAATGGAGGCCCTGTTCCTTTTCCTCTTTCAATGGATGGGGGAAGTGGGCGGAGTTGGCCCCTTGCCCGTACACCCTCCCCATGCTTCAGCAAACCCCTCCTCTCGCCCTATCGCCTCTGTTTTTTTCCTTGTTCCCAAACGGAAAACGAAAACGGGTTCCTTTATATGTTCATTGTCCTTCCTTTTGTTTTTTTATTTCACAGGGAAAAGAACCAGAGAAGAGGAAGATAAGAACGAGAGGTGAGATGAAAACGGCACCATCTTCTCTTTGCCTTATTTTTGCACCTCCCTCTCCTGTCTTAATTTCTCTTCCACTCTTTTTTCCCATTGCTCTTCCCATAATATTGCATTCCTTTTGATAACTCACAGGAAATTAAATGGCCTCCTTGTTGTCTCTCCTCTCTCACTTCCCTTTCCCTTCTCTCCTTCTGTTTCCTTTTAATTCTAACTGATAAAACACAAGAAAGGAGCTTGTAAAATCAAGCAGTGGAAGGGTAAGCAGAAGGTGACTCCTTGTGCGTGGACCTTTGCCGTACTTCACCATACCCCTCTTTTCGGCCTATCTCTTCGGCTCTTTTCCTAACCATTCTTCTTTTCATCTTTCTTTTTGTTTTTCTCATTTCGAAAAGACAGAGGGAACGGAGAGATAAGGGAGAGAGGATAGATAAAGAAGAGTACCATCTTCTTTGCGCCTTGTTTTATCTCTCTTCTATTCTTTTCTTGGCTCTTCCCATGAAAATCGTGTTCCTCTTATCTTTCCCTCCTTCTCTCCCTTCTCTTCTCCTCACGAGAGCCTTCGACTTTAGGATTGAGGAGCAAAAGAGAAGAGAAAAGAGGAACTACCTGGTTCTTGTTCCTGAGGCCTCCATAGTACGACTGACGTGACAGCAGCGTACCCTCGTGGAAACGTGTATGGCTATAAGAAAACCCGAGTCCCACTTCCAAAATAGGAGTAGGATACCCTATTTACGCACCCACAAACCCCCCCCCCCCCCCCCCCCCCCGCTTCTTTTTTAATCCGTAACAAGCGTGCGTCAGAAGCCCAAGAAACTATTTTTACAACATCAGGGGAAAAATGAAAGAAAGCAAAACAATTAAGGGTGGCTAAGGCAACAGGAAAAAGAAGAAAAAACAAAGAGAAAAAAAAAAAAAAATCATCCGTGTGAGCGTTGTTGTTTTGCAGCCATAGGGGGGTCTTCTCCCCCTCAAAACCACCGCTTTGTTTTTTTTTTAAAGAAGCCGTTCCAAGAGCGCGCTCAAAAGCCCAAGAAACTTGTTGACACCGTCATGTGAGCAGGGTGTTTGCAAATGGGGGGGGGCTGCGCCCCCCCCCCAACCCCCCCGCTTTTTTTAAGCCGTACCAAGCGTGCTTCTAAGCCCAAGGGCAGCCCAAGAAACTAGTTGAAAAACATCGTGTGAGCATTGTGTTTGCAAATGGGGGGGGCTGCGCCCCCCCCAACCCCCCCGCTTTTTTTCAGCCAAAGCGCAAGAAAGTAGTTGAAACCCATCATGTGAGCAGGGTGTTTGCAAATGGGGGACACAGCCCCCCCAACCCCCCCGCTTCTTTTAAGCTGTACCAAGCGTGCTTCAAAGCCCAAGAAACTAGTTCAAAAATATCGTGTGTGCGTTGTGTTTGCAAATGGGGGGGGGGCCTGCGCCCCCCCCCCAACCCCCCCGGTTTTTAAAGCCGTGCAGAGCGTGCTTCAAAGCCCAAGAAACTTGTTGACACCCATCATGTGAGCAGGGTGTTTGCAAATGGGGGGGGGGCGCCCGCCCCCTTTAACCCCCCCCCGCTTCTTTTAAGCCGTACCAAGCGTGCTTCAAAGCCCGAGAAACTAGTTGAAAAAAAGTATGAATCCGATGAAAATATAGAGGGAATGATAGAAACCAAGAAAACGAACCAAATAGGGTTTTCCCTAGGACAAACTAAGGAAAAGCAACGTGCGCTTTGACGTTTGACGAAATCCGTCCAAAATGTAATCAGAAGAGGGTTTCCTTAGGAAAAACCAACGAAAACCTCGTTTTTTTTTCAAGCCGTGCAGAGCGTGCTTCAAAGCCCAAGAAACTTGTTGACGCCCGTCATGTGAGCAGGGTGTTTGCAAATGGGGGGGGGGGAGAGGTGTTTTCCCCCAACCCCCCCCGCTTCTTTTAAGTCGTACCAAGCGTGCTTCAAAGCCCAAGAAACTAGTTGAAAAGCATCGTGTGAGCATTGTGTTTGCAAATGGGGGGGGGGGTGCGCCCCCCCCCAACCCCCCCCCGCTCTTTTTTTTTGAAGCCGTGCAGAGCGTGCTTCAAAGCCCAAGAGGTGTTTGCAAGTGGGGGGGCTGCGCCCCCCCTCCAAACCCCCCAGCTTCTTTTAAGCCGTACCAAGCGTGCTTCAAAGCCCAAGAAACGAAGGAAATGACAGGATATCTGTCCAAAATGTAAGGAAAATAGGGTTTTCCCCCGAGGAAAAACCAAGGAAAACCTAAGGGAATTACAGGAAATCCGTCCAAAATGTAAAAAATAGGTTTTTCCCTATGAAAAACCAACGAAAACCTAAGGGAAATGACAGAAAATCCGTCCAAAATGTAAGGAAAGTAGGGTTTTTCCTAGAGAAAACCAAAAATTCGACCAAAAAAAAAAAAAGGCCCCCCCCCCAAAAAAAAAGACCCAAAAAAATCTCTACCCCCTTGAAAAGGCGGTGAGATGCCCGAGCAGTGAAACTGCCCAACTCGGTGGTGAGACTCCCAAAGCGTTGAAGCGTTGAGAGATGCCGATCGCCCTGCGAACAGGGCCAGGGCGACGACAGACAAAGATCTGTCATTGCGGAGGACAGAGCCAGAGCCAGATGCCATCATGTTCCCCCCCCCCCCCCCCCCTTATCCCCCACGCCTCACAGTCCCAAGCTCACCCCCACAAATCTTCGATGCCCGATGATGGGCTGTTTAGGGGGCAGGCCTGAAAAGCCCCAGAGTTGCTTGGGGCATCTCGCCAGGACCGTGCGCGCGCCGGCGCCAGTCCCCAGGCCAGCTCTGAGGCTTCTGAGGCTTCGGAGGGTTGAAGCGGGCTTCTGCGGGACGATAAGATTTGAAGGGCTTGTGAGGTGACGTATTCGGGGGGGGACCTTGGAAGCTGAAAAGGGGTCTGTTCGGAAATCCCACTGCCCTAAAGTCTCTCTCCGGGAGCCCCAGGCCACAAGGGGATGTCATAAACCCCCCCCAAAAGCCCCGAACCCCTGAAACCTGGAGCCTAAAATCTCGGCCTCCGAACTCCTTGCAGTCCCTCGGCGACAAAGATCGCCGGCGAGCACCCGGCCGGGCCCATGGGGGTCGAACACTTGTTGGCAGTTTGGGCTTAGGGATGGCAGGGTGCCGGCCTTTGGGGTGTTCAGGGTTTCGGGATTCTTCGAATGCCCCCGTTGCCCTTCCGAAGCTGCGACGGAGTGATCCGAACCCCCAAAGGCCTTTTTCTTTGGTGCTGGATAGTGTGGCCATTGTGGAATGGCCGCCTAGCCCCATTCCTAAGGCGGGAGAGTTGTGCGTGCAGGAATGGGCGCAGCGCTGCACCGTGGAGCCGGCAAGGCAGGATTGAATCCTCAAGACCTAAATTTTTGGAGCCTCCAGCTCAGGCCATCCTTATCCTGTTGCGTTCCATGAAGAAGGATGTTGGTGGGGACACCCAAGGGGTGCCCAAGAGGTCCCTAATTCCGCAACCCTTTGTGCAGACACCCACACGTTGCGGATTCCACAGATGGAAAAGCTACTTGGTACCCCCTACCTTCGGCCCCGTCGGCGGACGTGCGAACTTGCCTTGCCCCAAGTCTGGAGCCCGATCCGAGATATTCGGGTTCATGGAGGAGTTTTTGAGTGGTTTTCGAGGGTCAGATTCAGGCACGGCTCGGGTTTGGGTTTGGGAGGGCAGGCGCATGTGGAGCCACAGCGTTCAGGGGGCCATGCGCGTGTCGAAGCCCTCCTTCAAGACTCGGAAAGAGTTGGGGTTTCAGTACTCTGCTCTGTTGTCATCTGTTTCGGCCGAAAATCGGCGGCGGACAGGCCGGGCGAGCCCTGTGCATTGACGATCTTCATGGCTGAGGTGCACAGTGTGTTTTGGCTAGCGTTCAAGCCGAGACACAGACAGTGGGCTGTAATATGCCGAAGCCCTAAACTGAATCCAGCTTCTTAACCTTAAAGCCCCTGAAAACCCGAGAGCCTAAACCCTACTGCCAAAATCAACCCACAGCAGCCTGTGTGGTGTCTGATGACAAAAATCGCGCGACAACATTGTGCTGTTTTTGTCGTGGTTCTGCTCCGTATCGTGGTCCTGCTCTGTATCACGGGTTCTTATGTGCATTGGGTACCGAAATTTGTTACCTTTTGTCATGTGACGTATTCCTTAGCAAGACTTGTGTGAGCACTATCGCCAGCTTGCTCGACAGGTGGGCCTGGATGATATTCAGCTGTTGCGATGGTGCAGCTGGATGGATCGGTGCCTCGCCTATACTAGAGGACTATGATGCATTGGCAACTTTTGATAAGTTCATCACGAGCCCGGGCCCAATTTCCTTTAACCTGTAAGCCGTGCTGGCACGGAGCATGAAAACGCAACGCGATGAGCCGTGACTGGTACACTAGCGCTAACGTGGGCTGCCTTAGCCCTCGACCCTTGCTTGCGAGCCCTGTATCCTGTACCCTGAACTCCCCCCTCAAAAGGCCCAAACCACAAAATTCCACAGTCCTTCAAAGGCCCCCCGAGCAGCCATCAGCCCCGTGCCCCTACCCCCCCTCCCCTCTCCGCCTCTCCGCAGGCGCTTGACCACCGAACGGCCGGGCTTTGCGGGTCGCAGCCTTTTCAAGGCAAGCCCATCCCAAATCCTCCACACTACACAGTTACATAAGCTTCAGGCTGTGTGGCCCTAATATTTTGATGGGGCGCGCTGCTGCAAGCGTGCGCGGGCATTGTGAAACCTTCGGGCTTGCGGTCGCTGAAATTCCGCATTCTGGTAACTGTGGTTCGTATTGTAGGTTCAGGCTTCAGGGTAGTTGAACTTTTTGGGTTAGAGAGTACTCAAGGTAGTCGTGGTCTCCCCGTAGGCTGAATTGCAGAACACAAGGTTATGAGCCCTTAGGCAGGATCTGTGGCCTTCAGCCTTTATTAACCTGGATCCCCTCGTGCAGCAGAAGCTATATAAATTAATATTGGCTAGTAGGTCCTCGGCAGGCGTCCACCATCGACTTCTCGGAGAACACGCTCTCCGTAAAGGGGATCAAGGCTTCGTTGTCTTGTCGGGGACCTTTAGACCTTTCGACTTGTGTGGGCTCCCCTTTGTCGTCAGGACCCCAAGGCCCCAAGGCCCGAACGCCCCAAGGTGGCGATGTAAGGCCGCAAAAGGAGCCCCAACCCAAACAGGCCACTCGAAACCCTTCCCCCTGAAAACGGGTAGAGCTTGGACAGGCCTTGTGTGGCCTGCTGGAGAAGCACCGCGTGCGCTGCGAGGCTCTGGGGATCTGCGGGTGTGTGTGGAATTTGGTGGGATCTTGGGGGTAAAAACCCTAAACCCTGCACCCTAAACCCTAAACCCTAAACCCTAAACCCTAAACCCTAAACCCTAAACCCTAAACTCTCCAGGAACCAAAATTGTTGTCGTTGTTTGGAAAAGCATAAATTTCGGTTGCTGCTCCTGAAAGCAGGTTTTCAATGAACAAGTGTTCCCGCCGCGTTTGGGCAAGCAGTGGTCTGCAAAAAACGCGTTTTGGCCGGGAAAAATCGCGTTTCGTTCGGCAAAAAACGCCGTCACCAAGCGTGAGTTCCTAGCTCACTCTGCAGGAATCTTGAAAAACGCTCGAGACCAGAAATTCTAGTTCTCGGACATCAAAGAACAGTTTTCTTTGCAAGAACTGAAATTTTGGATCGGTAAACCCTAGACCCTAAAAACCCTAAAGACCGCTGGCTAGGTGCTCCGGCTCAGCGGGAACCGAATCGGCAACGAGGGTCTCAGGTGCCCTTAAGCTCTGAGGAATTCGCGTGGTCTTCGGTTTCACGACGGGCATTTCGAAGTTTCATGGCTTCAAGGGTGGAAGGTAAGGCTTCGGCAAAGTTTTCATGGGTATGGCTTATCCCACGCCCCGCATCCCAAACACCCAACATCCAGAGCCCCAGAGCCTCAAACCCCATGCCACCCCCGAATCATGCGGAGGTGCATTGCGAAGTACCTGGCCTCGTCGAGCCAAGTCCGCCCCCACGTGTTCAGGTTTAGGGAAGTTCGCCCAGGATCTTGTGAGCTCGCGCAGCGCTTTAGCAGCTAACCAGAGCAGCGGTTGCCTCGCCACCAACAACCCCACCCAGAAGCATCTACCGCAAGTATCCTCCCGAGGCCTGAACTTCTATGCCCAACCTCCTGTAAGCTCTCCGCGCAAACCTTTGAACTTGTGCAATGCACAATTGTGGAGAGCAGCGCAGCTCTGGAATCGGAGGCCCCAGTTCAGGAGCTGCTGCTCACAAAGAATCGTTTCTCGATGGAGGCTACGGAAGCCTCGGGTTACCATTCGGGGGTTCCCAGGCTTAGGCCACAACTTTCCGGGCATCGAGGGCGTTCGCAGCTTGCATTTCTGGTGTCCGTCTTTCATGGCAAAATGGTCTGGGGGTGTTCTCTGAATCAGTATGCAGTCTTTTGGCAGTGCAGAGGGCAGAAAGGTTCTGGCCAAAGTCCCTCAACCTGAACAGGGCGGGTCAGCATCCCCGAGTTCCCCCAGCGATCTTCTGTGGACACCAGGGGGTCATATGGCTGCTTGGTAGCCTGGCTCTGCACCCCGCCTACCCGGTGTGGCCTGGCTGGCTGGCTTTGGGGGAGGGGATCGCCCAAGAGTGAGCGTAAAAGAAGTGGAGAATGGCGGACAACTTTCATATACTTTCATCAAGTACCACCTCCACATTCTGAGAGTATAGAAACGGACCAGGAAAATACTAGTATGAACATAGAAGACCTAAGATAGAAAATGCATTGACTCTAGGATGCACCACTTCTGGAGACCCTGGAAAGATAGGTGCAAACAAATCTCCAAACAAGGCTTTATTAGAAGGAAGATCATTAGAAAGCCATGCAATAGAATAGAACTGATGGTTTTGTATGAGATAGTCCGATTTGCTGATGAATATTCTATTCTTGAAGGGCTGATTTCAGCATGGAGGACGTGCCTAGGACATGCCTGTGCCACAGCAAGCCGATTTCGACCCCGGAGTCCAAGCCCTGAGCAGCTGCAAGCGCTGCCCCCCCCCCCCCCCCCCCCCCCCCCCCCCCCCCCCCCCCCCCCCCCCCCCCCCCCCCCCACCCAGGGTCTGCAAGGGTCTACAACAGGGCCTTCCCAGAGAATGGGCCTCGCCGGGGGCCAGGGGAGCTTTGCTCTCCATAAAGATTTAAAGACCCAAGGAGCCTTCCCCCGAGATTGGTTGGAGCACGGTTGGAGCAAAAGGGTTGGGGTTGGGGAAAGGGTGCGCCAAGGTGCTCCCATGATTCCGTTTCTATTTGTTCTTTGGTGGACTATGCATGTGCCCAATTCGTACGTAAGCTGCGTCGCTTGTGGAGATGCTGTTCGTAAACCAGGGGTTCTGAAAGCTCCACAACCCGGGGACTTGGACCGGGCGAACCCTGAAACCCCGAAACTCCCTTCAGACCGCTAGCCAGGAATGCCGCCACTCAGCGGTTCGTCCCGCTTTGGTTGCGCTTGGAGAGCAACCGGGTGCGCCCTTGGGCTGGGAAAGAGCCAGCGCCCCGAATATTTTCTTCAGATCTCGCCAGGCCACCCAGGAGGCGCACCGGGCCCTGGCGGAAGCCTGCGAACGCCCGTGGCCCAAGAGGTTCCAGGCCTATAACCCTAAACCCTAAACAAACCCTAAACCCTAAGCCCTAAACCCTAAACCCCAAACCCTAAACCCTAAACCCCAAACCCTAAACCCTATCTGCTTCAGGGCTTGCAGTTTTGGGGTTTAGGCAGGCCTTGCAGGTGTGTCGGCCTGCTTGGGATTAGGAATGTTTCCATGTGCCAGCGGTTGAAAACTTGCTCTAGGTCACAGTGAGGGGTTTAAGGCCAGGAGCTCGAAGAAGCCTGAGGAAACACTTCCGCAACGCGTGGGACTCCAAAAACGTCGCCAAGATTTTGAAGCGAAGCAGTTCTCGAAAAGGAAGCTGACACCTAGGATCTTGCCAGAAGTCTTGAGAGTACCCTTCAGCAGCATCTCCAGCTACTCCCTCTGCAAATCGAGGCCTGTGCTTTGCCGTTTGCCTCGGCGAGAGGACTGCGGTTTTTGTGAGACGGGTCGCTGTCTCCTGCTGGTCAAGCTGTCCCTCAACAGCGTTTGCTGTGTTTACAAAGCTGCTCCACTCAGCCTCGGAAATCATGCACAGGCGATGGAAAGCCTCAAAGTGTCAGGCGAAATAGAGAAGTCTTGAGCATGAGCGTTGCCAGCCCGCGCTAGCTTAAGGGTTTCCATTCCGGCTTTGGAGGGCGTGTTGCCAACCCACCCCGATTTGCACAGGGGGATGGGCGTGCGGGCTGGCAATCCGCACCAGCTCAATAGCATTCATTGGGGCTTGGAGCATGTTGCCAACCCGTGCCCCCCCTTTTTGCTTTCACTAGGGTCTGAGTAGGTGTGTTGACTGGCAACCTGCAACGGCTTAAGAATTTTCATTGGGGCTTGGGTGGAGCTTCGTTGGGGCTTGCAGGACGTGATCCCCCCCAAAAAGCACTGGAAGCTTGATGGGCGTGCGGTTACTGGCGTGCGGGCTGGCAGCCCGCACCAGCTTCAGAGCTGTCGTTGGGGGAGCTGTCGTTGGGGCTTGGCGGGGTCTAAGAACTCACTGATGGGCGTGCGGGCTGGCAACCCGCACCAGCTCTAGAGCTGTCGTTGGGGCTTGCGGCGGTCTAAGAACTCACTGATGGGCGTGCGGGCTGGCAACCCGCACCAGCTGAAGAGCTGTCGTTGGGGCTTGGGGGGGGTCTAAGAACTCACTGATGGGCTGGCAACCCGCACCAGGCACCAGCTCAAGAGCTGTCGTTGGGGCTTGGAGGGGTCTAAGAACTCACTGATGGGCGTGCGGGCTGGCAACCCGCACCAGCTCAAAAGCTGTCGTCGGGGCTTGGGGGCTTGGGGGCTAAGGACTCACTGATGGGCGTGCGGGCTGGCAACCCGCACCAGCTCAAGAGCTGTCGTTGGGGCTTGGGGCGGTCTAAGAACTCACAGATGCAAACCAGCTCAAGAGCTGTCGTTGGCGCTTGGGGGGGTCGAAGAACTCACTGATGGGCGTGCGGGCTGGCAACCCGCACCAGCTCAACAGCTGTTGTGGGGGTTTGGGGTGGTCTAAGGACTCACTGATGGGCGTGCGGGCTGGCAACCCGCACCAGCTCAAGAGCTGTCGCTGGGGCTTGGGGCGGTCTAAGAACTCACAGATGGGCGTGCGGGCTGGCAACCCGCACCAGCTCAAGAGCTGTCGTTGGGGTTTGGGGGGGGTCTAAGAACTCGCTGATGGGCGTGCGGGCTGGCAACCCGCACCAGCTCAAAAGCTGTCGTTGGGGCTTGGGGCGGTCTAAGAACTCACTGATGGGCGTGCGGGCTGGCAACCCGCACCACGCTCAAGAGCTGTCGTTGGGGCTTGGGGCGGTCTAAGAACTCACTGATGGGGGTGCGGGCTGGCAACCCGCACCAGCTCAAGAGCTCGTTGGGGCTTGGGGGGGTCTAAGAACTCACTGATGGGCGTGCGGGCTGGCAACCCGCACCAGCTCAAGAGCTGTCGTTGGGGCTTGGGGCGGTCTAAGAACTCACTGATGGGCGTGCGGGCTGCAACCCGGACCAGCTCAAGAGCTGTCGTTGGGGCTTGGGGCGGTCTAAGAGCTCACTGATGGGCGTGCGGGCTGGCAACCCGCACCAGCTCAAGAGCTGTCGTTGGGGCTTGGGGCGGTCTAAGAACTCACTGATGGGCGTGCGGGCTGGCAACCGCACCAGCTCAAAAGCTGTCGTTGGGGCTTGGGGCGGTCCAAGAACTCACTGATGGGCGTGCGGGCTGGCAACCCGCACCAGCTCAAGAGCACAGAGCTGTCGTTGGGGCTTGGGGCGGTCTAAGAACTCACTGATGGGCGTGCGGGCTGGCAACCCGCACCAGCTCAAGAGCTGTCGTTGGGGTTTGGGGGGGGTCTAAGAACTCGCTGATGGGCGTGCGGGCTGGCAACCCGCACCAGCTCAAGAGCTGTCGTTGGGGCTTGGGGCGGTCTAAGAACTCACTGATGGGCGTGCGGGTTGGCAACCTGCACCAGCTCAAGAGCTGTCGCTGGGGCTTGGGGCGGTCTAAGAACTCACTGATGGGCGTGCGGGCTGGCAACCCGCACCAGCTCAAGAGCTGTCGTTGGGGCTTGGGGCGGTCTAAGAACTCACTGATGGGCGTGCGGGCTGGCAACCCGCACCAGCTCAAGAGCTGTCGTTGGGGCTTGGGGCGGTCTAAGAACTCACTGATGGGCGTGCGGGCTGGCAACCCGCACCAGCTCAAGAGCTGTCGTTGGGGCTTGGGGCATTCTAAGAACTCACTGATGCCGCACCAGCTTAAGAATGCCTTTGCGTGGTCCCCGACCAAGTTTTCTTAAGGCTTTGCTCCTGTCGGGGCAGGTTGACGACCTTTGCAGTAAAGCCGCAATGAAAGTTCCAAATCCAGGGGCTGCCCGCGGGCGGCCTGGCAAGCATCCGCTTAAGAAAGTCATGTGGGGCTTGGTTCCGAGTGTCCACCAGCTTCCGAGTCTTTTGGCCGAGCCGCCCAAGAAGCATCTACAGCTTGGCAACGGAGCCAGGTGCTCCAGCACGAATCGTGAGACAACACCCATCGCTTCTGATACCACAGAGCCTCGCGCCCAAAAACGCCCCTATGCAAGGACGGAAGACGAAGCCTGCGGACCTCGGCGGTGTGTGAACGCCCGTAGCCCCAGCTTCGCCGGCCGTGCCCCCTGAGTGCCTTGAGAGATCTCAACCAACAAAGCCCCAAAGTTCCCAGAATCTCGGGCCACGGGGCTTGGACGTTGGAGCAAACGTATCCGAAACTGGCCAAGGCCGCCTGCTCCGACCAGCTGAAGCACAACTGCGTGGCGCACCTCTCCGGGACTGCTTGGAAGGCCTTCGCTCTCTTCCCTGACTGGGTGCCACTGATGTTCCAAAAGAGGGTTCAAGCATCGCCTCTGTTTTTTTTTTTTGTGGGGGAGGGGGGGGGGCCCCAGATTTTGCAGACGTAGCTTAGGGGAAGTAGTTCAAGCTAGTTCAAGCTGTTGATTCAGGGCCATCCAACTCGCAATCGCCATGCGGCCCTCAACTTTCCGAATCCAGACCATTTGGCTCAACGAAATGCAGCAAACGCTTGAAGCCAAAACTTCTGAAGCACCCTCTAAAGCCTCAACTCTGACCCCTTCAACGCAGCCCACGACCAGGGCACTGTGCCAGCGCCTGCCCAGCACCCAGAGCAAGAATTTGCAAAGTCTTGAGGATGCATGGAGTAGTTGCTGAGTAGTTGCTCCAGACTTGACCCAGCTTGTAGCAAGAGGGCATCCTCTAATCGTATTGAGCGCTGACCCCTGCCGAGGGCTTCCACGCTCGAGCTTTCTTCAGCGCCCAAGGGCAGCCAGAGATGAAGGCGTCGTCGGGGAGGAGAGGGGTTTGAGAGGGTTTGGGTGTTTCAAGGTCTTCGGGCTGGAAGTTCGAATCCTTGGAACTGCAGCGAGCCTCGGGCGCTAGCTTTACCAGTGGCGCGTGATGCCACTGGCATTGCACGATGCTTGCCGCAAAGCTCTTCAGCCTTCGCGGCGCCCCACCACAGCAAATACTACTTCCAGGCACACACCCTGCAGTGGCTGTAAGGTCAAAAGGTCCAAACCTAAGCCCGTAATCAATATCCCACGATCCCAAACATTCCCAAACCAAACACAACCAAGTGAAGGCCTCCAACGGTGGCGCCTCGGCCCGCCGTGAGGAGCCCCGCGTGCTATACGAGGCAAGCGGTAGCATGTGGGTTAGCAGGGCTTAGAGGCAGTTTAGGAGGCATGGGGGGCTTGAACGGCTTAAGGCTCAGAGATTGGGATCCCGAGATCCTTGAGATACTTTTAGGGTTTGTGTGGGTTCGGGTGTGGTGGTGGGTTGTGAATGACTCGGGCTGTAGTGCTTACCCTTTTGGCTTGTCGTTCTGCAAGCAGCAATTGTCGCACAAAACAGGGGGTGCTGTCAGTAGACACTCCTAGGCCCGTAGGCGCACAGGCTGCACACTGTCGCCAGCTTTCCATGGCTTTCGTCCCTAATCCTAAACTTGGCTCGTAACGTCGTATGTGAACAAAGGATGAGGACCTCGCGGTGGTGCTGAAGCCCTGTGGATGGTCCACGACGCCCCAGCCCGAGGTCGGCAGGGAGAAGAGCCTTGGGTTGTGGGGTGAGTTCATCGAGGCCTGTGGCCCCAAACATCATCCATCTCACCCGAGTCATGGTTGATACTTTTAGATCCCAAGCCCCTGAAAATACTGACCCAATCCCAGACTGCCTCTGCAAATCTCCTCAGCCCTCGGCCCTTGCTTCCCCAGGGCGTGGACCCCTCCTGGGTGTGGCTTGCGCCCGCAGCGCGGCGGGCACGAGTCGCGAAGCTTGTTGCGCAGGCGTTTCATGTGGGCTGGGTGGGGTATGGTGGGGTGGTGGAGCCTCTTTTTTAGCTATTCTGTAGATTTGTTGTCCAGTAGCCTTTCATAGGTTCTTCAATCCCAGACCCCGGGTCCTCCTCCCTCCTCCGGGTCGCAAGGAGTCGGCGGCGCCATTGCAAGGCTGGCTGCTGCTGCAGCCTGCGCCTTAAGGGGAAGCCTTATCTTCAGAGTCGAAAATTGCGGTCTTCGTGTTTGGGTATGAATTTCTTTTGGCATGCAATCGCTGGCACCTTGGTTGTAAGGCGTGCAAGCCGAAGAGCCCCAAAGCAGACACCCAGAAGGAATTTGAACCCTAGACCAAAAGTCCTAGCCTAGACCCGAGTAGCCCAAAACCATGAAACCATAAGCGCCTCAGAAACCTCCAGCAACTCAGGTTCGGGCACGATCCCGTGTGCGATGCCTGCAGGGACCAGCAGCGGATCCCAGTCAGGTCTTCCACCTAACGAAGCCCAGGTATGCCATATCCACCGCTGCCACCAAGCGTGCGCCACAACGTAGCTTTCCCATTGTGCTTTACTGTGTCCTTAGGCCAGACGTGTAGGAACCCTCAGCACGAGGGGTTCAGTTTCGAGCTCCTTACCTGTAAGGAGTTTTTGAGATCCTTGGCCCAACATCCAGCTTTGGCAATTCTTTTCTCAAACCTTTCCGCATGGGGGACTCAAGCCAAAGCCCTTAAGCCTGCGAAGCTCTCAACCCTGAAGCCCAAGCCCCAAACCCCACTGCCCCCCGGCAGAGAGCACAGAACATTCAGAGAACACTTGCAGAACACTCAGGACCTTAGACCGGGGCCTCGCGCACCGATTGGATGCCACGGGGCAGCATTAGCTTCCGGGTGGCTCAGGGAATAGACTGCAGAGGTTGACGGCCCTGGGGCTGGGGTGCACCTCGCGCTATCGTTTAGGCTTAGAGAATCTGCAGGAAATAGGGGGTGTTTGCCCGAGGTATGAGTGAGGGG
Source organism: Symbiodinium natans (assembly GCA_905221605.1). Taxonomy (NCBI): domain Eukaryota; class Dinophyceae; order Suessiales; family Symbiodiniaceae; genus Symbiodinium; species Symbiodinium natans. Next base: position 58,448 of record CAJNDS010000744.1, on the reverse strand, counting down.
TGAGAAGTTGGAGGGATGGCAAGGGGCAAAAAAGTACCGGGTCCCCCCCAAGGCCCTTGTTGCCTAAGCCCTGAAACCCTTAGGAAGGGCGTCGGGTTTTCGAGTAATCCAGTTTTGTATTCTGGGCTTGTTTGGGCCTAAACCCATATAGCTGGAAGCCAGGTTTGGGGATCGGTCTGGGCGGGCTTTTGGAGTAGGGGGGTGTTCTTGTTCCTACCCCCCCGATCGAGGTGGAGACGTCGGGCCCGCTGCTGATCGGAAAGACGCACAAGGCCGAGTCAGCCTTCGGTTGTCGGACGGGGCAGCGCGCCTGAGCGCTATCATCGGCAGTCTCATGTGCAGGGCGGGAGGGCTTCGAGAAGCAAAGAAAGCGGACACCCCCCCCAGGGCTACGAGCACGCACGGAACCAAATCCTCCTCGGGCTGCTCAAGGACTCGCACAGGGCTTCGGGGTTCGTCTCGTCGCCCAACTCATCGCTCCTGTTGCAGACGTTGTTGGGGTTTGGTCGTGTTTGAGGTGACTGTCGAAACCGTTGCAGAGTTACCTTCTGGAATTGAGGAAGTTGGCGGGCTCAGGGCTATCCTGACACTGGACTGGCCACTTCTGCAACAGGACTATGTGGCCTTGGTGCATGGAAGCTACGCACCGGAAAGGCTGGGGGTTTTCAGGGTTTGTGGCTGAGGTGTTGTGGGGCCCAGGCTGGGTCCCGGCAACTTTGAAGGAGAATCCTCACCCAAAAAATCGGGACTTCAACCCTAAACTGCCCTACAACCTAAGCCCTCCACCCCACCAACTTCTTGTTTGTAAGAAATTTCAGGGCAGCTGCGGTCTTCACCTGTTCACCTTTCTCCCCCCTACCGCCTCCCCCTCGCCCACCCCGAAACCCTTCCGCCTCCGGAAGGGTGAGAGGCGAGTGCCACCTGGCCATTGACACGTGGGGCTCCCGATGTGCAAGATGGGGGTTGGGTTCTTGGATTTGTCAGAGTCTTCAGAGGTTTGCATGGCGCTTTTGGGGCTTCAGGGCTTAGCATGTTGAGCTTCGGAGTGTCAAGGACGAGGGTCACAGTGGGTGTTTTGACCATTCCAGCACGTGTGAGGGCAGCTGCAGATTCGAGGCCCTTCGGGGCTTTAGAACAGAACCTCAACAAGGCTTCGGAACCTCAACGACAATCGGGAATCTGAATTGCCCGGTAGCTCCGTGCTTTTGAGGAGCACTTACCTCGAGACCGGGAAAGTCAGCACAGGCCCCAGGCAAGAGATCGGCTCGCATTGGGTATCAGGCCCGGCTCAAGCTTTAGTTTAGCTTTGCTCTGCGGTTGTTGCAAGTCTCGGGATGGTGTCATGAGTTCTCTTCAGGTCCACATGGAGCGTCTCCAAGCGTCCATGAAGCATCCTATAAAGCCGAACGACCCCTATGTGCGTCAGCATTCAATCCCCCCCGTGGTTCATCATGGCTTTTGGGTTTGGGTTTCTAGGGTTTCCCCCCTAACGTGGTTCATGGTCCCTGGTTCATTGTGTGTTCAGGGTTCAGGGTGTTGAGGGTTAGGCTGCACGGTTTAGGGTTTTCAGTCTGGGTCGAGGGTTGTAGGTTTAGGATTTCCCCTCTCCCCCCTATCGTTCGTGATGGCTTTAGGATTTATGATGCAGGGTTGCGGGTGAGGGAGCGGGTTTTGGGTTTCCCCTCTCCCCTCTGTGGTTTAGGTTTTAGGGTTTAGGGGTTTAGGCTGTGGTTCGTGGTTCGTGGTGGGTTCAGGGTTAAGCACCATGGGATGGGGATACCATTGGGAGGGGGGGGGACTCTTCACCCTTCCATCCCCACACCCTGACAGCCCTCATCGAAAGCGCCCTCCAAGGTGTGGATGCGCGCGGCCAGGCCGCCTCCACAGTTTGGGAGGCGCGGGGAGCTGGGGTCAAGAGGCCTTCGGCCCCTTTTGAGACCTGTTAAGGGCCTTTTTTGGGTGCATTCCGCGGCTCGTGTCCGGTTTCTCGGCACCTCCGCACCCTGAAGCCCCAGGCTCGAAAGCTGGCAAATGAAGAGGGGCCGGCAGCCTTCAAAGCCTCCTGAAAAAGCCCTTATGAGCACGGCCTGTGGAAGTTGGCTCTGGCTTTTGCGGATCTCCGGATCTGGGCGAGGTGCTTGCCGAGTACGAGTGCCCGGACAAGAGAGAGAGGCGAGCCGGGCTCCTCTGGGCTTCAGCTCAAAGCAAGTCTGATAAGCCTGAGGCCTCGACGCCGTGGGGCTGTGGGCGTTGTGGTTTTGGGCTTTGAGGCCTAAGGTTCTTGAAGGCGAGCACCACCTTAAAAACCAAAACTAACCTAGGTAAGCCAGGGCAATCGCCTAAACTACATCCTCCAAGCTCTGCCGCCCCCCCATTTTCAGCAGGTATTCGCTTCTGCATTGCCGCATGGTCACCCTGAGGACCAGCGTCTTGAACTCAGGGCTTCATAGGGATGTTTGCGTAGGAGTCTTTGCACCAGGACCCACCAGCTCAGGGCGCACATGAAGCACTTGGGTCACCCGTGTGCCCGCCTTGCCTTGATCTATGGGGGGTGCTTTGAAATGATTGAGGTACTGGTCGATTGCTTGTGTATCGTGGAAGCGGAAGCGTTGCGAGCAGCTGGTGTTGCTAGAGTTCCATTCACTACCGGCACCAGCGTTCTTCTTGCTGCTCCGATGGCTGCTGTTGCTGCGCATGTTGCGCCCTTGTGAGATCTCGTCCTGACAGGCTAGTGGGTGACAGCTTGTATGCATCGGGGTTGGTGCCGGCAGCGCGCCTGGCACGTCTGCGCTACGGTTGGGTGTGTGCAAAGAAGGGGTGGAGCAGCGCCATGAGGCGGTCAGGGTGAAGTCAGTAAGCATGAGACCTATCCGTTCAGCACACACATGCACACACTGGGGCTTTGGGGTTGTGGGTTCGCACAGGCCAACCGCCCAAACCGCCCCAGCCCTGATGGCCGCTCAGGACTTCTGTCCCCGCCTTTTTCTTCACAAGATCCGCATCGGGCCGGGATCTCAGACGGAGCAGCCCATCACATCCAATCATTCCAATCCTTGGATGGGTGGCCTAGCGACGAGCATTGAAGGAGAACCGAAGGAAACGGCCCAACGAGATTAAGCTTACCGCACGAGCGAAGAGGGGATGGCCCTGTCCGGGAAAAACGCAGTCGTGCAACCGCTCTTTGGGCAAAAGAGGAGCGAGACTAAAGTGGAGACTAAAGATTGACTGAAATGACCGAAGTGAAAGGGACTAAGCTTCCCCAGAGAGCAGAGGAACACCCCATCCAACCCCCCGCCCCCCCCCCCGTTGCGTCATCGGGCCTCGATCCTGGGCGCCCCGAGGTTCTTCAACCTTCGCGGAGAGGCAGCTCGGCATGTGACTGTCTCTGTGTGCAGGGATCGCTAGTCTCGACAGAAAAAAGTAGGGGCTTGGGTTCCATGCGTGCGGAGTGGGCTGTGCATGTGCCGGGGCATAAGCTACTGCGCATGGGCTACTGTGCATTGGGTTCGCATGGGCTGTGCAGGCTTGCCTCCTCCGCTGCCCACTGCAAGCTGCGCCTGAACTGTGGCGCGCTCTCGGGCGGCTGAAGAAGGCCCTGTGAGCTTGGGCTGGGGTCCCCCCCCCCGGCCCCTCCATGCGCCCGACTACGATTGGAAGCCGTAAACCACAACTGAAAATTGTTGTACTTGTGCTAAGAGATCTGCGAAGGTCAAGTTCGCCTAGCCTGGACCCTTGCAAAGCCATATGGCCCCGTAGGACACGTTGCGCCTGACTGCTCATCCCCAAAAAGCCGGCCGTCAGGTCGGCGGGATGGCCCTGCTGGGCTGCGGCGCCCCCGGGCGCTAGCGCTGCGACCATGGCGGAGCGAAAACAGATTGCGCTCTATAGGGGCGGCAGTGCTCGTGTTGCTTGGGTCCGGTTTGAGACGGGAGCTGTTGGATGATAGTACTGCCAGCTGACCCAGAACTTTGTCCTCTGAGCTGTAGTGGCCTTGCGGAAATTTGTGACGGAGCTGGGCAGTGTGTCAATGGGTGGGCTTCCGGGGCAACCTTTCGATCTGGGGGTAAAGCACGTGTCGGGGAGTGAAGTTCAGGGGGCGAGCAGTGTCGGCGACTTTCTTGAGAATGTTGTTTCGGGGCCTGCCGTGGTGTGCGGGAAGTAAAGTGCTTCGGGTTTTGCATGGAGTGTGCCCGATCTCGTTGTCCGGGGGTGCCCGAAATGGTCTTCATGGTGCCCGATGCGTTCAAAGTAGTGTGCGATTGCAGTCCCCGAAACCAACCGCACCCGAGTCCGAGACCTTCAGGTTTGCGTTCTTGGGTCTTGCTGCTCTCGATTCCGTCCAGTTAAGGATGTTTGGGTACAGCTGGTGGCGCAGAAGATGCAACCAATGCGCTTCTGTCGCGAGTCGGCTTTTGCTTTTTGGTTTCACCCTCTTTGCTGCAGATTTCTAATCTAGCCAAAGCCGCGCCAAGTTTAGTGATTGAATGGGGGCGGCCAGTAATGCCCAAGGCTCAGATATATGAAGCCTTGCATTGTAAGGCCCAAGGCAGCGCGCATCACACGCATCACACGTTGCCAGGTCGCAGCAGGAAGAACTCGAGCCCGAAGACACGTGGCTGCGGAGTCCAACATCTCAGGACTCGACAGGGCGGGGGGGGGAGGGTAGCGTCAGTCCAATGGCATGATCATTGCCATGAAGCTGTCAGTTCTGATGGCCATGGCTATGCCATGGCTACCCATGGCCATGGTTGGTGGGACCTGACCTTTCCTGATCTTTCTTGTAGCGTTTTGGGCTCGTTTTTGCCAGTAAGCTCCGCTCGCCGCCGCAAAGGATCCTTAAGCTCGCTATGGCTGAAGAAAAGGAGCAGAGTGCTGGGATGTTTGCTTTGATGGTGACCTTGAAGATCGTTGGAGTCCTCATCGCCTTGTACTTTTTCCTCTTTGGTCTCGACCTTATGGGTGGCTCCTTCAGTGCTCTGGGCAGCAAAGGAGCCGGAAACTTGTTCACCTTCTCTGACAATCCTATTGCTGGCCTCATGGTGGGCATCCTGGCTACTGTCCTGGTGCAATCCTCGTCAACCAGCACAAGTATCGTGGTTGGTTTGGTTGGGGCTGATGTGTTGGCAGTGAGGTATGCGATCCCTATCATCATGGGTGCCAACATAGGCACCTCCGTGACGAACACGATTGTCACTTGGTTCGTTTCTGCCAGATGTCAAAAATGCTAAAAGCCACAGATGCTTCCCCACATACATATATATATATGTTTGTATATCTGTATATATATATATATATACATATGTACATATGTATATACATATATATGTATATATATATATGTATATCTGTATATATGTGTATATGTATATATGTATGTATGTATGTATGTCTGTATGTATGTATGTATGTATGTATGTATGTATGTATGTATGTTGCACACTGAGTTTGCTTGCAGTGCAGCGGGGTGACGTGAGACAAGGCGAAAAAGGGTAGGTCACTGGGGGGGGGGGGGGGGGGGGTTTACATATGTATATATGTATATATGATATATGTATACATGTATATATACATGTATATTATGTATATAATGTATATGTATATATGTATATATGTATATATGTATATATGTATATATGTATATATGTTATGTATATATGTATATATGTATATATGTATATATGTATATATGTATATATGTATATATGTATATATGTATATATGTATATATGTATATATGTATATATGTATATATGTATGTATATATGTATATATGTATATATGTATATATGTATATATGTATATATGTATATATGTATATATGTATATATGTATATACGTATATGTGTATATATGTATATGTGTATATGTGTATATGTGTATATATATATATATGTATATATGTATATATGCATATATGCATATATGCATATATGTATATATGTATATATGTATATATGTATATATGTATATATGTATATATATGTATACATATGTATACATATGTATACATATGTATACATATGTATAGGTATGGTACGCCCCTCCCCCCCCAAGACCAACCTCAAAACCACTTTTGTACTTTCACGACTCCACACTCCAACAATCAATTTTCTTTTCGGAATTTTGGAAATACGTTTTTTTTTTCCTTTGGGAATTTGGGGATGCGGATTCGTGAAATAAATTTTAACGCCTATGCTGAAAAGACTTTCCGGCGGGCATCAGAGTGCAACAGGAGAGACAAGTACAGGTAGTGCAGTGCCAGGTTCTGATGCCACTCATACCCTATCGGTTAAGGGCTTAGGGTTTTCAAGAGGAGCCCAGAAACCCTATTGGGTTAAGCAATGAAGCCTAAACCCTTAACCTTTAAACCCTACAGGGTTAAGTTTTACTTAGGCATTGAGACCTAAGCCGGCAACTAAATCTAAACCATTGACCTTTAAACCCTATAGAGTTAAGGTTTAGTTACGGGGTTTCGGGTTTAAGATTTAGGCCCTTGAAAGCTGAACCCATAGAGTTTAACCTTAAGGGTTTAAGGTTCGGGCACTCAAACCTTAACCCTGAACCGTTTAGGGTCAGAACCCTAAAACCCTGCAGGGCTCGAAAAGTAAAAAGTACGCTTGGGTCCAGACAAGACGGTGTATCCACGACTACATGCAAGGACATCGTGAAGAGCTTGAGGTGCTATGGGACAGGCGTAAACCTGGCAAAAATCGTGAAGAAGCACTAGAGGCCGACAACTTTGATGCTTATTTGGAGGAGATCCGGTTGAATGGAGTCTGGGCACCTACTTGGAGTGCTTGCCTTAGCCCGCAGCGTTGAAACGATCCGTTTTTGTGCTAGGAGAAGACGGAGAGGTATGGTCGTTTCCAAACGAGAGCAATCAACCAGTAATCACCTTGTGTTTTTACACACATGGGCATGTCGAATTCCTTTGCGGAGATGACACTCTGGATTCACAACTTCGACGATATGCCAAACGCCGCAGTGACAAACTCCGTCCCAAGCAATCCGAATGAAGCTAGATCAACTGGTTGGACTGAGCAAGACGTTGGAGACCAAGGCGACGGTTTTTACAGAGCCTTTTGTGCCGCTGCTCAAGCAATGGAGCAACCTGACAAAAAGCTCAGCAAGGAAGCGTGTCAAAAAGCATCAAGCCTCGCTACGCTATGGATCCCAGCCCATAGCCAATGTCTTGGATCAATGGTTGCGCAAGTAGTCGCTGCCGCCTGGGCATGTGGTCTCCATTCAGGCCACGGTTGAAGTCAGTGGCTTGCTGCCGGTTGTAGTTTGGAAGCAGGAAGAGGTGTGTGGGAACGCTACACCCTTTGCTGTTCAAGGGCGGCAAGGCTACTACCAAGAAAGGCGGCGCCCCAAATCTGTCTTGTTGTTGTAAAACAAACACTTCCGCCAGCGTTCCCCGCCCTTGGCTCCTTCTCTATAAAGGAGAACTTGCTCAAAACATCCCTGCGCGCAGCTCAGAGGTGGTCTCCGTCGGACCTGCCAAGCCATGTTAAGTCTGCGCGCGCGCAGTCTCTGCGCAGCTTGCGTGCTGTCAAGTCTCAGCCTGCGTGTGCGCCGTCTCTTCACAGCCTGCGCTCGGCCGCGCCCGAGCCGCCCGTAGCAGTCAGGCCACGCCCAGCCTTGACTCGGTTCAAACTGCGGGCTTGGCGCGGACCGCGCAAGCGCAAGCCCGCAAGCGACATGCCGCCCCTAATGCACATTCTCATTGCAAAAAGCGCAAGCCCTGTGCCCACGACACTCCCGTCGCGCAGGAACGCACTGAAGCAAACGCTGAAGAATGGTGTTGTGACGTGTGCAAAATGGGGGCGACGCGCAACGCGCGCGCGCGTCATGCATGCACGCCCTGGTGTCCCGCGAAGCGCGTTTCACAAAGTGCGCTGTCAGCGAGTCAGCCCCAGATTGTGTCCAGCCGAGTGTAGACACTCCCGTTGTCAAAGGAGGGTGGGCGTGCGCAAAGTGCCAGGAGAAGCTTCCGCTCCTTCCGCGCTCTCAGCAACATGTTTCCATCGTGCATCAGCTCTCCCATTGCGCAGTGGCTAGACCTCGACTCGTGCAGAGAAGCAAGGCCGTCCGAGTGGTCAAGATGCTGGGAGGGTTCTTTCGCCGCAGATGGTGCCGAGCTGCAAGCTTGTGGCTGACGTTTTGCGTTTGGCTGGAATGCTTGAGCGCCTGCGAAAATCTTCTCAGCACGCCGTTCGGGTCGCAGGTGTTCTTGGCAACCATGTAGCGTGCACTTGCGATAAGTGCTGTGCATAGTGGCAGGAGTGGAGCTGCTGTGGCACTTGCTTTGTTGGTTGTGCTTCTGCGTTGTCCCACTCACGTGGGTCCTGTGACTGGTCGTCTGTCCTACAGGATGGTGTCTCCAGCCCTTTCAAAAACCACAGACTTGTGTCTGATAGGCTCAGCGCCCGTTTCAACGGGGTCCCTTGTGCTTCGCGGGTGCGGGGGCGTGGTCGATGTTGGCCCATGTTCAGTGCCGCTGGGCGGGCGAAGGGGCTCTGGCAGCGTTTGCAGCAGGAGTGTCCTGCTGCAGGTGTGCCCTGCACGGTGGCCTACTCTCTTGTGGTGCACGCGCGTGTTGTCCTGCCGTGTTATATTTGCCATGCCAAGCAACTTGATCTGCAATTTGCCCGCAGTCGTATACGGATTATGGCCACGACAGGAAAAGCTTGTAAAAACAATATTATGAAAATGATTCAGCTCAGTATGTTAAGGCTCTCGAGATGGATGTTTTTCTTACGCCGGATCAAGGCGGCTTCACATAAAATTGCAACACGTATGTCATGATCATGGCCTGTGCGTCCTCTATCATTTAGTATTCTTTAATGTCTGATGTAGTCATCAATAGCAAAATATTGCCCTTCCTGATCAGAGCAGTGCCGCCCTACTCTTACTGCTCCTCAGGCCTTCGTACATTTCCAGAGTTTAGGATTTTGAGATAAACGCTTCAGGCTTAAGGTTAAAAGTCTGGGGTTGAGATTTATACGTGGAGTTAGAGATTGAGGGCTTAGTGAGCGTCGAGTGACTGAGTGTGGGAAGATTTAACCATAACCCTTGAACTTAGACCCTAATCCAAGGCCCAAATCCAAATAAATCGACCGCGGCGCGCAGTCGAACATGTAGGTTGTATATATCTACTACATATATATATATATATAAGAGAATATATCTATATATATGTGTACACAGAATATATCATAACATGTATAAGAAGAATTTCAATACAATACAAAAAGCTCCATACAAAATAATCCCTACAGGCGTCGGGCTCAGAGAATTATGTAGTTCACGACATATGTAAGTACGCAGCAGCTACGAAAACATTGGCCTAACACGCATGGGATTGTATTCAGATATATAGCTCGTTTTGAGACTCTGTTGAACTTCTGAATGAATTATGATGCGTTACTAATATAGCACAGGACTCGTGACAGACTCATGAGCTATAAAAACATCCAAAAAGGTGCCGGGTTCATATATATATATATATATATATATATATATATATATATATATCTATCTATCTATATATATATATGTGGCAGGAACCTTTATGTATGATATGACCTTTCAATTGTTCTCCACACACAACACACCCACACACGCACACTTTGTTCCTTTCTTCTAGACGAGATCGTTGCAAAAGGGGGTTCCCCCCCTAGAGCAGGGTTGAGCCCGCTCATTCCTTCCATTTTGCCTTCTTCATCCTCCGTCTCCTCTTCAACCTCTTCTTTGGCTTTTTCTTACAAAGGAGACAGGAAAGGCAAATGGCAGACTCCAGTAATTCTCCCTCTGTTGCCTTCTTTCTCGTGTTCCGACGTCTTCTGTTCCGTCTTCTATTCGAGTAGATTGAAGGGAATATGTCGGTAAAAGGTGTTCACCCTCCCGCAACCTCTTCTTTGGCTGTGTTCTTACAAAGGAGAAAGGATAACATGCAAGAAGATGAGTCAAAATAAGACAGGTCAAAAAGAAGCAAACTGACGATCAGAGAGAGGGAAGAAAAAAATTGTTTTGTGAGTTGCAGAAAGGGGCTCCCTCTTTTCCTGGAGCAGGGTTGATTTCCTGTGTTCGCTCTCATTTGCCTTATTTCTCTCCTGCGCGCCTATGTCTTCTGTTCATGGTTTGAGGAGATTCAAAGGGACAGATAAGAAAGGCGAAAAAGGTTTCCCTGTCCCTTTCGCTGTCCTTGATCTTAAGAATCTTGTCTTTTCTCAGTCAGCAAGAGAGGAAGACACAGTAGAAGGGAAACAGCAAGGAACGCTTGAAAAAAAAAAACAACGGATACATAAGAGGAAGAAGAAGAAACTCCCTCTCCTCTCTTCTCGATCTTGTTCAGCTCTCTTCTTGCAGATCATCTCCTACCTTCATCCTTCGCATTCTCTCTCTCTCTCTCTCTCTCTCTCTCTCTCTCTCTCTCTCTCTCTCTCTCTCTCTCTCTCTCTCTCTCTCTCTCCCTCTCTCTCTCTTCTTTGTTCCTTTCTTCCAGACGAGAAGCAAATGGATAAGACGAGATGGAAAGAGACATTCTTTGCTTCGCTGCAGATTGTGGGAAGAAAACAATGAGTTTAGAATCCACCAGTAGACTGCTTGGGGAACAAGGCGTCCCTTTGCTCTTTTTGTGAAAGTCGGGCGTGCGAAGAAATTCCCCCTCCCCTCTTATCCCTGTTCTATAGTCTATCTCGTTACAGAAAGACAAATACATATACAAGGCGCCAATTTCAGTCACTACTCATCCTGCCTCGTCTTTCTTTTCCCACTTCTGTTGCGCTTTTCTTACAGCAGGAAAACGGAACATGCAAGAATGCACATGAATCTCGCCACCATCATCCTCGCTCGTCTCTCTTATCTCCCTTCTCTCTCCTTTGTTCCCCACCCTCGGTGTGGGGTTGTTTGATTTTAAACTCAACTCTTCTCCTCGCCCGGGACTCTTCTCCTCGCCCGGAACTCTTCTCCTCGCCCGGTCTACTCCTCGCTCATCCCTGGAGCGCCCAACCCCAAAGTGTCCCTGGAGTGCCCAACTCTAGAGTGGCCCTGGAGGGCCCAACCCCAGACAACCCCAGCCCACCGTTTCCAGGAGTGCCCAGCCCACAGTCTCCAACCCCAGAGTTTCTGGAGGCCCAACCCCAGAGGCCCAACCCCAGCGCCCAAACCCAGAGTCTCCCTGAAGCCCAACCCCAGTGTCTCCCTCGAGAGCCCAGCCCCAGAGTGTTGCTGGAGTGCCCAACCCCAGAGTATCTCCACCAAGGGAGGGTGGGGATGTTCGAAGCCAAATATTTTCTTACACACGTGACAATGAATACACAAGAGGACAAGGAAAAGAGAAGTTAATGGACGGGAAAAAGGGGAGGATGGATTGTTTTTGTTCGTGGCAAGAAGGGAGGCCGCTGAGTGCCCTTACACCCTCTCTTTTGCTTCTTTCTCTCCTGCGTTGCCAGGTTTTCTGTTCTTTTGTGCTTAGGAAATTCAAGGGAACTGCAAAAAAAAGAGGAAGACGCTTTCCGTGTCCCTTTTCGTTGCCCTTGCTCTTTTCTTTTCTCATTCAGCGAGAGAGGAAGAGACTGCAGGGGGAAAACAATAAAGAATGGACAAAAGTAGGAAGAAGTTTTCCTTGTCCCTTGTCGTTGCCCTTGCTATCTTCTTTTCTCGTTCAGCGAGAGAGGAAGAGATTGTAGGATGAAAACAGCAAAGAATGAACCAGAGTGCTTCTCTCTATTATCTTATTGAGAAGAATGAGCGCATAAGACTGGGAGGAAACGCACTCCTCGCTTTTCCGTCTGCCTTGGCTCTTTTCTTGCATACGAAACAAATGAATACACAAAAAGACATGAAGAGACAACTGGGAGAAAACGACAAGGAGCTGACCCGAGTGCTTGTCTTCTCTTACGGGCAAAATAAGACAGGTCAAAAAGAAGCAAATGGACTGTCAGAGAGAGGGAAGAAAACATTGTTTTGTGAGTTGCAGAAAGGGGCTCCCTCTCCCCCTGGAGCAGGGTTAATTTCCTGTGTTCGCTCTCATTTGCCTTATTTCTCTCCTGCGCGCCTATGTCTTCTGTTCATGGTTTGAGGAGATTCAAAGGGACAGATAAGAAAGGCGAAAAAGGTTTCCCTGTCCCTTCCGCTGTCCTTGATCTTAAGAATCTTGTCTTTTCTCAGTCAGCAAGAGAGGAAGACGCAGTAGAAGGGAAACAGCAAGGAATGCTTGGGAAAAACAACGGATACATAAGCGGAAGAAGAAGAAACTCCCTCTCCTCTCTTCTCGATCTTGATCAGCTCTCTTCTTGCAGATCATCTCCTACCTTCATCCTTCGCTTTCTCTCTCTCTTCTCTCTCTTCTCTCTCTCTCTCTCTCTCTCTCTCTCTCTCTCTCTCTCTCTCTCTCTCTCTCTCTCTCTCTGTCTCTGTCTCTGTCTCTGTCTCTGTCTCTGTCTCTGTCTCTGTCTCTGTCCCTGTCCCTGTCCCTGTCTCTGTCTCTGTCTCTGTCTCTGTCTGTCCCTGTCCCTCTCTCTCTCTCTCTCTCTCTCTCTCTCTCTCTCTCTCTCTCTCTCTCTCTCTCTCTCTCTCTCTCTCTCTCTCTCTCTCTCTCTCTCTCTCTCTCTCTCTCTCTCTCTCTCTCTCTCTCTTCTTTGCCCGACTTTCACAAAAAGAGCAAAGGGAAACCTTGTTCCCCAAGCAGTCTACTGTTGGATTCTAAACTCATTGTTTTCTTCCCACAATCTGCAGCGAAGCAAAGAATGTCTCTTTCCATCTTGTCTTATCCATTTGCTTCTCGTCTGGAAGAAAGGAATACGACAGGGCGAAGAAATTCCCCCTCCCCTCTTATCCCTGTTCTGTAGTCTATCTCGTTACAGAAAGACAAATACATATGCAAGGCGCCAATTTCGCTCACTACTCATCCTGCATCGTCTTTGTTTTCCCACTTCTTTAGCGCTTTTCTTACAGCAGGAAAACTGAACATGCAAGAATACACATGAATCTCGCCACCATCATCCTCTCTCGTCTCTCTTATCTCTCCTCTCTCTTCTTTGCTTTCTTTTACACGTGACAAATGAATACACAAGAGGACAAGGAAAAGAGAAGTTAATGGACGGGAAAAGAGGGGAGGATGGATTGTTTTTGTTCGTGGCAAGAAGGGAGGCCGCTGAGTGCCCTTACACCCTCTCTTTGCTTTCTTTCTCTCCTGCATTCCCAGGTCTTCTGTTCTTTTTTGCTTAGGAAACTCAAGGGAACTGCTAAAGAAACGAAGAAGAAGTTCTCCTTGTCCCTTTTCGGTGGCCTTGCTCTTTTCTTTTCTCATTCAGCGAGAGAGGAAGAGACTGCACAACAAAGAATGGACAAGAGCGCTTCTCTCTTATCTTATTCAGAAAATGGATAGGTCAGAGGAGGAAGAAACCCCCCCTGTCCTCAGTCTCCATGTCTTCTCTTCTTTTCTCTTCTCTTCTTTACGTGTTCCTCTCATCAAAGCGCGCAAAGGAAACTCCATTCGCACCCTTTCCTTTCTGTCTTCTTCAAAGGAAAAGCGGAAGGCAAGGCACAAACCGAAGACAAAAGAACAAACGGTCAGAAGAAGGAAACATTATATAGACTGAAAAGGCTATCCTTCTTGTTTCTCATTGCTTTTCCATCGCTCTCTTCTCTCTTCAATTCTATCCAGATATTTTCTTTTTCCTTTTGACGAGGAAAATGGGAAGAGAAGGTCCTTTCTCTTCGTCCCTCGTGTTCTTTCCAAAAAAACGAAGAGTATATGCGTTGTGTGAAAAGGTAGAATTTCTAACGCGTCGCACAGGTGTATAGGATGTATGTGTTGGTTCGGGGGGCGAAGTCAGCCGCTGCGTTTTTGGGGTTTTACATGCTGCGACTTCCCGCCCCTGCTAAACCCAAGAGGGTTAAGAATTAAAGGTTTAGGGTTTAAGCCCATAAAGTTTAAACCTTAAGAGTTTAAGATTTAGGTATTGAGACCTTAACCCTATACCATTTAGGTTCGTATTTCGGCGAACCTTTAATCCCTATAGGGTTAAGATTTAAAGGTTTAGGGTTTAAGATTTAGGCATGTAAAACTAAGCCCATAGAGAAACCCTATAGGGCTCTAAAGGGTTCAAAGGTTTTTAACCGTATAGGCGCTAAGGCATAAATGCCCAGACCTTAGGCAGGTGTTTAAACCTTTACACCTTATAGGGTTTGCAGGTCCAGGGGTTTTAAGGGTTTACCTCTAAAGCTTTCACGGGGTTAGCCCAACAACTGCGTATGTCTGTATGTACGTATGTACGTATGTACGTATGTACGTATGTACGTATGTATGTATGTCAGTATGACACCCTATAGGATTAAAGGATCTCGTGTTTCAGTTTTCAGCGTTACCTATAGGAATTGAACCTTGCCTGTGTTTGTAGTGCTTGCCTCCTGTGGAAACGCAGAGAAAAAGCAGAATAAGTACACACATCATGTGTTTTTGCATATCAAAGACAGGTATTCATAAGACTAGGAAGTTTTCGAGCGCATAGGGTGATGCATAAAACCTTTTGCTGCAACCCCCGGAGACGCGAGAATACTGTGAGCAAATATCCTTTCACTATTTCCTGGGACCTTCCAGCGGGCTTCTACAAACATCTCTTTTTTCAATTTCAATGCTTTCCACAGGTCTCCCAACATGGTTCTCATTTCTCAAAAACAATGCTCATTTTTCAAATTATCCGCAAGACTCACAAGCACATAAGGTCTTACATGATACTCATCCAAAGCAACTGAGTATCACATCCTTACGACAAAAGTGTACGAAACCTAGGTTTAGGAGGGGGGCCGGCCGGGGGGGGGGGGGTAGCATATAATATACATTTTTCTGTATGAGATAGGTTCAAACTGTAATGCGAGTAAGCAGCCAAAACGACCTGCCAGATTATGTGTTTGGATGTGAGTGCATGGCTCATAGGGGGAACTGGGACACCGAAACCAAAAGACATAGTCCCAAAAAACCAATTCCCAAAGAACCAAAAAAACCAATACCAAAAGAACCAAAAATACCAAAAAAACAAATTTTCCGGGACTTTTGATTGGTAAGCTTATCTCCAAAGCTTTCACAGAGTCTCGGAAAATTGTTTTTTTTGGTTCTTTTGGTTTTTTTGGTATTGTTTTTTTGGTTTTGTGGGAATTGGTTTTTTGGGTTTTGCGGGAATTGGTTTTTTGGTCTTGTGGGAATTGGTTTTTCGAAGAGTCCTGCAAAATTGTTGTTGTTGGGTTGTTTCGGCTTTTTGGTATTGGTTGCTTTGGCGGGAACTGTTTTCTTTAATGGAAATTCGTTGAAATGTTTCGTTTTGTAGTTGTAGCATTTCTTGCCTCTGTGGAAAGTCCCCCCCCCAAAAAAAAATAAAATAAAATAAAAAAGCAGCGGCTGAGTTCGCCCCCGGAACCTATGTGTTGCATGAACAGCTAGGAATTTCTACCCACATCGTGCAGGTATGTAGCGTGTCTGTATTGTATATCAAATAAAGAAATGGAGAGGAAAGGGCGGTAATCCTAAACCGAAAGACTAGGAAGTATTTGAGGCCATTGGTGTTTTTGTATGTAACCCCGGGGCAGCGAGAATATTGTGAGCAAGTATCTGGGTTCTGGGCCTTCCCACAAGCCCGACTTGCTCGCAAGCACATGGGTTGTCATTTCAATGTTCCCCAAAGGGTCACCGAAAACAATTATCATTTCTCACACATGAGTTATCCCCAATAATCACAAATAAATATCTCATAAACCCTACCCAATTTTCTTACGTTGAGATTTCTAAGCACCGTGTTCGATTAAGGCTAGGGTCAAACCCTATTCCAAGCTGTACGCGTGCTTCTGTAGTTTTGGGACATTGCCTTCCTAAACCTATTCTTTTAACGTTGCAGGCCAAAACATATGCATGAACCTTCTTTGTTTGAGGTTTTGCGCCGGACACTGAGGTCTATGAATTCGAGATTCCTAAACCACGCACTTGGGCACGACGAGGTTGCGGGAGAGGGGGGGAGGGGCGCGAGCCTTATGGCTGAAGCTTGTTCGATTAATGCTTAATGTTGGACCCTGATTAGTGTGGGCCCCCCGAACAGTCGAGGCGTGGATGGGAGCCTGATTACACGGCCCCGGGGGCTTATATGATTTCAATGGGGAGGAGTTTAGATAGGTTTCAAAGGGGCAGCGATGCCCGGTTATCTTTTTTGAAGGCGCGCCACGTGGAATTTTCTTACGGCGCCCGGACGGTTTCACTTTAAAGAGGACCCCGCCAACAGTCACGAGATCCTGAATAATTCGGCCAAATTGACTTTAAAGAGGAGGCCCCCATTAATCTGGGTCTAACATTAAGCCTAACCCTATTCCTAAACCTTATTCGTCTAAGGGTTGGGACCAAAGCATATTCGTTTCGCTTCAGCAATCGAGCGCCTGGGAGATTTCAGAGTGAACAAAAACGCTTCCCTTGGACAAAACATCAGGGGAACGGGAATCGAATCTTAAAAATCGAGGGGAAAAAGAGGATGTCCAAGAATTTCAAGGGGATCAGGCCGAAACTCAAGAGACTCCAGCCGAGTTTGAGGGTATTTTTTCCTTTTCTTCAGGAGAAACAACTCGGAGGATTTTTTCATGCAAAGATTGTTGATACTTAACGAATATGCCACAGAGGCCACTTAAGATTTGAAAAGGCCCCTTGCATTCTTTTAAAACCCTTGAAAATTGCAAAGAAACAAATATACCTATTCTTTTAACGTTTCAGGCCAAAACGTGTGCATGAACCTTTTTTGTTTGAGGTTTTGCGCCGGACACTGAGGTCTATGAATTCTAGATTCCTAAACCACGCACTTGGGCACGACGAGGTTGCGGGAGAGGGGGGGGAGGGGCGCGAGCCTTATGGCTGAAGCTTGTTCGTTTAATGCTTAAGCCTAACCCTATTCCTAAACCTTATTCGTCTAAGGGTCCGGACCAAAGCATATTCGTTTCGCTTAAGCAATCGAGCGCCTGGGACATTTCAGAGTGAGCAAAAACGCTTCCCTTGGACAAAACATCAGGGGAACGGGAATCGAAGCGGCAAAAAACTCAAGGGGCTTCTTCACAATCGAGGGGAAGAAGAGGATGTCCAAGAATTTCAAGGGAATCAGGCCGAAACTCAAGGGACTCCAGCCGAGTTTGAGGGTGTTTTTTCCGTTTCTTCAGGAGAAACAACTCGGAGGATTTTTTCACGCGAAGATTGTTGATACTTAACGAATATGCCACAGAGGCCACTTAAGATTTGACAAGGCCCCTTGCATTCTTTAAAAACCCTTGAAAATTGCAAAGAAACAAATATACCTATTCTTTTAACGTTTCAGGCCAAAACGTGTGCAATGAACCCTTCTTTGTTTGAGGTTTTGCGCCGGACACTGAGGTCTATGAATTCGAGATTCCTAAACCACGCACTTGGGCACGACGAGGTTGCGGGAGAGGGGGGGAGGGGCGCGAGCCTTATGGCTGAAGCTTGTTCGTTTAATGCTTAAGCCTAACCCTATTCCTAAACCTTATTCGTCTGAGGGTCCGGACCAAAGCATATTCGTTTCGCTTAAGCAATCGAGCGCCTGGAGATTTCAGAGTGAAAAAAAACGCTTCCCTTGGACAAAACATCAGGGGAACAGGAATCGAAGCGGCAAAAAACTCAAGGGGCTTCTTCAAAATCGAGGGGAAGAAGAGGATGTCCAAGAATTTCAACGGAATCAGGCCGAAACTCAAGAGACTCCAGCCGAGTTTGAGGGTGTTTTTTCCTTTTCTTCAGGAGAAACAACTCGGAGGATTTTTTTCACGCGAAGATTGTTGATACTTAACGAATATGCCACAGAGGCCACTTAAGATTTGAAAAGGCCCCTTGCATTCTTTAAAAACCCTTGAAAATTGCAAAGAAACAAATATACCTATTCTTTTAACGTTGCAGGCCAAAACGTGTGCAATGAACCTTCTTTGTTTGAGGTTTTGCGCCGGACACTGAGGTCTATGAATTCGAGATTCCTAAACCACGCACTTGGGCACGACGAGGTTGCGGGAGAGGGGGGGAGGGGCGCGAGCCTTATGGCTGAAGCTTGTTCGTTTAATGCTTAAGCCTAACCCTATTCCTAAACCTTATTCGTCTAAGGGTCCGGACCAAAGCATATTCGTTTCGCTTAAGCAATCGAGCACCTGGGAGATTTCAGGGTGAAAAAAACGCTTCCCTTGGACAAAACATCAGGGGAACGGGAAGGAAAAAAGATGATGTCCAAGAATTTCAAGGGAGTCAGGCCTAAACTCAAGGGACTCCAGCCGAATTTGAGGGGATTTTTCCCTTTCTTTTCAGGAGAAACAACTCGGAGGATTTTTTCACGCGAAGATTGTTGATACTTAACCGATATGCCACAGAGGCCCCTTAAGATTTGAAAAGGCCCCATACATTTTTTAAAACCCTTGAAAATTGCAAAGAAACAAGTCTTCTGGATAAGGACTCGGAAGGACACTGTCCTCATCAATTTGTAAAATCTCTTACTACCCTTAAAAACTTAACAAAAACCTCTTGCTTTCAAAATTGTTTTAACGGGCATCTCCACCCGAATTTGAATTGTTTAAATAATTTGAATAACTGGGCTCCCCAGGATTCAAATTCTGTAAATTATTTGAGTTTTTAAAATACATAAATTCCCTCTAATTCAAAATAATTTAAATAGCTGTGTTCCCCAAATATATAATTTCTTTAAATTATGTAAATTGCGCCTCCCTCTCCAAGGCCCTCCCCACGACTTAAAATATTGAATTTTTGATTATTTAATTTCCACCCGAGTTTAAAGAACTTAAATAGTTTAAATAGGTTGAATATTTTGAATAGTTTACATCCTGGGGGGGGGGAAAGGTCGTCCCAGGATTCCACGCAGGGCTGTATTCTTACAAAAACCGTGGCGCGTAGATCCAGGCAGATTTTGTCCGTCGTTTTTTTTGAGAAAACACCAAAGACAAAAATATGCCTGGATCTATTTGAAAAAACACCATGGACAAAATCTGCCTGGATCTACGCGGCGCTGTTTCTTACAAAAAAGTGGCGCGCAGACCCAGGCAGATTATGTCCTTTGTGTTTTTTGAGAAAACACCATGGACAAAAACCTGCCTGGATCTACGCGGGGCTGTTTCTTACCAAAAAAAAGTGGGGCGTAGATCAAATTCCTAAATTCCTAATTCCAGCAGGCCGGAAACCCAGAAGAAATAGAACTTCTGAAATTCCTTGAATTCCTTAAATTTCTAAATTCCTAATTCCCGGGAATTAGGAATTTAAGAATTTAGGATTTTCGGCTGAAGGCTAAAATTCCTAAATTCCTAATTTCCGGGAATTAGGAATTTAGGAATTTAAGGAGTTCAAGGAATTTCAGAAGTTATAATTCCTCTGGGTTTCCGGCCCGCTGGAATTAGCAATTTAGGAATTTAGGAATTTCAGCTACAGCACAAAACTCATAAATTTCTAAATTCCTAATTCCCGGGAATTAGGAATTTAGGAATTTCGGCTACAGCCCAAGACTCCTAAATTCCTAATTCCAGGGGGCCGGAAACCCAGATGAATTAGAACTTCTGAAATTTCTTGAATTCCATAAATTCCTAAATTCCTAATTCCCGGAAATTAGGAATTTAGGAATTTCGGCTACAGGCCCAAAACTCCTAAATTCCTAAATTCCTAATTCCAGCGGGCCGGAAACCCAGAAGAATTAGAACTTCTGAAATTCCTTGAATTCCTTAAATTTCTAAATTCCTAATTCCCGGGAATTAGGAATTTAGGAATTTAGGAATTTCGGCTGAAGGCTAAAATTCCTAAATTCCTAAATTCCTAATTTCCGGGAATTTCCGGGAATTAGGAATTTAGGAATTTAAGGAATTCAAGGAATTTCAGAAGTTTTAATTCCTCTGGGTTTCCGGCCCGCTGGAATTAGCAATTTAGGAATTTAGGAATTTCAGCTACAGCCCAAAACTCTTAAATTTCTAAATTCCTAATTCCCGGGAATCCGCCGAGGCCTCGGGCCGGAGGTGTATAGGTTGTCAGAACAGGCACCCCCCTCCAAATCCTCCCCCCACACCCAAAACCCCTTTTCGGACCCCTTTTTTTGGCCTCAAATGGGTACCCCCCCTGGGAAACCGGGGTCCGCAAGCGGACGGTTCGCCAGGACCAGAGGCAGTAGAAGCCCCTCCCAGCAGGGCCCCCCCCGCCCGTTTCCCCCCCCCCCCCCCCCCCTACCCCCCCCCCCCACCCCCCCCCCCTACCCCCCCCCCTACCCCCCCCCCCCACCCCACCTGCCCCCATCCTTCCCCCCACCCTGCCGAAGAGTCGCCTTAAACCTTAAGGGGCCTGCTCAACCCTACGATCACTCCAAGCCGAACCCTAAACCCAAAAAAACCCTCAACCCCAAAGCGTGAACCTTGAGCCTTAAACTAACCCTCAACCCCAAACCCCAAACCATAAATCATAAACCGGAACCCTCAACCCTCAACCCTCAACCCTCAACCCAACCCTTATTGCTTGGGGTCCAGCGACTTGGGCGCTGCGGAATCACCATGCTCACGCGGATGCGCTGGGCCGGGCCGAGGCGGGTCGCGTAGCGTTAAAATTAGGAATTTAGGAATTTAGGAATTTCGGCTACAGGCCAAAACTCCTAAATTCCTAAATTCCTAATTCCAGCGGGCCGGAAACCCAGAGGAAGTAGAACTTCTGAAATTCCTTGAATTCCTGAAATTTCTAAATTCCTAATTCCAGCGGGCCGGAAACCCAGAAGAATTACAACTCTTGAAATTCCTTGAATTCCTTAAATTCCTAAATTCCTAATTCCCGGGAATTAGGAATTTAGGAATTTAGGAGTTTCGGCTACAGGCCCAAAACTCCTAAATTCCTAAATTCCTAATTCCAGGGGGCCGGAAACCCAGAAGAATTAGAACTTCTGAAATTCCTTGAATTCCTTAAATTTCTAAATTACTAATTCCCGGGAATTAGGAATTTAAGAATTTAGGAATTTCGGCTGAAGGCTAAAATTCCTAAATTCCTGATTTCCGGGAATTAGGAATTTAGGAATTTAAGGAGTTCAAGGAATTTCAGAAGTTTTAATTCCTCTGGGTTTCCGGCCCGCTGGAATTAGCAATTTAGGAATTTAGGAATTTCAGCTACAGCACAAAACTCATAAATTTCTAAATTCCTAATTCCCGGGAATTAGGAATTTAGGAATTTCGGCTACAGCCCAAAACTCCTAAATTCCTAATTCCAGGGGGCCGGAAACCCAGATGAATTAGAACTTCTGAAATTTCTTGAATTCCATAAATTCCTAAATTCCTAATTCCCGGAAATTAGGAATTTAGGAATTTCGGCTACAGGCCCAAAACTCCTAAATTCCTAAATTCCTAATTCCAGCGGGCCGGAAACCCAGAAGAATTAGAACTTCTGAAATTCCTTGAATTCCTTAAATTTCTAAATTCCTAATTCCCGGGAATTAGGAATTTAGGAATTTAGGAATTTCGGCTGAAGGCTAAAATTCCTAAATTCCTAAATTCCTAATTTCCGGGAATTTCCGGGAATTAGGAATTTAGGAATTTAAGGAATTCAAGGAATTTCAGAAGTTTTAATTCCTCTGGGTTTCCGGCCCGCTGGAATTAGCAATTTAGGAATTTAGGAATTTCAGCTACAGCCCAAAACTCTTAAATTTCTAAATTCCTAATTCCCGGGAATTAGGAATTTAGGAATTTAGGAATTTCGGCTACAGGCCAAAACTCCTAAATTCCTAAATTCCTAATTCCAGCGGGCCGGAAACCCAGAGGAAGTAGAACTTCTGAAATTCCTTGAATTCCTGAAATTTCTAAATTCCTAATTCCAGCGGGCCGGAAACCCAGAAGAATTACAACTCTTGAAATTCCTTGAATTCCTTAAATTCCTAAATTCCTAATTCCCGGGAATTAGGAATTTAGGAATTTAGGAGTTTCGGCTACAGGCCCAAAACTCCTAAATTCCTAAATTCCTAATTCCAGGGGGCCGGAAACCCAGAAGAATTAGAACTTCTGAAATTCCTTGAATTCCTTAAATTTCTAAATTACTAATTCCCGGGAATTAGGGATTTAAGAATTTAGGAATTTCGGCTGAAGGCTAAAATTCCTAAATTCCTGATTTCCGGGAATTAGGAATTTAGGAATTTAAGGAATTCAAGGAATTTCAGAAGTTTTAATTCCTCTGGGTTTCCGGCCCGCTGGCATTAGCAATTTAAGAATTTAGGAATTTCACCTACAGCCCAAAACTCATAAATTTCTAAATTCCTAATTCCCGGGAATTAGGAATTTAGGAATTTCGGCTACAGCCCAAAACTCCTAAATTCCTAAATTCCTAATTCCAGCGGGCCGGAAACCCAGAAGAATTAGAACTTCTGAAATTTCTTGAATTCCTTAAATTCCTAAATTCCTAATTCCCGGGAATTAAGAATTTAGGAATATCGGCTCAAGGCCAAAACTCCTAAATTCCTAAATTCCTAATTCCCGGGAAGTAAGAATTTAGAAATTTAAGGAATTCAAGGAATTTCAGAAGTTCTAATTCCTTTGGGTTTCCGGCCCGCTGGAGTTAGGAATTTAGGAATTTAGGAATTTCGGCTGAAGGCTAAAATTCCTAAATTCCTAAATTCCTAATTCCCAGGAATTAGGAATTTAGGAATTTAAGGAATTCAAGGAATTTTAGAAGTTCTAATTCCTCTGGGTTTCCGGCCCACTGGAATTAGGAATTTAGGAATTTATGATTTTCGGCCTTTAGCCGAAACTCCTAAATTCCTAAATGCCTAATTTCCGGGAATTAGGAATTTAGGAACTTAAGGAATTCAAAGAATTTCAGTTCTAATTCCTCTGGGTTTCTGGCCTGCTTTCCTTAAATTCTTAAATTCCTAATTCCTGGGAATTATGAATTCAGGGATTTAGGAATTTAGGCCAAAACTCCTAAATTCCTAATTTCCTAATTTCCGGGAATTAGGAATTTAGGAATTCAAGGAATTCAAGGAATTCAAGGAATTTCAGAAGTTCTAATTCCTCTGGGTTTCTGGCCCGCTGGAATTAAGAATTTAGGAATTTAAGAATGTCGGCTACAGGCCAAAACTCCTAAATTCCTAAATTCCTAATTCCCGGAAATTAGGAATTTTGGAATTTAGGAATTTCGGCTACAGCCCAAAACTCCTAAATTCCTAAATTCCTAATGCCAGCGGGCCGGAAACCCAGAGGAATTAGAACCTCTGAAATTCCTTGAACTCCTTAAATTCCTACATTCCTAATTCCCGGGAATTAGGAATTTAGAAATTTAAGGGATTCAAGGAATTTCAGAAGTTCTAATTCCTCTGGGTTTCTGGCCCACTGGAATTAGGAATTGAGGAATTTAGGAGTTTTTGCCTTAAGCCGAAATACCTAAATTCCTAATTCCCGGGAATTAGGAATTGAGGAATTTAGGAATTCAGGCCTTAAGCCGAAACTCCTAAATTCCTCAATTCCTAATTCCGGGGAATCAGGAATTTAGGAATTTAGGAAGTCGGGCCTTAAGCCGAAACTCCTAAATTCATTAATTCCTAATTTCCAGGAATTGGAAGTTAGGAGTTTCGGCTTAAGGCCTGAATTCCTAAATTTCTAATTCTTTTTCTTGGAGTAAGGAGGCAAGGACAAAGGTCAAATGATACGTAAAGGTTCCTCTTACATATATATATATATATATATACATATGTACATGTATACAGGCAGCGTATGTGGCACAACTAGAACGTAGCGGCCATTGTGGTATTTATTTTTCATAACAAGTGGCCTGATAGCTTCAACAGTATGTTCACTAACATAGACGTATACAAAATGCTCCTCAGAATATTGTTTCCGGCAGTACATACTGGTGCCCCTCATACCTGGCGGGTCCACAAGGAACCCGCGGAAAAGTATGGCCCCACCAGCAAACATGAGGTGCAGGACTTAGGTCACATCTTTTACATCCAGCCATTTCTGCCAAGAAGGTTTAACCTTCTCGGAACCCATTTGACCATCGATACCATGAACGTCATCATGCTTGGGCAGCACGGAGTAGACCATGGACACCATCATGGTTGGACCATGGATGCTCTCTTCTACCTATGGTGAAGAAACATGTGATTTAGACCCAGGGCTGGGCAGAAGCGGATGCATGCAAAAGGGGCCTTAGTTTCGCGCGTGACGAAAGAGTGAAGCGTGCAGAAAACGAATACCAGTGTAGTTTACAAATGCCCAAAAAACACGGGAGATGTTAACAAAAATTGTGGGGCAAGGCAACAGTGGTATTTGCAGGGGAGTTTGAACCAGGTAAAGCAGAACTGTGTAAAAAATGTGGGTTCCTTATGGACACGCCTAGCCCTAATATTAGACTGTGCCAGCAGTTTTTTTCATATTTTTTTGTGATTTGGAGAAGACTATTGTGACCAACACGAGCTCAGCGAAACCAGGTCAGCATGGCCCATGCAGGGGACCGGTTGGAACTGGAGCGAGCCTTCTCTGGCGCCACAGTGCACGACATGTTTAACATGCTCGCAGTCCTGACTTTGCTTCCTGTGGAACTGATCATCGCTGCTATCTCCGGAGAGGGAGGCCTGCTGTACTGGATCTCCAAAGGATTGACGGATGCCGTCATGGGAGATTCAGAGAACGACTTGACCTTTCCTTCTCCAACTAAGGAGATTGTGGGCCCCTTCTCCAAGCTGTTCCTGAACAAGGACAAAAACACCATCAAAGCCTTGTCCTTTGGCGCACCTATGGCTCAGAGCTGTGGCGCGGGCTGCACAAAGTACTGTGTGAGCTCAGATGTGAGCAAGGCCTGGCAGAAGGTTGCAGAAGATGCCTATGCATCCACCCTGACGGCGTGCACTGGCGCTGTTACATGCGATTCGGGCACTTGCTACACAAATGCTGGGGACTTTTACACAAACAACATCGAGACGGGAAGGACCATCAAGGGTGGCTTCCTGAAAGACGTTGGTGATGTTGGAGGTGGCATCATTGGACTCATCCTGTCGTTGATTGTGCTTTGCGCAGCCCTGTTCTGCCTGGTTAAGCTTTTGCACAGCCTTGTGATGGGCCAGGCCAAAAAGATCATCATGAAGGGCACCAACATGAACGACTACTTGGCCATCTTGGTGGGTCTGGCAATCACCATCCTCGTGCAGTCGAGCTCCGTCACAACGTCGGCTTTGACTCCCTTGGTTGGCATTGGAGTTCTGCCCGTTCACAAGATGCTGCCCATGACGCTGGGAGCAAACATTGGTACGACCATTACCTCCATCCTTGCAGGCAGGGTCCAAACTGGGGAGTGTATGGAAATAGGCTGCGGATGTAGTTTTTGAGATAGCCACAGCAATGTTTGTTGGGATTTGCACACGGGGCATGTTCGAAGCGGTTGACCGGCTTTGTAGAAGCTCGGTTCTTTAGTTGAGCAACCCAGTGGTCCTGAAACAATCGGACGGCGCAGTGGATTGTTAAAGCACGTCTCTTCTAAACGCTGCCAGAGCTTGTCCTCTTGTCCTCCCGCAGGGCTGGCCGTCATGAAGAAGAGCAGCATCCAGATTGCTTTCTGCCACCTGCTGTTCAACCTCGTTGGTATTTTGATTTGGTTCCCTGTCCCCATCATGCGCAGGGTGGTTGTCCGGGCTGCTTGCACCTTGGGCTTCTATGCCTCCTACTGGCGCCTGGTTCCGCTCATCTACATCCTGGTGATGTTCGTGGCAGTGCCGGGCGTTTGCTTGCTGATTTCCCTGCTCTATGGTTCCAGTGTTGCTGGCGGTGTGGTTCTCACTATCCTTGCCGTGGCGGTTGTGGCGGCCTTTATCTACTGGTGGAACTTCATGGGCGGCTGCTACAAGGTGGTCAGCAAGGAAGAGCGTGACGCCCGCCAAGCCGAGATCGAGACAGAGATGGGTGATGCACCAAAGGAAGAACCAGCAGCTGAAGCCGCTGTTTGAGCCGATGGCTTACCAGTGACTGATCCTTGATGGCCCGCGGCTCGCGCAGAGAAAGTCTCGCGCGAGAGTTGGCAGCTGTGCACACCTCTGGAATTGACTGCTAATCGATGCTCTAAGCTAGCAGAAGGGAGCAGCTCCTCCACACACAAGAAAACCTGAATTAGTAGTCGATTCCATTTGAGCTTCGAGAATTCATTGGTAGTGGCAGTAGGTTGCTTGTGCGTTGAGCCGCCAAGCAGAAAACCCAGTCAGCGTCGTGACGCCCGCCAAGTCCAGATCGAGGCAGAGATGGGTGATGCACCAAACGAAGAACCAGCAGCAGAAACTGCTGTTTGAGTCGAGAGTTTGCCGATGACTGTTCCTTGTTGGCTCGTGGACTCGTGGCTCGCGCAGAGAAAGTCTCGCGCGGCGAGTTGGCAGCTGTTCAAGCCTCTGGAATTGACGACTACTCCAGTCTTTCTGCTAGCCATTGCTGCAAAGGTTGCAGAAGGGAACAGAATTAGTAGTCGATTCCATCCGAGCTTCAGATTCAAGATTTCATTGAGAGTGGCAGCAGGTTGCTTGAGCGTTGAACCGCCAAGCAGAAAACCCAGTCAGCATCGCCACTCTACTGTTTTAGGTCCCTTGAATTTTAATGCCTGCTGGATTTTGAATTGGCTAACAGCCTACAGCAACGGACCTTTACCCCTGAAGGGAATGGGCGTTGCACGTCTGAAGCAGGCTTGTGCTGGCTACAGGCGATCAAGCAAACAATGTAGAATAGTTAAGGGTGCCAGCCCAACGCATACAGTTCTTGTGCTTGTTTCCGATGGCTGCTGTTACTGGCTTCTACTGCGCATGCTGAGCCCTTTGAGATCTCGTCCGGTCGTCCGATCCGTTCAATGCACATCGGCCGAAACCTGTGTTGGGGTTTGGTTGCCCTGGCCGCTCAGGACTTCCGTCCCCGCCGTTTGTCTCCACAAGATCCGCATTGGGCTGGGATCTCAGACGGAGAAGACCATCACGTCCATTCATTCCAATCCCTCGAGAGGTGGCTTAGGGAGGCGCATCGAAGGACGACCCACATCGAGCCGAGCATTCATCGTTGCTGGTTTAGTTGCAGGATTCGGGGCTTGTATGTTTCCCAGGCTTCAACACCTCGAAACCCCAGCTCGAACACACATGGCCATGCAGCAGCAATGCCACATGCTCAGGTTTTTGAAGCCTTGTATTGTAAGGCCTAAGGCAGCTCGCATCACACGTTGCCAGGTCGCAGCAGGTCCCGAAGACACGTGGCTGGGGTCCAACATCTCAGGACTCGACAGGGGGGTAGCTTCAGTGGACCAATGGCATGATCATGGCCATGGTTGGTGGGACCTGACATGTCCTGATCTTTCTTGTAGCGTTTTGGGCTCGTTTTTGCCAGTAAGCTCCGCTCGCCGCCGCAAAGGATCCTTAAGCTCGCTATGGCTGAAGAAAAGGAGCAGAGTGCTGGGATGTTTGCTCTGATGGTGACCTTGAAGATCGTTGGAGTCCTCATCGCCCTGTACTTTTTCCTCTTCGGTCTCGACCTTATGGGTGGCTCCTTCAGTGCTCTGGGCAGCAAAGGAGCCGGAAACTTGTTCACCTTCTCTGACAATCCTATTGCTGGCCTCATGGTGGGCATCCTGGCTACTGTCCTGGTGCAATCCTCGTCAACAAGCACAAGCATCGTGGTTGGTTTGGTTGGGGCTGATGTGTTGGCAGTCAGGTATGCGATCCCTATCATCATGGGTGCCAACATAGGCACTTCCGTGACGAACACTATTGTCACTTGGTTTGTTTCTGTCAGATGTCGGGATGGATCCTAAAGATTTGCCCCAACCTCATTTATTCTGTAAGTACAGATGCTCACCGCCCCTTTCATGCCATACCTGCGAGGCGATGTATATTGAAGAAATACAAATGTCGATACCGTCAAGATAATTGAAGGTGCCCCTTATCATTCAGGGATGGTGCCAGCAGTTTGCATGTATCCGTTTAGTTTTTTGTGATTTGGAGAAGACTATTGTGACCAGAACGATCTCAGCGAAACCAGGTCAGCATGGCCCATGCAGGGGACCGGTTGGAACTGGAGCGGGCCTTCTCTGGCGCCACAGTGCACGACATGTTTAACATGCTCGCAGTCCTGACTTTGCTTCCTGTGGAACTGATCATCGCTGCTATCTCCGGAGAGGGAGGCCTGCTGTACTGGATCTCCAAAGGATTGACGGATGCCGTCATGGGAGATTCAGAGAACGACTTGACCTTTCCTTCTCCAACTAAAGAGATTGTGGGCCCCTTCTCCAAGCTGTTCCTGAACAAGGACAAAAACACCATCAAAGCCTTGTCCTTTGGCGCACCTACGGCTCAGAGCTGTGGCGCGGGCTGCACAAAATACTGTGTGAGCTCAGATGTGAGCAAGGCCTGGCAGAAGGTTGCAGAAGATGCCTACGCATCCACCCTGACGGCGTGCACTGGCGCTGTAACTTGCGATTCGGGCACTTGCTACACAAATGCTGGGGACTTTTACACAAACAACATCGAGACGGGAAGGACCATCAAGGGTGGCTTCCTGAAAGACGTTGGTGACGTTGGAGGTGGCATCATTGGACTCATCCTGTCGTTGATTGTGCTTTGCGCAGCCCTGTTCTGCCTGGTTAAGCTTTTGCACAGCCTTGTGATGGGCCAGGCCAAAAAGATCATCATGAAGGGCACCAACATGAACGACTACTTGGCCATCTTGGTGGGTCTGGCAATCACCATCCTCGTGCAGTCGAGCTCCGTCACAACGTCGGCTTTGACTCCCTTGGTTGGCATTGGAGTTCTGCCCGTTCACAAGATGCTGCCCATGACGCTGGGAGCAAACATTGGTACGACCATTACCTCCATCCTTGCAGGCAGGGTCCAAACTGGGGAGTGTATCGAAATAGGCTGCGGATGTAGTTTTTGAGATAGCCACAGCAATGTTTGTTGGGATTTGCACACGGGGCATGTTCGAAGCGGTTGACCGGCTTTGTAGAAGCTCGGTTCTTTAGTTGAAAAACCCAGTGGTCCTGAAACAATCGGACGGCGCAGTGGATTGTTAAAGCACGTCTCTTCTAAACGCTGCCAGAGCTTGTCCTCTTGTCCTCCCGCAGGGCTGGCCGTCATGAAGAAGAGCAGCATCCAGATTGCTTTCTGCCACCTGCTGTTCAACCTCGTTGGTATTTTGATTTGGTTCCCTGTCCCCATCATGCGCAGGGTGGTTGTCCGGGCTGCTTGCACTTTGGGCTTCTATGCCTCCTACTGGCGCCTGGTTCCGCTCATCTACATCCTGGTGATGTTCGTGGCAGTGCCGGGCGTTTGCTTGCTGATTTCCCTGCTTTATGGTTCCAGTGTTGCTGGCGGTGTGGTTCTCACTATCCTTGCCGTGACGGTTGTGGCGGCCTTTATCTACTGGTGGAACTTCATGGGCGGCTGCTACAAGGTGGTCAGCAAGGAAGAGCGTGACGCCCGCCAAGCCGAGATCGAGGCAGAGATGGGTGATGCACCAAAGGAAGAACCAGCAGCTGAAACCGCGGTTTGAGCCGATGGCCTACCGGTGGCCGATCTTTGTTGGCTCGCGGCTCGCGCAGAGAAAGTCTCGCGCGAGAGTTGGCAGCTGTGCACGCCTATGGAATTGACTGAAAATCGAGGGCTAATTGCTAATAGAAGGGAACCGGTCTTTCAAAGAAGGGAACAGCTCTTCCATACACAAGATAGCCTGAACTTGTAGTCGATTCCATCTGAGCTACGAGAATTCATTGGGAGTGGCAGTAGGTTGCTTGCGCGTTGAGCCGCCAAGCAGAAAACCCAGTCAGCGTCGTGACGCCCGCCAAGCCCAGATCGAGGCAGAGATCAGAGATGCACTAAACGAAGAACCAGCAGCTGAAACTGCTGTTTCAGTCGAGAGTTTGCCGATGGCTGTTCCTTGAAGGCTCGTGGACTCGTGGCTCGCGCAGAGAAAGTCTCGCGCGGCGAGTTGGCAGCTGTGCACACCTCTGGAATTGACGACTACTCCAGTCTTTCTGCTAGCCATTGCTGCAAAGGTTGCAGAGGGAACAGAGTTCGTAGTCGATTCCATCTGAGCTTGATTGAGAGTGGCAGCAGGTTGCTTGAGCGTTGAACCGCCAAGCAGAAAACCCAGTCAGCATCGCCACTCTAGTGTTTTAGGTCCCTTGAATTTTAATGCCTGCTGGATTTTGAGTTGGCTAAGAGCCTACAGCAGCGGACCTTTACCCCTGAAGGGAATGGGCGTTGCACGTCTGAAGCAGGCCTGTGCTGGCTACAGGCGATCAAGCAAACAATGTAGAATAGTTAAGGGTGCCAGCCCAACGCATACAGTTCTTGTGCTTGTTTCCGATGGCTGCTGTTACTGCCTTCTACTGCGCATGCTGAGCCCTTTGACGTCTCGTCCGGTCGTCCGATCCGTTCAACGCACATCGGCCGAAACCTGTGTTGGGGTTTGGGTGTGCTGGCCGCTCAGGACTTCCCCGCCTTTTTTCTCCACAAGATCCGCATTGGGCTGGGATCTCAGACGGAGAAGACAGGGTAGCTTCAGTCCAACGGCATGATCATTGCCATGAAGCTGTCAGTTCTGATGGCCATGGCTACCCATGGCCATGGTTGGTGGGACCTGACATGTCCTGATCTTTCTTGTAGCGTTTTGGGCTCGTTTTTGCCAGTAAGCTCCGCTCGCCGCCGCAAAGGATCCTTAAGCGCGGCTATGGCTGAAGAAAAGGAGCAGAGTGCTGGGATGTTTGCTCTGATGGTGACCTTGAAGATCGTTGGAGTCCTCATCGCCCTGTACTTTTTCCTCTTCGGTCTCGACCTTATGGGTGGCTCCTTCAGTGCTCTGGGCAGCAAAGGAGCCGGAAACTTGTTCACCTTCTCTGACAATCCTATTGCTGGCCTCATGGTGGGCATCCTGGCTACTGTCCTGGTGCAATCCTCGTCAACAAGCACAAGTATCGTGGTTGGTTTGGTCGGGGCTGATGTGTTGGCAGTGAGGTATGCGATCCCTATCATCATGGGTGCCAACATAGGCACTTCCGTGACGAACACTATTGTCACTTGGCTTGCTTCTGGCAGATGTCGGGATGGATCCCAAAGATCACAGATGCATACGGTGAAGCATCACAAATGCCCCTTAACATTACGGGACTGTTTCAACCAGTTGCATGGTTTCCGTGTGTTTTTGTGATTTGGAGAAGACTATTGTGACCAGAACGATCTCAGCGAAACCAGGTCAGCATGGCCCATGCAGGGGACCGGTTGGAACTGGAGCGAGCCTTCTCTGGCGCCACAGTGCACGACATGTTTAACATGCTCGCAGTCCTGACTTTGCTTCCTGTGGAACTGATCATCGCTGCTATCTCCGGAGAGGGAGGCCTGCTGTACTGGATCTCCAAAGGATTGACGGATGCCGTCATGGGAGATTCAGAGAACGACTTGACCTTTCCTTCTCCAACTAAAGAGATTGTGGGCCCCTTCTCCAAGCTGTTCCTGAACAAGGACAAAAACACCATCAAAGCCTTGTCCTTTGGCGCACCTACGGCTCAGAGCTGTGGCACGGGCTGCACAAAGTACTGTGTGAGCTCAGATGTGAGCAAGGCCTGGCAGAAGGTTGCAGAAGATGCCTACGCATCCACCCTGACGGCGTGCACTGGCGCTGTAACTTGCGATTCGGGCACTTGCTACACAAATGCTGGGGACTTTTACACAAACAACATCGAGACGGGAAGGACCATCAAGGGTGGCTTCCTGAAAGACGTTGGTGACGTTGGAGGTGGCATCATTGGACTCATCCTGTCGTTGATTGTGCTTTGCGCAGCCCTGTTCTGCCTGGTTAAGCTTTTGCACAGCCTTGTGATGGGCCAGGCCAAAAAGATCATCATGAAGGGCACCAACATGAACGACTACTTGGCCATCTTGGTGGGTCTGGCAATCACCATCCTCGTGCAGTCGAGCTCCGTCACAACGTCGGCTTTGACTCCCTTGGTTGGCATTGGAGTTCTGCCCGTTCACAAGATGCTGCCCATGACGCTGGGAGCAAACATTGGTACGACCATTACCTCCATCCTTGCAGGCAGGGTCCAAACTGGGGAGTGTATGGAAATAGGCTGCGGATGTAGTTTTTGAGATAGCCACAGCAATGTTTGTTGGGATTTGCACACGGGGCATGTTCGAAGCGGTTGACCGGCTTTGTAGAAGCTCGGTTCTTTAGTTGAGCAACCCAGTGGTCCTGAAACAATCGGACGGCGCAGTGGATTGTTAAAGCACGTCTCTTCTAAACGCTGCCAGAGCTTGTCCTCTTGTCCTCCCGCAGGGCTGGCCGTCATGAAGAAGAGCAGCATCCAGATTGCTTTCTGCCACCTGCTGTTCAACCTCGTTGGTATTTTGATTTGGTTCCCTGTCCCCATCATGCGCAGGGTGGTTGTCCGGGCTGCTTGCACTTTGGGCTTCTATGCCTCCTACTGGCGCCTGGTTCCGCTCATCTACATCCTGGTGATGTTCGTGGCAGTGCCGGGCGTTTGCTTGCTGATTTCCCTGCTTTATGGTTCCAGTGTTGCTGGTGGTGTGGTTCTCACTATCCTTGCCGTGGCGGTTGTGGCGGCCTTTATCTACTGGTGGAACTTCATGGGCGGCTGCTACAAGGTGGTCAGCAAGGAAGAGCGTGACGCCCGCCAAGCCGAGATCGAGGCAGAGATGGGTGATGCACCAAAGGAAGAACCAGCAGCTGAAACCGCGGTTTGAGCCGATGGCCTACCGGTGGCCGATCTTTGTTGGCTCGCGGCTCGTGCAGAGAAAGTCTCGCGCGAGAGTTGGCAGCGGTGCACGCCTATGGAATTGACTGAAACTCGAGGGCTAATTGCTAATAGAAGGGAACCGGTCTTTCAAAGAAGGGAACAGCTCTTCCATACACAAGATAGCCTGAATTTGTAGTCGATTCCATCTGAGCTACGAGAATTCATTGGGAGTGGCAGTAGGTTGCTTGCGCGTTGAGCCGCCAAGCAGAAAACCCAGTCAGCGTCGTGACGCCCGCCAAGCCCAGATCGAGGCAGAGATCAGAGATGCACTAAACGAAGAACCAGCAGCAGAAACTGCTGCTTCAGTCGAGAGTTTGCCGATGGCTGTTCCTTGAAGGCTCGTGGACTCGTGGCTCGCGCAGAGAAAGTCTCGCGCGGCGAGTTGGCAGCTGTGCACACCTCTGGAATTGACGACTACTCCAGTCTTTCTGCTAGCCATTGCTGCAAAGGTTGCAGAGGGAACAGAGTTCGTAGTCGATTCCATCTGAGCTTGATTGAGAGTGGCAGCAGGTTGCTTGAGCGTTGAACCGCCAAGCAGAAAACCCAGTCAGCATCGCCACTCTAGTGTTTTAGGTCCCTTGAATTTTAATGCCTGCTGGATTTTGAGTTGGCTAAGAGCCTACAGCAGCGGACCTTTACCCCTGAAGGGAATGGGCGTTGCACGTCTGAAGCAGGCCTGTGCTGGCTACAGGCGATCAAGCAAACAATGTAGAATAGTTAAGGGTGCCAGCCCAACGCATACAGTTCTTGTGCTTGTTTCCGATGGCTGCTGTTACTGCCTTCTACTGCGCATGCTGAGCCCTTTGACGTCTCGTCCGGTCGTCCGATCCGTTCAACGCACATCGGCCGAAACCTGTGTTGGGGTTTGGGTGTGCTGGCCGCTCAGGACTTCCCCGCCTTTTTTCTCCACAAGATCCGCATTGGGCTGGGATCTCAGACGGAGAAGACAGGGTAGCTTCAGTCCAACGGCATGATCATTGCCAGGAAGCTGTCAGTTCTGATGGCCATGGCTACCCATGGCCATGGTTGGTGGGACCTGACATGTCCTGATCTTTCTTGTAGCGTTTTGGGCTCGTTTTTGCCAGTAAGCTCCGCTCGCCGCCGCAAAGGATCCTTAAGCGCGGCTATGGCTGAAGAAAAGGAGCAGAGTGCTGGGATGTTTGCTCTGATGGTGACCTTGAAGATCGTTGGAGTCCTCATCGCCCTGTACTTTTTCCTCTTCGGTCTCGACCTTATGGGTGGCTCCTTCAGTGCTCTGGGCAGCAAAGGAGCCGGAAACTTGTTCACCTTCTCTGACAATCCTATTGCTGGCCTCATGGTGGGCATCCTGGCTACTGTCCTGGTGCAATCCTCGTCAACAAGCACAAGTATCGTGGTTGGTTTGGTCGGGGCTGATGTGTTGGCAGTGAGGTATGCGATCCCTATCATCATGGGTGCCAACATAGGCACTTCCGTGACGAACACTATTGTCACTTGGCTTGCTTCTGGCAGATGTCGGGATGGATCCCAAAGATCACAGATGCATACGGTGAAGCATCACAAATGCCCCTTAACATTACGGGACTGTTTCAACCAGTTGCATGGTTTCCGTGTGTTTTTGTGATTTGGAGAAGACTATTGTGACCAGAACGATCTCAGCGAAACCAGGTCAGCATGGCCCATGCAGGGGACCGGTTGGAACTGGAGCGAGCCTTCTCTGGCGCCACAGTGCACGACATGTTTAACATGCTCGCAGTCCTGACTTTGCTTCCTGTGGAACTGATCATCGCTGCTATCTCCGGAGAGGGAGGCCTGCTGTACTGGATCTCCAAAGGATTGACGGATGCCGTCATGGGAGATTCAGAGAACGACTTGACCTTTCCTTCTCCAACTAAAGAGATTGTGGGCCCCTTCTCCAAGCTGTTCCTGAACAAGGACAAAAACACCATCAAAGCCTTGTCCTTTGGCGCACCTACGGCTCAGAGCTGTGGCACGGGCTGCACAAAGTACTGTGTGAGCTCAGATGTGAGCAAGGCCTGGCAGAAGGTTGCAGAAGATGCCTACGCATCCACCCTGACGGCGTGCACTGGCGCTGTAACTTGCGATTCGGGCACTTGCTACACAAATGCTGGGGACTTTTACACAAACAACATCGAGACGGGAAGGACCATCAAGGGTGGCTTCCTGAAAGACGTTGGTGACGTTGGAGGTGGCATCATTGGACTCATCCTGTCGTTGATTGTGCTTTGCGCAGCCCTGTTCTGCCTGGTTAAGCTTTTGCACAGCCTTGTGATGGGCCAGGCCAAAAAGATCATCATGAAGGGCACCAACATGAACGACTACTTGGCCATCTTGGTGGGTCTGGCAATCACCATCCTCGTGCAGTCGAGCTCCGTCACAACGTCGGCTTTGACTCCCTTGGTTGGCATTGGAGTTCTGCCCGTTCACAAGATGCTGCCCATGACGCTGGGAGCAAACATTGGTACGACCATTACCTCCATCCTTGCAGGCAGGGTCCAAACTGGGGAGTGTATGGAAATAGGCTGCGGATGTAGTTTTTGAGATAGCCACAGCAATGTTTGTTGGGATTTGCACACGGGGCATGTTCGAAGCGGTTGACCGGCTTTGTAGAAGCTCGGTTCTTTAGTTGAAAAACCCAGTGGTCCTGAAACAATCGGACGGCGCAGTGGATTGTTAAAGCACGTCTCTTCTAAACGCTGCCAGAGCTTGTCCTCTTGTCCTCCCGCAGGGCTGGCCGTCATGAAGAAGAGCAGCATCCAGATTGCTTTCTGCCACCTGCTGTTCAACCTCGTTGGTATTTTGATTTGGTTCCCTGTCCCCATCATGCGCAGGGTGGTTGTCCGGGCTGCTTGCACTTTGGGCTTCTATGCCTCCTACTGGCGCCTGGTTCCGCTCATCTACATCCTGGTGATGTTCGTGGCAGTGCCGGGCGTTTGCTTGCTGATTTCCCTGCTTTATGGTTCCAGTGTTGCTGGTGGTGTGGTTCTCACTATCCTTGCCGTGGCGGTTGTGGCGGCCTTTATCTACTGGTGGAACTTCATGGGCGGCTGCTACAAGGTGGTCAGCAAGGAAGAGCGTGACGCCCGCCAAGCCGAGATCGAGGCAGAGATGGGTGATGCACCAAAGGAAGAACCAGCAGCTGAAACCGCGGTTTGAGCCGATGGCCTACCGGTGGCCGATCTTTGTTGGCTCGCGGCTCGTGCAGAGAAAGTCTCGCGCGAGAGTTGGCAGCGGTGCACGCCTATGGAATTGACTGAAACTCGAGGGCTAATTGCTAATAGAAGGGAACCGGTCTTTCAAAGAAGGGAACAGCTCTTCCATACACAAGATAGCCTGAATTTGTAGTCGATTCCATCTGAGCTACGAGAATTCATTGGGAGTGGCAGTAGGTTGCTTGCGCGTTGAGCCGCCAAGCAGAAAACCCAGTCAGCGTCGTGACGCCCGCCAAGCCCAGATCGAGGCAGAGATCAGAGATGCACTAAACGAAGAACCAGCAGCAGAAACTGCTGCTTCAGTCGAGAGTTTGCCGATGGCTGTTCCTTGAAGGCTCGTGGACTCGTGGCTCGCGCAGAGAAAGTCTCGCGCGGCGAGTTGGCAGCTGTGCACACCTCTGGAATTGACGACTACTCCAGTCTTTCTGCTAGCCATTGCTGCAAAGGTTGCAGAGGGAACAGAGTTCGTAGTCGATTCCATCTGAGCTTGATTGAGAGTGGCAGCAGGTTGCTTGAGCGTTGAACCGCCAAGCAGAAAACCCAGTCAGCATCGCCACTCTAGTGTTTTAGGTCCCTTGAATTTTAATGCCTGCTGGATTTTGAGTTGGCTAAGAGCCTACAGCAGCGGACCTTTACCCCTGAAGGGAATGGGCGTTGCACGTCTGAAGCAGGCCTGTGCTGGCTACAGGCGATCAAGCAAACAATGTAGAATAGTTAAGGGTGCCAGCCCAACGCATACAGTTCTTGTGCTTGTTTCCGATGGCTGCTGTTACTGCCTTCTACTGCGCATGCTGAGCCCTTTGACGTCTCGTCCGGTCGTCCGATCCGTTCAACGCACATCGGCCGAAACCTGTGTTGGGGTTTGGGTGTGCTGGCCGCTCAGGACTTCCCCGCCTTTTTTCTCCACAAGATCCGCATTGGGCTGGGATCTCAGACGGAGAAGACAGGGTAGCTTCAGTCCAACGGCATGATCATTGCCAGGAAGCTGTCAGTTCTGATGGCCATGGCTACCCATGGCCATGGTTGGTGGGACCTGACATGTCCTGATCTTTCTTGTAGCGTTTTGGGCTCGTTTTTGCCAGTAAGCTCCGCTCGCCGCCGCAAAGGATCCTTAAGCGCGGCTATGGCTGAAGAAAAGGAGCAGAGTGCTGGGATGTTTGCTCTGATGGTGACCTTGAAGATCGTTGGAGTCCTCATCGCCCTGTACTTTTTCCTCTTCGGTCTCGACCTTATGGGTGGCTCCTTCAGTGCTCTGGGCAGCAAAGGAGCCGGAAACTTGTTCACCTTCTCTGACAATCCTATTGCTGGCCTCATGGTGGGCATCCTGGCTACTGTCCTGGTGCAATCCTCGTCAACAAGCACAAGTATCGTGGTTGGTTTGGTCGGGGCTGATGTGTTGGCAGTGAGGTATGCGATCCCTATCATCATGGGTGCCAACATAGGCACTTCCGTGACGAACACTATTGTCACTTGGCTTGCTTCTGGCAGATGTCGGGATGGATCCCAAAGATCACAGATGCATACGGTGAAGCATCACAAATGCCCCTTAACATTACGGGACTGTTTCAACCAGTTGCATGGTTTCCGTGTGTTTTTGTGATTTGGAGAAGACTATTGTGACCAGAACGATCTCAGCGAAACCAGGTCAGCATGGCCCATGCAGGGGACCGGTTGGAACTGGAGCGAGCCTTCTCTGGCGCCACAGTGCACGACATGTTTAACATGCTCGCAGTCCTGACTTTGCTTCCTGTGGAACTGATCATCGCTGCTATCTCCGGAGAGGGAGGCCTGCTGTACTGGATCTCCAAAGGATTGACGGATGCCGTCATGGGAGATTCAGAGAACGACTTGACCTTTCCTTCTCCAACTAAAGAGATTGTGGGCCCCTTCTCCAAGCTGTTCCTGAACAAGGACAAAAACACCATCAAAGCCTTGTCCTTTGGCGCACCTACGGCTCAGAGCTGTGGCACGGGCTGCACAAAGTACTGTGTGAGCTCAGATGTGAGCAAGGCCTGGCAGAAGGTTGCAGAAGATGCCTACGCATCCACCCTGACGGCGTGCACTGGCGCTGTAACTTGCGATTCGGGCACTTGCTACACAAATGCCGGGGACTTTTACACAAACAACATTGAGACAGGGAGGACCATCAAGGGCGGCTTCCTGAAAGACGTTGGTGACGTTGGAGGTGGCATCATTGGACTCATCCTGTCGTTGATTGTGCTTTGCGCAGCCCTGTTCTGCCTGGTTAAGCTTTTGCACAGCCTTGTGATGGGCCAGGCCAAAAAGATCATCATGAAGGGCACCAACATGAACGACTACTTGGCCATCTTGGTGGGTCTGGCAATCACCATCCTCGTGCAGTCGAGCTCCGTCACAACGTCGGCTTTGACTCCCTTGGTTGGCATTGGAGTTCTGCCCGTTCACAAGATGCTGCCCATGACGCTGGGAGCAAACATTGGTACGACCATTACCTCCATCCTTGCAGGCAGGGTCCAAACTGGGGAGTGTATCGAAACAGGCTGCCGATGTAGTTTGTGAGATAGCCACAGCAATGTCTGTTGGGATTTGCAAGCGTGGCAGGTTCGAAGCAGTTGACCGGCTTTGTAGAAGCTCGGGTTCTTTAGTTGAGCAACCCAGCGGGCAGTGGTCCTGAAACAATCGGACGGCGCAGTGGATTGTGTAAGCACGTCTCTTCTAAACGCTGCCAGATCTTGTCCTCTTGTCCTCCCGCAGGGCTGGCTGTCATGAAGAAGAGCAGCATCCAGATTGCTTTCTGCCACCTGCTGTTCAACCTCGTTGGTATTTTGATTTGGTTCCCTGTCCCCATCATGCGCAGGGTGGTTGTCCGGGCTGCTTGCACCTTGGGCTTCTATGCCTCCTACTGGCGCCTGGTTCCGCTCATCTACATCCTGGTGATGTTCGTGGCAGTGCCGGGCGCTTGCTTGCTGATTTCCCTGCTCTATGGTTCCAGTGTTGCTGGCGGTGTGGTTCTCACTATCCTTGCCGTGGCGGTTGTGGCGGCCTTTATCTACTGGTGGAACTTCATGGGCGGCTGCTACAAGGTGGTCAGCAAGGAAGAGCGTGACGCCCGCCAAGCCGAGATCGAGGCAGAGATGGGTGATGCACCAAAGGAAGAACCAGCAGCTGAAGCCGCTGTTTGAGTCGATGGCCTACCGGTGGCCGATCTTTGTTGGGGCTCGCGCAGAGAAAGTCTCGCGCGGCGAATTGGCAGCTGTGCACGCCGATGGAATTGACTGAAAATCGAGACTAATTGCTAATAGAAGGGAACCGGTCTTTCAAAGAAGGGAACAGCTCTTCCATACACAAGATAGCCTGAATTTGTAGTCAATTCCATCTGAGCTACGAGAATTCATTGGGAGTGGCAGTAGGTTGCTTGCGCGTTGAGCCGCCAAGCAGAAAACCCAGTCAGCGTCGTGACGCCGCCAAGCCCAGATCGAGGCAGAGATGGGTGATGCACCAAACGAAGAACCAGCAGCAGAAACTGCTGTTTGAGTCTCGCGCAGCGAGTTGGCAGCTGTGCAAGCGTCTGGAATTGACGACTACTCTTTACAGTCTTTCTGCTAGCCATTGCTGCAAAGGTTGCAGAAGGGAACAGAATTAGTAGTCGATTCCATCCGAGCTTCAAGATTTCATTGAGAGTGGCAGCAGGTTGCTTGAGCGTTGAACCGCCAAGCAGAAAACCCAGTCAGCATCGCCACTCGACTGGTTTTGGTCCCTTGAATTTTAATGCCGCTGGATTTTACATTGGCTAAGAGCCTACAGCAACGGACCTTTACCCCCGAAGGGAATGGGCGTTGCAAGTCTGAAGCAGGCTTGTGCTCAGGCGATCAAGCAAACAATGTAGAATAGTGGAAGCGGCAGAAGCACTTAAGGGCGGCAGCCCAATGCATACTTTTCTTTGTGCTTGTTTGTTGCTGTTACTGTGCATGCTGAGCCCTTGGAGATCTCGCCCTGGCAGGCTAGTGGGTGACAGCTTGTGTGCACCGGGGTTGGTGCCGGCAGCGCGCCCGGCACTTCTGTGCTACTTGTACGGTCCAGATGTGTGTGCAAAGACACGGGTGGAGCAGGGATCAGGGCCATGGTGCTGGTAGGGTGAGGTCAGCATGATATCCATCCGTTCAACGCACAGTGCCAA
Source organism: Symbiodinium natans (assembly GCA_905221605.1). NCBI lineage: Eukaryota > Dinophyceae > Suessiales > Symbiodiniaceae > Symbiodinium > Symbiodinium natans. Next base: position 18,274 of record CAJNDS010000744.1, on the reverse strand, counting down.
ACTGCCCCCAGCCTTGAAGCCCGAAGCCTGTGTTGGGGTTTGGGTGTCCTGGCCGCTCAGGACTTCTGTCCCCTTTTCCTTCACAAGATCCGCATTGGGCCGGGATCTCAGCCATTCATTCCAATCCCTCGACAGGTGGCTTAGGGAGGAGCATCGAAGGACGGCCCACATCGAGACGAGCAGTCGTGCAACCGCTCTTTGGGCACAAGGGGAGCGTCTTTTTTCCAGCTGCAAAAAACATGCGGAGACGAAATTGGAGACTAGAGATGGCTAAACGTGACCAAACTTCTCCAGGGAGCAGCGCGAGCCCATCAAACCCAGACCCTGAATCCGAGAAGCCAGGAAGACTGACCCTGAAGCCTGTACGGGCCAACAGTTGCTAAAACCATCTAAGCCCCCCCCCACGTTGCCGCATCGGGGGCTCTGTGCGGGGCACCCCGACGTTCTTCAACCTCCGCGGAGAGGCAGCGCGGCACGTGACGCTTCGTGTGTCCAGGGATCACTGTTCTTGTCGGAAACAGAAAAGTCGGGGTTGCCGAGGTGCACATCAAAAAGCCGGCCGTCAGGTCGGCGGCTGCGGCTCCCCTGGGTGCTAGCGCTGCTACCATGGCGGCGAAAAGAAGTTGCACTCAGGGGTGGAAGTGCTCGTGTTGCTTGGGTCACTTGGGTCTGCTTGAGACGGGAGATTGTGGATGATAGTACTGCCAGCTGACCCGGAACTTTGTTTTGCTTTGAACTGCAATTCCGACCTCCCGCGCTCGTCGTGTCGTATACCTTCGGCTTTTGAGGGTCGAGGCTCGTGTTGCCTCTGCTTACATCATTCCGTGCTGCCGGTAGCATGTGGTTATCTGTGTCTAGCCTTTCCGGCTGGCTGGCAGTTTAGGGTGAGATCCGGTATCAACACGCAAAGAGGCAACAGTGTTGCCAAGTAACTTCCCCCCTCGCAGCAATACATGCTTGGGCTCGAAGCTTTGCGAGCTGTTGTATGACCCTTAGCGCCGCTTTCGCGCGGCAGCTGCGAGCAAGGCGTGGCTGCTGCCACAGTGTTTTTTTGTGCAAATGGGCTGGCAACTTTGAGTTGCGAGTTGCGAATGCTTGCAAAGGCTTATACAAAGTTACTGTTGCAGCATGTTGCCGCATGTTGCATCACGTCCAGGTCCCAGGGTGCCCTGACCCAGGTCCATGCAGGCATCTATCCAGCCGCTGGCGGCGCGGCGGGAGGCGAGTCTCGATGCACTTTGCGTGTAGAGTGGGTGCCGGGCATGCGGCTGCAAGCTGCCTCGTTGAGTTCTTCGGCATCTTCACCAGAAGTGCCCTGGGACCTAGCACGAGGTCGCCCGGAGCAGTGCCGCGCCACGTCTGGCAGAGCCTTACCGGAGGCCCGAGCCGTCAGGATTTTCGGCCCATTCAGGGCTTGGTCTGAGTCAAGGGTTCTGTTGGGCCCAAGCCTCTAGATCTGAAGAGCCAAGACTTTACACCACAGCCCGATGCCGCGGGGCAGAAGGCTGGCGGCGCCTGCCGATGCGGCGACTCCGCGGGCGCCTCGCGCGGCCCTGGCCGCCGGAAACCTCAGCTTGAGGGTCAACCCTTTCTCTTGCCATTTCGCGGTGCTGCCGAGGGTCTGGTCGGCGCTGTTACGCCGAAAAAAGTAGTATAGATTTCGGAGGTTAAGGAGCGTTCAGGGTTCCAAGTGGTTTTGTTTAGCGGCATCCCCACAACCCACATGGCTCCTGATCGCAGGCTCTCGCCGGCTCTGCCGCAGGTAGCGCCCTCCGGCGAAGAGGGCCCGGGAGGCTCGGTATGTTCTCCCAAGCCTTCTGCCAGTATCCCTCCATGAGCCGATCCCCAACTTCATTCGGCTCCCTAAATCCCAAGCCCCTTCGCTTTGTGTTGCTTTGTGCCTGGCCGGTGCGCGGCATATTCGTCGCGGTCCTACGTCTCATACGTCTCTGAGGACTCTTGAGGTGACACAACAGATGTGCAAAGCCAGCAGCTTTGTGTTTAACATGTTCCAAACACCCCTGCCGTTAGCACAGCTTGTTCAGCTTGTAGATCCGCCAAGTTGCTACGCATCTTCCAAGTGTGCTATCGTTGGTGTGTCAGACCATGAGGAAGGTCCGATGCCGCTCTGGCTGCTGGGCCCTCGCCCTTTGCACCCTGGGCATAGGTCGGATTCTGCCAGACGTCTGCTTCGCACCGGCCTCAAGGGTGCCTCGCACGCTTGACACACGGGGCACGCAGCGCCGCGCGGGCCTGCAGCCGCCGCAGCTCGTTGGCGACAAGTCCGACCCGCCTGTGGAGACGGGCCGGAACCCGCAAGCCGTGGCCACCGAGTTCGCCTGGGGTATCGTGCTCCTGCCCCTGTCAGTGCTGGGCCTCGTCGTCGCATACCTCTTCAGCGGCTTCCTGAGCGCCACGTCGCAGCCGCCGCCCCAGGTGCCGCTGTCGGAGTCGCTGGCTGCCCTGATCTCCATTGAGGACGACTATGCGGCCCGGGGCCCCGAGACTTGAGCTGTTCTTTGGCCCTACCCAATCTACCCTCAGGCCCTAGAAGGCTGGTGAGAAAGGAACGCTTCTCATAGGAGGCGAGAGCATTCTTGTTGTCAGTTGCCCCAGTATGACTAAGTGGACGTGTTTGGGCCCAGAACCGCAAGAAAAAGTGCGAGAGTGAGGAGATGGGACTCCGCCAGCGCCTAAGCCGCTGGTTCCACTGGGCCGAGCCCAACCGACGCGTCGACTTCGAGATCAAAGGGCTCCCAAACGGCCCTTTGAAGGACCGAAGCGAGAGGGGTGAGAGGGGTAGCCGTAGAACGAAGGCCGGCCAGCTAGCTCGCCGCCACTGGACACGTGAACTTAAGATGTGCTTAGATATGTACTTTCCTTAAGTTCACACGCCCCTTCAAGCCTTCAAGGACAAGATCCGGCAGCGTGGTAAAGATGCTGCGGAGGACATTGCCATGACCGTCGAGTACTTCGTGGCCGGCAACGGCATCATCGACGACTCTGGCTCCTCCCGGATGGCCGACCGCATCGCCCAGGACGAGGCCTCGCGGGGCTACCCCGAGGCAGAGAAGTTCGCCGAGCCTTGGGGCATGCTTATAGTAGCATTCAGAGACAGAGAGAGAGCTGTAAGTCGGTTGTTTGGGGTAGCTTGGGCACTGATGGTCCTGCAACGGGTCGACAAAGCTGAGTCTCACGGCAGACAAGGTGTGCAGAGACATAGCAGCAAGTGGGGGCGGGTAAGGGGGCCTCTTACAGGGTGAATTTAAAGGGGGGCAGGGAACAGAGTCTCTCACACCACCGTCGCCCACCGTACCTTCGGTCCACCCCGATCCGGGGCGGGCGATGACGCCCGGGGGCTTCGGCCCCCACGCCCTCCGAAAGAAAGAAAGAAAGAGAGCCTACCCCTCAAAGCAGTCGCACCCTGCTCCCCCCCCCCCCCCCAAAAAAAAAAGAAAAAGCAAGAACAAAATACGCCTTTCAACACTTCAACTCTCCAAGGAGAAGGCTCTCCATGAAGGGCGGAAGGCCTTGTCAGAGACCGTCTCGCTGCTGCAGGAGGCAATGGACAGTCAGGAGGAGGAGGAGGAGCCCATGGCCGAGGAAGCCGAGGCTCCCGAGTGAGGGTGGAGGCGCGCCTCCCCCTTCCTCCGCTCCCTCCGCTCCCTCCCACCAAGCAAACTGAAACCCTAAGACCCCAACTCACCCCCGAACCTCAGATTTTCCAAGCTGCCGGGCAGCCGAAGACCGCGCGCCCTGACCAGCAGTCAGAGAAGGTGACCGCGACCACAGAAGTCCCGTCGGGCTGGTGGAAAACGAACACACCCCCCTGCATCCCAAAGGCTTCGAAAGCCTCGCGCTCCCTTGAACCCTTTTCAAGCTTTGAAAGCCCCGCTGTAAAGACCTTAAAACCCCCCCCGTTACCTGAAGCCTCCAGCAGCTCCTTTCACCTTTCAACCCCCTTTGGGGCTTTGGGCTGAGGGTTTGGGGTTTAGGGTCTCTTAGGGTCTCTGAGCGCATGCAGCACAACTACCCCTGAGGCCTGGAGCTCAAGCTAAGCATGTAAGCATCCCTCGCCTCCAATCATCCGGTCCCTGCGCCTGGATAGCCGCAATCTTTAGACCCTAAACCGAGCACCGAGACACTATCGTCGACTCATGCCGCCAAATTTCTGAACCACCTCCCGCCAAACCTTTGTCTGTGGACTCGGCGCTTGGTGTATCCTCCCGGAAACCCCGCTGCCAGGCGCCAGTCCACGGTGGCCGCAGCGACGGCAACACTCGCGCCGGAGGTCATTTTTTTTGTGGGGGGAGGGGGGGGGGTTGGGGTGGGAGGGGGTGATTTGGTTCAAGCTCCAGGAGATGTGGGGGCTGCTGTATGTGCAAGTTGTACTCACGTCGCAGACTGCAACCGAAAGGGCGCACTGGAGTTGCCAGTTTCGTCGTGGTTTGAGAAATTAGGCCTATTGCAAGCCATGAGTAGAGAGTTGTGAATTTGGCTTCATTCCTGTTCTCGGCTTCGAGAGGCACACCGCAACCCCGAAGACTGCCGAGACCCGAACTTTGCACCCTGATCATTGATCCCTTCGCCGGAAAACCTTAGCCACCACAAGCGAGAGTGTCTTCCAGGCGCCCACGGAGATTTTCCGCAAGGACTACCTTGCCCCGCAGCTCGGCGGAATTTTTGGCGTCCAGAAGTCCTCCTTTAGGAACAGCACGTTTCATTCTTAGTGGTTTGGGTTTGTGTGGGACCTGGGATTGGCTGGGAAGCAGGCTGACTTGCACATCCGGGCTTGGGAGTTTCCTCAAAAACCCATGAAGCCCTTCAATCAATGCGAAGCCCCCGTGTCTCGATGCAGGAACTACTGGATCCGAGAGGTCCGGCTCCCAGTCGATTGTAGCACAGGCCTTTGGGGGTGGTTAGGGTTTTCCAGGGTTTAAGGGCCCCAGAAGAAGCCCTAAGTGCTCTGAAACTCTGGCCCAACATTCCAGCAACTTACAACCCAGGCACCCAACAACGCCCTGAAGAAACCCCTGCCCTAAACCCCAAAGCCCAGAACCTCAGGACCCTCCCCTCCGTTCCCCTCCATTCATTGGCCCTACCTCAAATTGCAATCCTTTTGAAAGGTGGACCTTACAGTTCGGATCTTCGAAGGTCGCACGGAGGCCGCCCCGCCATTTGAGAGGGCTTCGGGGGACTGCAGGTTCAGGTTTTGAGGGGGCAGAGCCTTGAACTCCCACAAGATACCCCACATCCCATAATTCGCCAGAGGACCACGAAAATCCAACTTTGAGGGTTTACGGTGGCAGCGTGTTCGATTATTTCGATTGCTGTCGGAACAGCTTGTTGTCATGCCGGAAGGAGAGGTATCACCAAATTTGCTAACCTGGCACGGAAGGCTTAACTGCCTGAACCCAACCGAATGCGGCCTTGCACTCCCATCCCCCCATGCGGACAGGTGCTCTCCCGGCTACGGCTAGAGCCGCGCAGCGGCGCACCTGGCACTGACCTGACCTTGGATGGCGAGGTGGGGGAAGTGGGGGGGGGGGACGAGAAGTTGTGCGGTGGTCTACTTTCAGGGTGTTCACCTAGCACCAGGGATGAGGGTCAGCGCAGCCACTCGGCCATCGTGCGAGCTGGAGTCTCAGGGCTCGAATAGGATTGAAGTGGATTCCGGATGCCTTTCGACTGGGCCCTTAAGAGCCCTTTCCTGAAATGAGCGGAGAGCTCTAGAGAGACTCGAGGACCTGAAGCTCAAGAGTGTGGCTGTGGGTGGCACGGCCCTGGCGGAGGGAGATGGCCTCCTGGCGCGAACACAGACTCTGGCGGTCTCTCCGTATTGTCCCCGGAGTAGGAGCCTTCAGGATGCGGGCCCCCAGCTCCCAAACATCATCTTTCTGGAGGCTCAGAACCAAAAGCTGCTGAAAGCTGCTGTGCCGGAGTCTACAATTCAATGCGTTCTTTAGAATCTTGCACGAGTAGAGTTTCCTCAACACACGTCCCGAACCGAGGCTACACCGTCGAGGCTGAGAAGATGCGACTTGGCTGCTGGGGAGGCTGGGGAGAGGCCGGAGTTGGTGCGAGGCTTCCTGCGGCTTTCGGGTGCGTTGGGGTGTGGGGGCCCCTGTATCATACTACTTAATCTTGAAAAGCTGTGATGCAGCCACACGATTCAAGACACATCTATTCAGTTTAAGATCGATTCTTACTCTTTTTTCTGTCTTGTCTCCGCCTAGGGTCCGAGCTGAAATCTCAAGCTTGTTGTACTGCGGCAACCCCGGCTTAATTTCGATGTCATTTTCCATCAAAGCGATCAGGCGGCAGCTTCGGGTCAAAGCCCATGTTCGTTGAAATCCTGTTTGGGCCGATTGCTTTCTGGCGAGACCCTCAATTGGAGAAGGCCCTCAATCGACGCAAAAAGCGCCTCCATGAAATGCCATTTGCAGCTAATTCTCCCCCCCAAAGCAGTGTAAGCCAAAAGCGGAAAGCTCTCTAAGAGCACTTCAGAGCACGGCCAGCGACATGCAGGGGGCGCACGGGCAGACCGCACCGTGAGAACAGCAGCGCGAAACCCATAAAAGCGGTCGGGCCTCGAAGATGAGAGATATGTTTTAACAGCCCGCGCTGGAGTTTCAGGGTTCTCAAGAGATGCCGAGGACAGTGGCAGGCAAGGCGCTTGAAGCAGGCAACGGGGGGACCTTTGCTTCTGTCCTTTGGGCGCTCATAGGCTTCAAGAGTGCAGAGTCAGAGGTGCAGGGCAGTGGGATGGCTTGAGCTTTTCACGCTGCCTGAAACCATCTGAACCCGCAGCAGGCGACCCTGACAACCTCTGGCTCGAGATCGAGGTTGAAATCGAGCCGGAGAAGAACACCCAGCTGCGTGAGATGGCAATAGAGATCACTAAACTTGGGTTTAAGGGTTCGCGTCCAGGCTTCGTACAGTAGTTGCGCGTTTTCCCCAAAAGCAGTCGCTTCATGGTGCTACCCCGAAGCCTAAACCCGATAGCAGCCCTACATGAGGCACGCATGACCCTACATGACCCGATAAACCTTGGCAGATCCTCGAAGCCTTGTACAGCTCGAATCCCAGGCTTGGGAGGTTCAAGGGGGGTTTCGGGTTTAGGGCCTCTTGAAGACCCTGATCGAAACGCCTTAGGCTCTCCGGCCTGTACTACAGCGGCAGCATGTACTGCTCGCAGATGGAGGCCGAAGGCGGCGGAAGTGATCATCACAAAGAAGGACCATGCCACAGGTAGCCCTCAGCTCCCCCCAAATCCCTGACATCAACTCCAAACTCTTACCATTTCCACCCTTAACCCGGAAGCCCGGAAGCCACTCCGCCACTTCATGCAGGCTTCCGGCGCTTCACCTATTTCCTGGACCGCCCAGACGTCATGGCCGGAGGGGGGATGGGGGGAGGGGGGAGGGAGGGAGCCATCCCCGAGTTGATGACCCTGAAACCCTAAACTCCCGAAAGCCTTGGGCCTTTAAAAGTTCCAGAGGCCCTAAACCCTAAACCCTAAACCCCGAAAGCCTTGGGCCTTTAGAAGTCCCAGAGGCCAAGTTCACGTCGGTGCGCTTGGAAGCCGACGAGACGACCTGCCCCATCCTGCGCCGCCCGCGAACTTTTCGGGGGCACAACTGGCAGAATCCGTGCTGCCAGTGTCTCTATATATACAAAATCCTGTATTTATTTAGCTATATACATATATACATATATATATATGTGGCAGGAACCTTTATGTATGATATGACCTTTTAATTGTTCTCCACACACAACACACCCACACACGCACACTTTGTTCCTTTCTTCTAGACGAGATCGTTGCAAAAGGGGGTTCCCCCCCTAGAGCAGGGTTGAGCCCGCTCATTCCTTCCATTTTGCCTTCTTCATCCTCCGTCTCCTCTTCAACCTCTTCTTTGGCTTTTTCTTACAAAGGAGACAGGAAAAGCAAATGGCAGACTCCAGTAATTCTCCCTCTGTTGCCTTCTTTCTCGTGTTCCGACGTCTTCTGTTCCGTCTTCTATTCGAGTAGATTGAAGGGAATATGTCGGTAAAAGGTGTTCACCCTCCCGCAGCCTCTTCTTTGGCTGTGTTCTTACAAAGGAGAAAGGATAAAATGCAAGAAGATGAGTCAAAATAAGACAGGTCAAAAAGAAGCAAACTGACGATCAGAGAGAGGGAAGAAACAATTGTTTTGTGAGTTGCAGAAAGGGGCTCCCTCTTTTCCTGGAGCAGGGTTGATTTCCTGTGTTCGCTCTCATTTGCGTTCTTTCTCTCCTGCGTGCCTATGTCTTCTGTTCATGGTTTGAGGAGATTCAAAGGGACAGATAAGAAAGGCGAAAAAGGTTTCCCTGTCCCTTTCGCTGTCCTTGATCTTAAGAATCTTGTCTTTTCTCAGTCAGCAAGAGAGGACACAGTAGAAGGGAAACAGCAAGGAACGCTTGAAAAAAACAACGGATACATAAGAGGAAGAAGAAGAAACTCCCTCTCCTCTCTTCTCGATCTTGTTCAGCTCTCTTCTTGCAGATCATCTCCTACCTTCATCCTTCGCATCTCTCTCTCTCTCTCTCTCTCCCTCTCTTCTTTGTTCCTTTCTTCCAGACGAGAAGCAAATGGATAAGACGAGATGGAAAGAGACATTCTTTGCTTCGCTGCAGATTGTGGGAAGAAAACAATGAGTTTAGAATCCAACAGTAGACTGCTTGGGGAACAAGGCTTCCCTTTGCTCTTTTTGTGAAAGTCGGGCGTGCGAAGAAATTCCCCCTCCCCTCTTATCCCTGTTCTATAGTCTATCTCGTTACAGAAAGACAAATACATATACAAGGCGCCAATTTCAGTCACTACTCATCCTGCCTCGTCTTTCTTTTCCCACTTCTGTTGCGCTTTTCTTACAGCAGGAAAACGGAACATGCAAGAATGCACATGAGGCTCGCCACCATCATCCTCGCTCGTCTCTCTTATCTCCCTTCTCTCTTCTTTGTTGCCCACCCTCGGTGTGGGGTTTGATTTTGAACTCAACTCTTCTCCTTGCCCGGGACTCTTCTCCTCGCCCGGAACTCTTCTCCTCGCCCGGTCTACTCCTCGCTCATCCCTGGAGCGCCCAACCCCAAAGTGTCCCTGGAGTGCCCAACTCTAGAGTGGCCCTGGAGTGCCCAACCCCAGACAACCCCAGCCCAGCCCCAGAGTCTCCCTAGGGCGCCCAACCCCACCGTTTCCAGGAGTGCCCAGCCCAGAGTCTCCAACCCCAGAGTTTCTGGAGGCCCAACCCCAGAGGCCCAACCCCAGTGCCCAAACCCAGAGTCTCCCTGAAGCCCAAACCAGTGTCTCCCTCGAGAGCCCAGCCCCAGAGTGTTGCTGGAGTGCCCAACCCCAGAGTATCTCTACCAAGAGAGGGTGGGGATGTTCGAAGCCAAATATTTTCTTACACACGTGACAAATGAATACACAAGAGGACAAGGAAAAGAGAAGTTAATGGACGGGAAAAGAGGGGAGGATGGATTGCTTTTGTTCGTGGCAAGAAGGGAGGCCGCTGAGTGCCCTTACACCCTCTCTTTGCTTTCTTTCTCTCCTGCATTCCCAGGTCTTCTGTTCTTTTTTGCTTAGGAAACTCAAGGGAACTGCAAAAAAAAGAGGAAGACGCTTTCCGTGTCCCTTTTCGTTGCCCTTGCTCTTTTCTTTTCTCATTCAGCGAGAGAGGAAGAGACTGCAGGGGGGAAACAATAAAGAATGGACAAAAGTAGGAAGAAGTTTTCCTTGTACCTTGTCGTTGCCCTTGCTCTCTTCTTTTCTCGTTCAGCGAGAGAGGAAGAGATTGTAGGATGAAAACAGCAAAGAATGAACCAGAGTGCTTCTCTCTATTATCTTATTGAGAAGAATGAGCGCATAAGACTGGGAGGAAACGCACTCCTCGCTTTTCCGTCTGCTTTGGCTCTTTTCTTGCATACGAAACAAATGAATACACAAAAAGACATGAAGAGACAACTGGGAGAAAACGACAAGGAGCTGACCCGAGTGCTTGTCTTCTCTTACAGGCAAAATAAGACAGGTCAAAAAGAAGCAAATGGACTATCAGAGAGAGGGAAGAAAACATTGTTTTGTGAGTTGCAGAAAGGGGCTCCCTCTCCCCCTGGAGCAGGGTTAATTTGCTGTGTTCGCTCTAATTTGCCTTCTTTCTCTCCTGCGTGCCTATGTCTTCTGTTCATGGTTTGAGGAGATTCAAAGGGACAGATAAGAAATGCGAAAAAGGTTTCCCTGTCCCTTCCGCTGTCCTTGATCTTAAGAATCTTGTCTTTTCTCAGTCAGCAAGAGAGGAAGACGCAGTAGAAGGGAAACAGCAAGGAATGCTTGGAAAAAAACAACGGATACATAAGCGGAAGAAGAAGAAACTCCCTCTCCTCTCTTCTCGATCTTGATCAGCTCTCTTCTTGCAGATCATCTCCTACCTTCATCCTTCGCTTTCTCTCTCTTCTCTCTCTCTCTCTCTCTCTCTCTCTCTCTCTCTCTCTCTCTCTCTCTTCTTTGCCCGACTTTCACAAAAAGAGCAAAGGGAAACCTTGTTCCCCAAGCAGTCTACTGTTGGATTCTAAACTCATGGTTTTTCTTCCCACAATCTGCAGCGAAGCAAAGAATGTCTCTTTCCATCTTGTCTTATCCATTTGCTTCTCGTCTGGAAGAAAGGAATACGACAGGGCGAAGAAATTCCCTCTGCCCTCTTATCCCTGTTCTGTAGTCTATCTCGTTACAGAAAGACAAATACATATGCAAGGCGCCAATTTCACTCACTACTCATCCTGCATCGTCTTTGTTTTCCCACTTCTTTAGCGCTTTTCTTACAGCAGGAAAACTGACCATGCAAGAATACACGTGAATCTCGCCACCATCATCCTCTCTCGTCTCTCTTATCTCTCCTCTCTCTTCTTTGCTTTCTTTTACACGTGACAAATGAATACACAAGAGGACAAGGAAAAGAGAAGTTAATGGACGGGAAAAGAGGGGAGGATGGATTGTTTTTGTTCGTGGCAAGAAGGGAGGCCGCTGAGTGCCCTTACACCCTCTCTTTGCTTTCTTTCTCTCCTGCGTTGCCAGGTTTTCTGTTCTTTTGTGCTTAGGAAATTCAAGGGAACTGCAAAAAAAGAGGAAGACGCTTTCCGTGTCCCTTTTCGTTGCCCTTGCTCTTTTCTTTTCTCATTCAGCGAGAGAGGAAGAGACTGCAGGGGGAAAACAATAAAGAATGGACAAAAGTAGGAAGAAGTTTTCCTTGTACCTTGTCGTTGCCCTTGCTCTCTTCTTTTCTCGTTCAGCGAGAGAGGAAGAGATTGTAGGATGAAAACAGCAAAGAATGAACCAGAGTGCTTCTCTCTATTATCTTATTGAGAAGAATGAGCGCATAAGACTGGGAGGAAACGCACTCCTCGCTTTTCCGTCTGCTTTGGCTCTTTTCTTGCACACGAAACAAATGAATACACAAAAAGACATGAAGAGACAACTGGGAGAAAACGACAAGGAGCTGACCCGAGTGCTTGTCTTCTCTTACGGGCAAAATAAGACAGGTCAAAAAGAAGCAAATGGACTATCAGAGAGAGGGAAGAAAACATTGTTTTGTGAGTTGCAGAAAGGGGCTCCCTCTCCCCCTCTGGAGCAGGGTTAATTTCCAGTGTTCGCTCTAATTTGCCTTCTTTCTCTCATGCGTGCCTATGTCTTCTGTTCATGGTTTGAGGAGATTCAAAGGGACAGATAAGAAAGGCGAAAAAGGTTTCCCTGTCCCTTCCGCTGTCCTTGATCTTAAGAATCTTGTCTTTTCTCAGTCAGCAAGAGAGGAAGACGCAGTAGAAGGGAAACAGCAAGGAATGCTTGGAAAAAAACAACGGATACATAAGCGGAAGAAGAAGAAACTCCCTCTCCTCTCTTCTCGATCTTGATCAGCTCTCTTCTTGCAGATCATCTCCTACCTTCATCCTTCGCTTTCTCTCTCTTCTCTCTCTCTCTCTCTCTCTCTCTCTCTCTCTCTCTCTCTCTCTCTCTTCTTTGCCCGACTTTCACAAAAAGAGCAAAGGGAAACCTTGTTCCCCAAGCAGTCTACTGTTGGATTCTAAACCCATTGTTTTCTTCCCACAATCTGCAGCGAAGCAAAGAATGTCTCTTTCCATCTTGTCTTATCCATTTGCTTCTCGTCTGGAAGAAAGGAATACGACAGGGCGAAGAAATTCCCTCTGCCCTCTTATCCCTGTTCTGTAGTCTATCTCGTTACAGAAAGACAAATACATATGCAAGGCGCCAATTTCACTCACTACTCATCCTGCATCGTCTTTGTTTTCCCACTTCTTTAGCGCTTTTCTTACAGCAGGAAAACTGAACATGCAAGAATACACATGAATCTCGCCACCATCATCCTCTCTCGTCTCTCTTATCTCTCCTCTCTCTTCTTTGCTTTCTTTTACACGTGACAAATGAATACACAAGAGGACAAGGAAAAGAGAAGTTAATGGACGGGAAAAGAGGGGAGGATGGATTGTTTTTGTTCGTGGCAAGAAGGGAGGCCGCTGAGTGCCCTTACACCCTCTCTTTGCTTTCTTTCTCTCCTGCGTTGCCAGGTTTTCTGTTCTTTTTTGCTTAGGAAACTCAAGGGAACTGCTAAAGAAACGAAGAAGAAGTTCTCCTTGTCCCTTTTCGGTGGCCTTGCTCTTTTCTTTTCTCATTCAGCGAGAGAGGAAGAGACTGCACAACAAAGAATGGACAAGAGCGCTTCTCTCTTATCTTATTCAGAAAATGGATAGGTCAGAGGAGGAAGAAACCCCCCCTGTCCTCAGTCTCCATGTCTTCTCTTCTTTTCTCTTCTCTTCGTTACGTGTTCCTCTCATCAAAGCGTGCAAAGGAAACTCCATTCGCACCCTTTCCTTTCTGTCTTCTTCAAAGGAAAAGCGGAAGGCAAGGCACAAACCGAAGACAAAAGAACAAACGATCAGAAGAAGGAAACATTATATAGACTGAAAAGGCTATCCTTCTTGCTTCTCATTGCTTTTCCATCGCTCTCTTCTCTCTTCAATTCTATCCAGATATTTTCTTTTTCCTTTTGACGAGGAAAATGGGAAGAGAAGGTCCTTTCTCTTCGTCCCTCGTGTTCTTTCCAAAAAAACGAAGAGTATATGCGTTGTGTGAAAAGGTAGAATTTCTAACGCGTCGCACAGGTACATAGGATGTATGTGTTGGTTCGGGGGGCGAAGTCAGCCGCTGCATTTTTGGGGTTTTACATGCTGCGACTTCCCGCCCCTGCTAAACCCAAGAGGGTTAAGAACTAAAGGTTTAGGGTTTAGATTTCGGCATGTAAACCTAAGCCCATAAAGTTTAAACCTTAAGGGTTTAAGATTTAGGTATTGAGACCTTAACCCTATACCATTTAGGTTCGTATTTCGGCGAACCTTTAATCCCTATAGGGTTAAGATTTAAAGGTTTAGGGTTTAAGATTTAGGCATGTAAAACTAAGCCCATAGAGAAACCCTATAGGGCTCTAAAGGGTTCAAAGGTTTTTAACCGTATAGGCGCTAAGGTATAAATGCCCAGACCTTAGGCAGGTGTTTAAACCTTTACACCTTATAGGGTTTGCAGGTCCAGGGGTTTTAAGGGTTTACCTCTAAAGCTTTCACGGGGTTAGCCCTACAACAACTGCGTATGTCTGTATGTACGTATGTACGTATGTATGTATGTCAGTATGAAACCCTATAGGATTAAAGGATCTCGTGTTTCAGTTTTCAGCGTTACCTATAGGAATTGAACCTTGCCTGTGTTTGTAGTGCTTGCCTCCTGTGGAAACGCAGAGAAAAAGCAGAATAAGTACACACATCATGTGTTTTTGCATATCAAAGACAGATATTTAATGGAGAAGGAAGGATGGTAAGCCTCGAACCATAAGACTAGGAAGTTTTCGAGCGCATAGGGTGATGCATAAAACCTTTTGCTGCAACCCCCGGGGACGCGAGAATACTGTGAGCAAATATCCTTTCACTATTTCCTGGGACCTTCCAGCGGGCTGCTACAAACATCTCTTTTTTCAATTTCAATGCTTTCCACAGGTCTCCCAACATGGTTCTCATTTCTCAAAAACAATTCTCATTTTTCAAATTATCCGCAAGACTCACAAGCACATAAGGTCTTACATGATACTCATCCAAAGCAACTGAGTATCACATCCTTACGACAAAAGTGTACGAAACCTAGGTTTAGGAGGGGGGCCGGCCGGGGGGGGGGGGGTAGCATATAATATACATTTTTCTGTATGAGATAGGTTCAAACTGTAATGCGAGTAAGCAGCCAAAACGACCTGCCAGATTATGTGTTTGGATGTGAGTGCATGGCTCATAGGGGGAACTGGGACACCGAAACCAAAAGACATAGTCCCAAAAAACCAATTCCCAAAGAACCAAAAAAACCAATACCAAAAGAACCAAAAATACCAAAAAAACAAATTTTCCGGGACTTTTGATTGGTAAGCTTATCTCCAAAGCTTTCACAGAGTCTCGGAAAATTGTTTTTTTTGTTCTTTTGGTTTTTTTTGGTATTGGTTTTTTTGGTTTTGTGGGAATTGGTTTTTTGGGTTTTGCGGGAATTGGTTTTTGGTCTTGTGGGAATTGGTTTTTCGAAGAGTCCTGCAAAATTGTTGTTGTTGGGTTGTTTCGTTTTTTTGGTATTGGTTGCTTTGGCGGGAACTGTTTTCTTTAATGGAAATTCGTTGAAATGTTTCGTTTTGTAGTTGTAGCATTTCTTGCCTCTGTGGAAAGTCCCCCCCCCCAAAAAAAAAATATAAATAAAAAAGCAGCGGCTGAGTTCGCCCCCGGAACCTATGTGTTGCATGAACAGCTAGGAATTTCTACCCACATCGTGCAGGTATGTAGCGTGTCTGTATTGTATATCAAATAAAGAAATGGAGAGGAAAGGGCGGTAATCCTAAACCGAAAGACTAGGAAGTATTTGAGGGCATTGGTATTTTTGTATGTAACCCCGGGGCAGCGAGAATATTGTGAGCAAGTATCTGGGTTCTGGGCCTTCCCACAAGCCCGACTTGCTCGCAAGCACATGGGTTGTCATTTCAATGTTTCCCAAAGGGTCACCGAAAACAATTATCATTTCTCACACATGAATTATCCCCAATAATCACAAATAAATATCTCATAAACCCTACCCATTTTTCTTACGTTTAGATTTCTAAGCACCGTATTCGATTAAGGCTAGGGTCAAACCCTATTCCAAGCTGTACGCATGCTTCTGTAGTTTTGGGACATTGCCTTCCTAAACCTATTCTTTTAACGTTGCAGGCCAAAACATATGCATGAACCTTCTTTGTTTGAGGTTTTGCGCCGGACACTGAGGTCTAATAATCCTAGATTCCTAAACCACGCACCTGGGCACGACGAGGTTGCGGGAGAGGGGGGGAGGGGCGCGAGCCTTATGGCTGAAGCTTGTTCGTTTAATGCTTAAGCCTAACCCTATTCCTAAACCTTATTCGTCTAAGGGTTAGGACCAAAGCATATTCGTTTCGCTTCAGCAATCGAGCACCTGGGAGATTTCAGAGTGAAAAAAAGCGCTTCCCTTGGACAAAACATCAGGGGAACGGGAATCGAAGCGGCAAAAAACTCAAGGGGCTTCTTCAAAATCGAGGGGAAGAAGAGGATGTCCAAGAATTTTAAGGGAATCAGGCCGAAACTCAAGAGACTCCAGCCGAGTTTGAGGGTATTTTTTCCTTTTCTTCAGGAGAAACAACTCGGAGGATGTTTTTCATGCGAAGATTGTTGATACTTAACGAATATGCCACAGAGGCCACTTAAGATTTGAAAAGGCCCCTTGCATTCTTTTAAAACCCTTGAAAATTGCAAAGAAACAAATATACCGTAATATACCTATTCTTTTAACGTTTCAGGCCAAAACGTGTGCATGAACCTTCTTTGTTCGAGGTTTTGCGCCGGACACTGAGGTCTATGAATTCGAGATTCCTAAACCACGCACTTGGGCACGACGAGGTTGCGGGAGAGGGGGGGAGGGGGGGAGGGGCGCGAGCCTTATGGCTGAAGCTTGTTCGTTTAATGCTTAAGCCTAACCCTATTCCTAAACCTTATTCGTCTAAGGGTCCGGACCAAAGCATATTCGTTTCGCTTAAGCACTCGAGCACCTGGGAGATTCCAGGGTGAAAACAACGCTTCCCTTGGACAAAACATCAGGGGAACGGGAATCGAAGCGGCAAAAAACTCAAGGGGCTTCTTCAAAATCGAGGGGAAGAAGAGGATGTCCAAGAATTTCAAGGGAATCAGGCCGAAACTCAAGAGACTCCAGCCGAGTTTGAGGGTTTTTTCCTTTTCTTCAGGAGAAACAACTCGGAGGATTTTTTTCATGCGAAGATTGTTGATACTTAACGAATATGCCACAGAGGCCACTTAAGATTTGAAAAGGCCCCTTGCATTCTTTTAAAACCCTTGAAAATTGCAAAGAAACAAATATACCGTAATATACCTATTCTTTTAACGTTTCAGGCCAAAACGTGTGCATGAACCTTCTTTGTTTGAGGCTTTGCGCCGGACACTGAGGTCTATGAATTCGAGATTCCTAGGTTGCGGGAGAAGGGGGGAGGGGCGCGAGCCTTATGGCTGAAGCTTGTTCGTTTAATGCTTAAGCCTAACCCTATTCCTAAACCTTATTCGTCTAAGGGTCCGGACCAAAGCATATTCGTTTCGCTTCAGCAATCGAGCGCCTGGGAGATTTCAGAGTGAAAAAAAAAGCTTCCCTTGGACAAAACATCAGGGGAACGGGAATCGAAGCGGCAAAAAACTCAAGGGGCTTCTTCAAAATCGAGGGGAAAAAGAGGATGTCCAAGAATTTCAACGGAATCAGGCCGAAACTCAAGAGACTCCAGCCGAGTTTGAGGGTGTTTTTTCCGTTTCTTCAGGGGAAACAACTCGGAGGATTTTTTTCATGCGAAGATTGTTGATACTTAACGAATATGCCACAGAGGCCACTTAAGATTTAAAAAGGCCCCTTGCATTCTTTAAAAACCCTTGAAAATTGCAAAGAAACAAATATTCTGGGGAAGGACTCGGAAGGACGCTGTCCATTCCAATTTGTTTGTTCCTAAACCTATTCTTTTAACGTTGCAGGCCAAAACGTGTGCATGAACCTTCTTTGTTTGAGGTTTTGCGCCGGACACTGAGGTCTATGAATTCGAGATTCCTAAACCACGCACTTGGGCACGACGAGGTTGCGGGAGAGGGGGGGAGGGGCGCGAGCCTTATGGCTGAAGCTTGTTCGTTTAAAGCTTAAGCCTAACCCTATTCCTAAACCTTATTCGTCTAAGGGTCCGGACCAAAGCATATTCGTTTCGCTAAAGCACTCGAGCACCTGGGAGATTCCAGGGTGAAAACAACGCTTCCCTTGGACAAAACATCAGGGGAACGGGAAGGAAAAAAGATGATGTCCAAGAATTTCAAGGGAGTCAGGCCTAAACTCAAGGGACTCCAGCCGAATTTGAGGGTGTTTTTCCCTTTCTTTTCAGGAGAAACAACTCGGAGGATTTTTTCACGCGAAGATTGTTGATACTTAACCGATATGCCGCAGAGGCCCCTTAAGATTTGAAAAGGCCCCTTGCATTCTTTTAAAACCCTTGAAAATTGCAAAGAAACAAGTATTCTGGGTAAGGACTCGGAAGGACACTGTCCTCATCAATTTGTAAAATCTCTTACTACCCTTAAAAACTTAACAAAAACCTCTTGCTTTCAAAATTGATTTAACGGGCATCTCCACCCGAATTTGAATTGTTTAAATAATTTGAATAACTGGGCTCCCCAGGATTCAAATTCTGTAAATTATTTGAATTTTTAAAATACATAAATTCCCTCTAATTCAAATAATTTAAATAATTGCGTTCCCCAAATATATAATTTCTTTATATTTTGTAAATTGTGCCTCCCTCTCCAAGGCCCTCCCCACGACTTAAAATATTGAATTTTTGATTATTTAATTTCCACCCGAGTTTAAAGAACTTAAATAGTTTAAATAGGTTGAATATTTTGAATAGTTTACATCCTGGGGGGGGGGAAAGGTCGTCCCAGGATTCCACGCAGGGCTGTATTCTTACAAAAACCGTGGCGCGTAGATCCAGGCAGATTTTGTCCGTCGTTTTTTTTGAGAAAACACCAAAGACAAAAATATGCCTGGATCTATTTGAAAAAACACCATGGACAAAATCTGCCTGGATCTACGCGGCGCTGTTTCTTACAAAAAAGTGGCGCGCAGA
>CAJNDS010000743.1:48729-77039 GCA_905221605.1 Symbiodinium natans | reverse complement strand
AAACCCTAAACCCTAAACCCTAAACCCTAAACCCAAAAAATCCCTAAACCCTAAAAATCCCTAAACCCTAAAAATCCCTAAACCCTAAAAATCCCTAAACCCTAAAAATCCCTAAACCCTAAAAATCCCTAAACCCTAAAATCCAGTTTTTCATTAGGGTTTTTTTGGGGTTTTCCTTTTTGGCATTAGGGTTTCGAAGGTGTTTCGTGTTTTGGGATTAGGGTTTTGAAGATTTTTGCATTTAGGCATTAGGGTTTGGCGTTTTATGGTTTAGGGTTAAACCGGATTCTCCGGAGGGGGGGCTGCGCCCCCCCGCCGGAGACGCCTCCCCCCCGCTAAGGAAAACATTTCTTTTCTGAAACAGCAACGCGCGACAAACCCAGCACAAGACCGAATCATTGCTTCGAATTTGGTTTCTCTTCTTTTCTGAACAAGAAATCCGCTCATCTACATATCTTCTTTGTGGGTGGTGGTGGGCTATGCTGCACTGCTGACGTCCTGACGATCCTAGCCTTATTTGCATTTCCATGGGCTCTTAAATACTCGCTAAAATTCTAGATCAAACACGCCCTGCTCTTCGGCATCGCCTTCCGCTTACTCGAACCTAACATGAAGACTCAAGTGCTATCCAGTAACAACCAAAAGAAAACCAATAAATACCAGTAGAAAACCAATAACAAACAATAGAACACCAATAGAAACCAAAAGAAGAACACTAGAAAACAAAAAACAATAAATTCAATAAACACCAATAAGTAAATAGAAAACCAATAAAAACCAATAGAAAGCCTATAAAAACCAATAGAAAACCATTAGAAAACCAATAAACACCAATAGAAACCAATAAACACTAAAGAACACATTTCTTTTCTGAAACAAAACAACACACGAGAAACCCAGCACAAGGCTGTGGGGGGCGAATGCGTCGCAGATAGACCCAATGTTTGTAAATTTCTTCTTTTCTGTTTTCTGAACTTTATTTGCAGGGATGATTTTGGGCTGCGCTGCACTGCTGAAAGTCTTGAAGATCCTAGCCTGCTGTGGACTTCGATGGACCCTAAAGACACTAGCTCTCAAGACTCTAGATCAGACGTGCCCTGCTCTTCGGCATTGAGCTGAAGATACTCGTGGGGCCACAACTTGTCAACCTGAATGCAAAGGTTGAATAAGCAGGAGTGCCATAGCTCCAGCTCACGAGCAAGGGAAATGGGAAATCCAATCGGCCACGATGGTTTTCTTACAGTCAGTGTCGCGGGTTTGTCAGGGGCCACACGACATATCTTTCTGCGATCAGTGCTAGGCTGCGTTAGGGCTGTCTTGTGGACGGCGGTATTTGAGCGCAATTATGACAATCTACGACAAGTACGTCCGAAGGTTACAGCTTCGGGTTGAAACGAAAAGGAAGGACCCATGAAATCAAGAAAGAAACCAAACACAAACAACACAAATCTACAGAGCCGCCCAAAATCGTGGGACCTGAGAGAAACGCTTGTTGGACCCCCATAGTTTCATCCCACGGTGTCTGAGGCTGTGCTCTGTCTGCGATCTTCAGTCCTGTTGCGAGGTGAGAGGTTGAGTGTCATGAGCTTCTGCAGAAAAGACGCGGCCTGTGAAGCACCAACCAACAACAGAAAAGCACATACCCGGCCGGCCAAACCCTTCTGCCATGGAGCAATGCTCCGTAAGTCTGTGAATTCGGACATTTTGGTGCTCTTGCCGGTCGTGCGTGTCATCGATTACAGCGCAATGCCACTGCAACCCAGTCGCAGGCTGAACCCTACGCCCTAGACCCTAGACCAGAAACACACACAACACACGTGCGCCACAGCACAATACCGCAGCTCAATCGGTCAAAGGTTCCCGGTTCTCTAGCATTCTCACGGAAGAGCGACCACCAACAGAGTCGCCCGCCGCCATCGTCGCCAGCCTTCCCAGTGGCCCTGAGCCTACCCACACCCTGTCGCAGCTCTTGTAAAACAGCCAGTGAAATGTTCTTCCGCCAGGGCTTATCTCCTTTGGGGGATGCTGGGTTCAGACCGGTTCAGAGTTGTCAATCCCAAAGGTGCCTGGCAAAGTAATGGGCTGAAAGAGAGGATACTGACATCTAGCGAAGCGCGGC
The DNA here is from genome assembly GCA_905221605.1 of Symbiodinium natans. Lineage (NCBI taxonomy): Eukaryota > Dinophyceae > Suessiales > Symbiodiniaceae > Symbiodinium > Symbiodinium natans. The sequence goes on along the minus strand of CAJNDS010000743.1, from coordinate 74,920 downwards.
CGTGCCTGGACGACCCGTGAGTGCGTGTTGGGTACCATGCTGTGGCCAGTGCTTGGCGGAATGACTTGGAAGGAATCGACTCACTGCGTGCCCTTGGCCAAAGCTGCTCTTCGGAAAGATGCCACTAACAGGGCCGCACAGTTTGCTCGAGGCTTTGCGACATTCAGAGGTGCAGGGATGCGGCAGGGCACGGCAGTGCTCAGGGCAAGTATTTACAGCCCAGATCGTGCAAAGCCATCAAAGAGTGACCAGCAATGCAGTTGCTGCCGCTGCGCAAGCGGCCAAGGTTGCAGTGACCCAACCCTCGTCCTATCGCAGTCCATTTTGTGAGTGGGATGTGCGTTCCATCAATGCACAGGCCGGCTGGGTGGCTCAGAGATTTTGTCCAAGAAACATGAAAGTACAACTTTCGCCAGGGCTGCACTTAGGCATGATCATGGCATGGCATCCTAGATGTCTGCTGTGGCCATGTCCGCAGTAGACAAGGTCAACAAGTAAGGGAACCAGGCAATATCGGATATCATGATGCCTGCTTCCTGGCAACTGAAAGACTATGAGCTGGGGGTTTCGATCCCCCAAGTCACGAGCCCAGAATAACGGTTTTCCATTGGAGGCAGACCTACGTAGGCTACACGTGGCAAGACACGAGGCCATACACTGTACACAAAGCATGCGTCTCAGCACGGCTGATCCTATCGCCGTTCACACCACGTCTCCTCTTTAAAAAGACGCCCTGAAAGCATCTGAAGACAAACTGAGCCTGCACTACCTGGAGCGCTCACTCGCTGTCCCGCCCAGTGTGCCCAGGATACGGAACTTGCCGCTTTGGGTCTTGGAATGGATGTTGTGGTGTTTAGGGTTGGGGTCGAGTTGCCCAGCTGTCTTGTGCAAGTTTGCGTCGGATTTGCTTGAGTCTGGTTGCTACTTTTTGTGAGTCTGGTTGCTACTTGAGGATCATTCTTTTAGGTCTGAAACGACTGAGTCCATCCATGGGTACAAGAAGTATAGAGACATCTCACCAACACATTCTATTCTGACTAAAAGCCGCAGGATCCGCCCGGAAAGCCCACCAGCTTCCCTAGGGATGCACACAATTTGAAACAACTTTGATGGAGATGCAACACGACTCCAGGCCCACCCAACAAACCAAAAAACGAGCCCTCGCAGCTGCAGCAGGCCCAGGCAAAAGGCAAAGCGAAAATTGCTCGGGCTGTTCAACAGCAAAGTCGAGTCACCAGCAACACATGTCTGGACAGGAAGGTGTGCATTCTGCCAGTGGCTCGAACACATTCTCCAATTCTCCAAACCCTTAAAGAACTGAAACAGAGAAGCGAAAACAGGAGCGGAAAAACCCCCCCGGGTTGTTGACAGAAATCGCTCTCTTGAGACGCAGAGACAGACAGCTTCTTTTTTCTCCGCCTTTTTTGCCTTTTGTCGCTTGGGTGAGATCTCTCGTCTCGGTTTTTTGGAGTGCCACCGTGATGTCCCAGAGGTGCGTCTGAGGGAGCGTGTTGTGGTTGGTGTCCGAGAGAATCTTCAGGGTTTGAATGGCTGCTGTGGCATCTCTCAACATCTCACAGTTCCAGAGATAGCCCCTTTGATGCACCTCCAGAAAGGGCAGAAAGGGCACATATGGTGCAACGCATGTCAACTGCAAAGCTTGTAGGCGGAAGGAAGCCAAGCCACTTGTCAGAGGCGCGCCGCGGGACAAGCATTCCCTGACAGATATGTTGGCGTGGAGCGCGGGTCCAAGGCCAAGATGGCAACGACATCGATGCCCATGCGTTCACAACATCCTGCCACTGTCTGGGCCACATTCACACCGAGCGAGTGCCCACCCAAAATCACCTGTCGACGCCGCCTCGAGGCATGAATCCAAGAATCGCCTTCAGAAACGCAGCAAACTGTGGGAACCGCAAAGCTGTCTCCACGACATCCACTGAAATGCTGATATTGGCTGCCTGGCACATGAAACCGACCAGGTCAACATACATTTTTGGGAAAGTTGGAAGCCGCGCCGCTCCCGAGAAGAAAGCAAGAGCAGTATTCCTGCCATTCCTTCTACATGCACCTTCTTGTGGCTGTATTGCAGCGTCCGCCAATGTCTTCATCTCATGCCCGCAGGCTGCACAGATGCTTTGCAGCGTTCGGCCGGGACCAGCTCACAGCTTCAGTCAGAATCGGATGTGGTCTTGGACTTGCCACAGTCCCGCGCAACCCACCGAAACACAACACATTGAGCTCCTTGCCTGCACATCGTGCAGGCTGCCGTTGCTTCCAAAGCACTTGTGCAAGGGCTTAGCCTACCCCGGCAGGCTTGAGACCAGTGGGGAACACAATGCACAGGATGTCCAAGTGCACATGTGGAGAGTTCAGAAAACGATATCAGTTGCGGAGTCGGGCACGAACTGAATGGGATTTCCCTCTGTCTTTGCGCAAAGAACTGAAAATAATTGAAAGAGCCAAACACTGAAGTATAGATGGTTTATGGGGTTTGGCGTGAACTCAGTCTATTGAACGAGTGCTGTGCTGAAGTATTGAAGGCACATGAGCCTTCATTCTGAGGTTTCTTCCTACCCTTCTGCCATCTTGCTGGTGGACCGCCTCGCCGGCTGGGTCAAGGATTGACGTCCATCGGCACTGGCGACATTGGTATGGCATTGGTGTTGTTGGATTGCCCTACTTCTGCAGGTTTGAGACCAGCGGGGACCACAATACAAAGGAACATAAGAAATGCTCAACTGCGCAGGTGGAGAGTTCGAAAAGCGACATCAGATGCGGAGTCGGGCACGACCTGTGTGGTCCTTGTGCAAAAAATGAAAACAGCCAAACACTGAAGTATATATGGTTTATGGGGTTTGGCGTGAATTCAGCCTCATGAACTATAGTGCTTTGTTGACGTACTGAAGGCACATACCTCCTTCATTCTGAGGTTTCTTCCTACCCGTCTGCCATCTTGCCGGTGACCCACCTCGCTGGCTGGGTGAAGGATTGACGTCCATCGGCATTGGTGCTGTTGGACTGTTCTACTCCTGCAGGCTTGAAACCAGCAGACAACACGGTACACAGGAGGCAGCCCGCCCATCCACACGTTTCCGAACAAATCATGGACCGTGCCATGGCGGCTGTTCACCTGACCCAATCTGCTTTGCTGCTCCGGCCTGGACACCAGCATCCGCGACGGCTCTCTTCGGTCTGAACCAAGAAGCTGCTAGTTCCAGATGTCGCCAGCAGTGTCGTTGTGCTTGTGGAAAGGCTCAGCCTCCTCCTGCAGGCTTTCACACCAGCCGGGAACACACTGCACAGCGGGAACGCCCAGCTGCACAAACCCCCGCAAGAGTTCCAAAATGGGCAGACGCTGTTGACTGCAGATCGTGCTCCATGCACATCACTTGTGCTCGGCGTCCCACTAGTGCAGGCCAGACCAGTGGCGAATGTTAACACGACGTGCCCTGCTCGTGGCGCAAGAAACTTGTGCAAAGGACCAGCTTCCCACTCCATGCATGAGATAAGCAGAGAACACAATACGCAGGGAACGTCTAGCTGCACAGCTGGAGAGTTTAGAAACCGATAGCGGTTGCGCAACCGCAGGGCAAGGTAGCAGCTGCGTGTTGGAGCCTTCACCAACCACGGAATGGAAGGAAGACATTGGGCAACGGCTGTTGGCTGCAGATCTTGCTTCATGCACATGCCTGCACGACACTTGTGCAAACTTTTGGTGTCCCGCTCCTGCAGGCACCAACAACCGCAGGAAACACAACACACGGGAATATCCAGCTGCACAGTGGGAGAATTCTGAAGGCGAAAGCAGTTACCGAGTAAGGCATGAGCGGCATGAGCTGCAGCAAGCAGAAAGACATCTGCTGCTCGCCGAACCGGGTCCACCGAGTTAATTGAAGTAAGACGCTCGAGCCCCTCCCGCACGCAGAAGAGGCCCCGGGGCCGGTTCTGTCATATGCCACGCCCGTGCCTTCAGGACACACAGTGGCTGAACATGGCTCAGCCCCCAGTTTACATCTAGCTGCACGGCTGTCCGGAGAGCGAAAGCGGGTGCAGAGTCAGGTATGAGCTGTCTAGGAGGCGTCCATGTCAAACATTATTGAACACATCATGCCGCGCTGTCTTTCGTGTTGTTGGCAGTTCCGTCTTGGGCAGCTGTTCATTCCGCAAGTGTGTGTGGCAAGCAAGCTCAGGGAAAAACCTTGTTTGGGACAAAATCCCAAGCCCCACCGGGCTGCAAACTATACAGACCAGCAAGCCTGTGCGCAGGCTGGCAAGGGTATCAGTCTTTCCAAGTTATGGAGCAACTGTTGCTCGCTCGAGGGATCTCCAGTCTAGCCTAGAGGCCCTGGAGCCTTGCAGCCTTGCACAGGTTGCGCGGCTTCAGTGTCCTCCTGGAGGTCTTTACAGGGGGCTGTCATTTGGAACTACCCCCACATCCTCCTCACGATGCAACCGGCCTTCTGAAGACCAAGCAGCAACACCTCTTGTTATGCTCGCACATTCCCGCCTTGGAAAATCGGACATGGTCTTGGACTTGCCAGTCCTTCGCAACCCACTGAACCGCGGCTTGAGCTCCTTGCCACATTGCACAGGATGCCGTTGCTTCCAAAGCACTTGCGCGGAACACAATACACGGGCACACCGGGAACATCCAGCTGCACAGGCGGAGAATTCAGAAAGCGATATCGGTCGCGGAGTCGGGCATGAGCTGTATGGGATTACCCTCAGTCTTTGCGCAAAGAATTGAAACAGCCAAATACTGAAGTATAGACCCTGGGCAACCGGCTGCTGACTGATTTGGCTGCACAAGGGTAGGGGAGGTTGGAAAATGCCGAAGGCGTTTCTCGACCCCCCCATCGAGATCCAGCACAGACCCCTCACAGACGCCAGAGACAGTGACAAACCACAATTGCGGCATTTGTAGCCGACATGCCCGCAAGACAATTGTGCAAAAGTTGGGTGTCCCACTCCAGCAGGCTCCAACAAGGGCCGAACAGAAGGGACCCCCCCAAGGGCATACCCCCAGCCGACCTGGGGGGAACCTTGTAAGCCCAACACCTCCAAAACCAACCTCGGCGAAGTCAGGCGACTTCGACAAAGACAAGAGAAGGGTTTAGGAAGCTGCGCTTGCCGAGCCTGATGTTCTTCACTTCCCACCTCTCAACTTGCCCCCCAGCGGGGTCCACGAACCGTGAACCCGAACAAGCCTCGACGAAGGCGGAGAAGCGACGAAGGCGCGAGCGTTCGAAGGCCGGCGGGCTTAAACGAACTTTGTCCAAGGTTCGCCTTTGGACGGGTCCGCTGCGTTTGCCCCTAATCCAAGAGCCGCAGGAAACACAACACACGGGAATATCCAGCTGGTTTCATTGGTTGATGCGCTTGAGACTTGAGATGCAGGCAGGGGCATTTCACCGTCGTGCCTGCTGGGAATCAGATCACTTTGCACAGCACGCGCTGGAACCGTTTTGCGTGCATGACAGAGACAGGCTTAGATGCCAGCGCGAGCAAGAACGCACAAGACCGGGGCAGCTGAACATCAGAAAACTTTCCGTGTGTTTGAGGCGGCACCGCAGGACAGCTGGTCCTTCCAGTCCAGGTGAGAGGGTCAGAGGACAGGCGCAACGGCGCAACAAGTTTTGTGAGAATTCTGAAGGCAAAAGCAGTTGCCGAGTATAAGGCATGAGCGGCATGAGCTGCAGCGAGCAAACAGACATCTGCTGCTCGCCGTACCGGGTCCACCGAGTTAATTGAAGTAAGGCGCTCGAGCCCCTCCCGCACGCAGAAGAGGCCCCGGGGCCGGTTCTGTCATGCGCCACGCCCGTGCCTTCAGGACAAGTGGCTGAACATGGCTCAGCCCCCAGTTTTCATCTAGCTGCACGGCTGTCCGGAGAGCGAAAGCGGGTGCAGCGTCAGGTATGAGCTGTCTAGGAGGCGTCCATGTCAAACATTATTGAACACATCATGCCGCGCTGTCTTTCGTGTTGTTGGCAGTTCCGTCTTGGGCAGCTGTTCATTCCGCAAGTGTGTGTGGCAAGCAAGCTCAGGGAAAAACCTTGTTTGGGACAAAATCCCAAGCCCCACCGGGCTGCAAACCATACAGACCAGCAAGCCTGTGCGCAGGCTGGCAAGGGATCCCCACCCCCTTAAGGGGGGGGGGGGTAACCCCCCCCCCCTCCTTGTCGCCAGCATGAAAAAATTTCAGGATTTTGCTGTTGCCTGGTGGGCCCCCAAGGTCTTTGAAATTTCAGCCAGGGGTTTTGAAGGGGAGGTAGGTAGGTCGAACAATGGCCTGTCCCGATGGTACCACGTCCCCGGGTCTCGCTCTCACCCTCTCTCTCTCTCTCTCTCTCTCTCTCTCTCTCTCTCTCTCTCTCTCTCTCTCTCTCTCTCTCTCTCTCTCTCTCTCTCTCTCTCTCTCTCACTCTCTCTCTCACTCTCTCTCTCTCTCACTCACTCGCACTCGCACTCTCACTCTCACTCTCACTCTCACTCTCACTCTCACTCTCACTCTCACTCTCACTCTCACTCTCACTCTCACTCTCACTCTCACTCTCACTTTCTCGCTCTCGCTCTCGCTCTCGCTCTCACTCGTTTTTGCTCTCGCTCTCACTCGCTTTTGCTCTCGCGCTCACTCTCTTCGCGCCCAGGCCAATGTAGCTGGCGCGCAAAGCCACCTCAGGATTCCACAGCTAACCAGCTAAAAGCTTCTCCAAGGGGTCCGGGGACCACTCAATACATGGGTGGGAGTCTCTCACTCTCTCTCTCTCTCTCTCCTCTCTCTACCCCTCGCTCTCTCTCTCCTCTCTCTCTCCTCTCCTCCTCTCTCCTCTCCCTCTCCCTCTCTCCTCTCACTCTCTCTCTCACTCTCCTCTCTCTCTCTCACTCTCACTCTCACTCTCACTCTCACTCTCACTCTCACTCTCACTCTCACTTTCTCGCTCTCGCTCTCGCTCTCGCTCTCACTCGTTTTTGCTCTCGCTCTCACTCGCTTTTGCTCTCGCGCTCACTCTCTTCGCGCCCAGGCCAATGTAGTTGGCGCGCAAAGCCACCTCAGGATTCCACAGCTAACCAGCTAAAAGCTTCTCCAAGGGGTCCGGGGACTACTCAATACATGGGTGGGAGTCTCTCTCTCTCTCTCTCTCTCTCTCTCTCTCTCTCTCTCTCTCTCTCTCTCTCTCTCTCTCTCTCTCTCTCTCTCTCTCTCTCTCTCTCTCTCTCTCTCTCTCTCTCTCTCTTTCTCTCTCTCTCTTTGAGTCTGTCGTCTGTCACGTTCTCCGCCTAGCAAAAAAAAAACGCCCTGGGGACGTAGTACCGGGACGGCCCGCCCAGGCAGCAACTGCCCCAGAACCTCCAACAATCTCTTTTTTCACAAGGGACTCGACTGCTGCCCTTTCTGCCCAGCCCGCCCCCACACCACAGTGCCTATGACTGCAGGGCGAGAGTCGCCACTTCGCGGCACCAAGCTTCAGGCACAACTTGATAGGACACTACTCTCTGGAATGCTTTGTATAGCTTGACAGTGACATCATAGAGGGTATGCTCAAAGATCTCAAAAGCAGTATGCACGAAGAGAACTTGGAAAGACAGCCAGGTGTCCACATATCTGAGATGACAAATGACGAAGTGCAAAACGGAGTAAAGGTCCTCATGCTGTGCAAATGTCAGACTTTGCCAGCCGTCCGTGACATCCAGCCACACCACAGCCCAGGAATCCGAACGCAGCAGCACGAACAGACTCAACCCCCAGTGGCACTCATGAGTTACAGCATGCTGCCATCTCAGCCAATCAGTAGTAGGCTTCGCATAGTGCGGGGGCAACCAGTAGAGCTCAACTATTCTTGACCCATGATTGGACCAAAGCTCCCTATTTGATGCGAGGTCTCGTAGTTCAGACCAACTTGGACCTTCAGACGAGGCACACAGTCCTGTAGCACGCACAACATGATGTATCCACTGGAAGAGCATGTTTCCGGGCCCAGGTCTTACCTGACGCCACCTACCAAGCACTCCTTGCTGCAACGCAATGGACGGCATGGAGTCCTCTCGCATTCTTAGCACATGACCCACATAGTTCCACTTTCGCTGTATCCAAGCTTGAGTCACTGCAGCCCTACCATCAAGATGATGCAAGAGAGCCGCCGTGCGTCGACGCAAGAGATTGAGAGGCAGGGCCGAATTGGAGTCCAGCCAGGCCGGAATGTACAGTTTGAGGACAGCTATAGCAGCGTCGTTCTGAAGCTTCGATATACTGTCAATACTCTAGAGGTGGTATTTATGTGTACTTATGTGATCTTATGTGCTTCGTGGGTTGTTGTCTGTTTCGGTGTGTCTGTTTTAATGGTCTGCAGACATCCTCTGCCTTCCCCTGACGGTTGTGGTCCAGAATTCGATTCTGAAATTATTTTCAGCCGCTTACCCCCCGAATGTTGAAATTTCAGCCTGTTGCACCCACCCCCAGGTTTATCATGCCTCGGCGTCCAGCTAACCGCCTGAACTATTTCAAGGCCTCACCCCCCCCCTAAATTTCAAGGGTTAAGGGGGTGGGGATGGCAAGGGTATCAGTCTTTCCAAGTTATGGAGCAACTGTTGCTCGCTCGAGGGATCTCCAGTCTAGCCTAGAGGCCCTGGAGCCTTGCAGCCTTGCACAGGTTGCGCGGCTTCAGTGTCCTCCTGGAGGTCTTTACAGGGGGCTGTCATTTGGAACTACCCCCACATCCTCCTCACGATGCAACCGGCCTTCTGAAGACCAAGCAGCAACACCTCTTGTTATGCTCGCACATTCCCGCCTTGGAAAATCGGACATGGTCTTGGACTTGCCAGTCCTTCGCAACCCACTGAACCGCGGCTTGAGCTCCTTGCCACATTGCACAGGATGCCGTTGCTTCCAAAGCACTTGCGCGGAACACAATACACGGGCACACCGGGAACATCCAGCTGCACAGGCGGAGAATTCAGAAAGCGATATCGGTCGCGGAGTCGGGCATGAGCTGTATGGGATTACCCTCAGTCTTTGCGCAAAGAATTGAAACAGCCAAATACTGAAGTATAGATGGTTTATGGGCTTGGCGTGAACCCAGTCTAATGAACTGGTGCTGTGTTGACGTATCGAAGGCACATACCTCCTTCATTCTGAGGTTCTTCCTGCCCTTCTGCCATCTTGCCGGTGGCCCACCTGGCTGGCTAGCTGAAGGATTGACGTCCAGCGGCATTGATGCTGCTGAGACCAGCAGGGAACACAATACACAGGGACATCAGAAACGTCCAACTGCACAGGTGGAGAGCTCAGAAAACGATATCTGTTGCAGAGTTGGGCATGAGCTGTGTCGGATCCCCCTCTCTCTTTGAGGTGCTTTTCGGCAGGCAGCGCTGTCGTCTGTCGTGCAACGTAGGCAGTAGGGCTGAGGGTTGAGGGTTTCAGGCACGGCGATGCGATTCCTCAAGATTGACTTGCGTCTGCCGCAGAAATGCATTGGAACTTTGGGTAGTTGCAAGCTGTAAGCTCAGATAGCCTCGCAGAATTTTGCGATTCGGTTGCATGCTGACACAAGTTGCAGGCCTTAGGTCAAGAGGCGCCCCCCCCCCTTCCCTCCCACCTCATGATTTCCGCGACGTGTTAGGACTAGGGGTGGCCGGAAAACGGAGTTGCCCATGACGTCCCTGCGAACTGTTAGAGTCTCACATGGCCAGACAACTTGGCCAACGAGAGTTTGCGCAGGCGAAGAAAGGAAACTGGATTTTCATGCGTCGCGAGGACCCGATATCCTGCCTCCCTCCATTTACAAAAGTGGGCCAGACTTTAGAAGGCTGTAAACAAAACCCCCACAAGCTCCCAGGAGCTAGCTTTCGTGACATCCAATGGCATAGCTGGAGAATTCAGAAGACTGACATGCTAAGGCTGAGGCTAGCACGGGCACCCGATTGGAGGTTGGGGCCAAGAATCCTGGGGGCACCCAACGGTTCTGGCCTTCGGCAACTTTGGAAACCTTGGCAACTTTGGCAATGGAGAAAGTGCCTGGGTGCACTGCGTGGCCTTGACCCTTAGAGGGCGGCTGCATCAGTGGACGGCCATGACCACTACAGCCAGAACGCAGACAAGGGCGACAGGTGATTTCAGCGCATGCGCCGATTGCGCCAAATCCACAGAATGGGGTGGGACGCACATGGGATTGTAGATTTGAGCAACATTGGTCTTGAATTTCAGCCTTTCATTGTCTGTCCTGCCGGTTCTGCCGGGACGTCAATCAATGAAGGCAAGGGTGTCAAGTCCTCCATTTTCAGGGGGAGCGCCTGTTTGGCTTCTCGTTAGAGGGCAGTTTTTCGGGACTGGAGTCAGGAGTCGAGCATGGTGTCGGGACGCTGCTGTCGCAACCCTAAACCCCTTATGTAATCGCCCTATGAACAGTGAGTGGCCGACACAGACCCTGCAGAGCAACGGAACGGCTGTGACTGACACGTGGTTTTCCCTTCGGACTGACCTGCCTAGACAACCCGGATGCTTGGTTTGCAAACTTTCGCAAGCAGAAAATATTCGTGCAGTCCTGTGAAGCTTCCGCGGGCAAATGACACCTTCGCGAGCACTCGCGAAGGCAAATGAAGCTATCGCAGTATTGGTACATAACATTAGTGCGCGATCATGGTGTAATAGCCCTATGATCCGTGAGTGGCCGACACAGACCCTGCAGAGCAATGGAACGGCTGTGACTGACACGTGGTTTTCCCTTCGGACTGACCTGCCTAGACTTTGCAAGCTATGCAAGCTTTCGCATGCAGAACATATTCTTGCAGTCCTGTGAAGCTTTCGCGGGCAAATGACACCTTCGCGGGCTCGCGAGCACTCGCGAAGGAAAATGAAGCTGTCGCAGTATTGGTACAGAACATTAGTGCGCGATCATGATGGATAATCACAATGTTCCAGAACAGACCTGACAATGTGAGGCCACGAGGTGAGGCCGCGAGGTGCGCCCCGTGACACACGGCCACCGACGATGCTTTGGGCCTTCACCTCCTGTAATTGCTGTACGCCCATTTGCACTAGTACTACACCCAAGCGCGGAAGTCCTTGCGTAGTTTCCTGATGTTTCCTGTATAGATCCCTCATGAACAGAGCGCAACGAGGGGGTCACGGCAGGGTTCTTGCAATCACCTCTTTTTCTGCACGGAACAGTGGTGCCAGACGAGACATGAAAGGCCCCGAGGCATGCGAGGCAGCGAGGTGAGGCCCCGAGGCCGCGAGGCCCGCTTTGCGGTCTCACCAATGTTCGGCCATGGGGCTTGCTTGGGTTGCTTGGCGGGGTCCAGTCCGCGCTGTTGCACCTGCGTACATTAGAACACAGTTCAACCACGCCTGCTGATTCAGTTTAGGCCACGTACCTCGTGTTTCAAGCTGCCCCAAGTCGCCGACGAGGTGGAAGTAGGGAAGGGCCAGGGTAGTTGTGTTACGAGTAGGGGGTCGTGACGTCGCTATTTCACCAGGGACACGTCGCTGAAATAAGGCACCGCCCAGATTTTCCCAGGTTGCACTGGATGGACCGGAAACAGGAGGGACTCCAGACATACAGCTGCCCACACCCCACCGGGCCACCGGGCCACCGTGTCATCCCCTGGAGTTTCGTGTGCGCCAAACTCTTGCCCAGCTCTTTCATCACATTAGCCTGAGAATAGGGAGTGCCGCGGAAGCGGGGAACCTCAACATGCTCAATATCTCAGGAACTAATTATGGCGAGGTCAGGAGATGCCTGCTGCAAAAATGCTTAAGGCATTTTCGGACATACCCCCCCACTTTACGCGGTCGGCCGAGTGATCAGGATCTATGGCGTGGGCGCGGGGCCACTTCATGCTGTGATTCCGAGCGAACTGTCACCCTCACACGTGCTTTCCGGCAATTTGACGGCACGCTGCATGAAGATCCGCCAAAAAGAAAAACATGCTGCAAGAATATTGCCGAAAGGCACCTACGCCCCCTTTGCTTTGGCATATAATGCCTGTTATATAACTAGGGGGAATGCCCGATGGAGCCTTCTCTCCAGGCAGCCAAGTGGGTGCTACTGGTTCTGCGACAACTTCTGAAAGGTAAACGCACGCTGCGTCCCCGGGTTTGATGCTGGTATGGGGCAAAGTTGTGTTTGAACTTTCTGCAGGCAAAACGGGGACTCGAGCCCCAAAGGGCTGAAGCCATGTACACGCACCTGACTCGCCCTCCTACTGTTGGGGGTGGCAGGCCTAAAAACCTAGGACCTCCGTTCAACGGGTGCGCATGTGTGCGCATGTGTGCGGGGGGTCTTGCATGTCTTGCGGAGGTCAGCGTGGACAATTGTTCGGACATATGCAGTTTATGAAATCCAGGGAGGGCGACCCGAATCCGGCCGTTACGAGCACATGCGAATGCACGACTTGCTTTGGAACTTCAAATCTTGAGAATGCCAGGCGCTATCCAATCTGTCCTTGTATAGGGAACTAAGCATGAGCATGCGTGAGCCGAATGCACGCCCTGTTTCTTTGAGTATGCACAGATGGAGGGCAGCGGCTACTGCTTACTAAATGGGGACGGAGCCGGCCGCCGCCATACTTCCAGGAACTGAGAGGTGCAGAGGCAAGCGTGTAAAGGCACTCCCTGTTGTGCTGAAGCAAGGGGCATGTTCCTCCGCAATACTCAAGAGCATGCGAATCCTCGGTTGCAGGCGATGTGCTCTGGATTACTCACCTGTCAGCAGAAGCATTTCTCGGCGCAAGAACAACACTGCAAGCTCCGAGCCCTGCCTCAGCTTTCCATCCGGCTCCATAGCGAAGCCCAATCCTGCCAAGCACTGGCGCAAGGATGCGTCTATGATTCTCTACGGGCGCCTGGCCAACACGGTTTCGACACCATCAGCTAGGATCCTCCCTCAGCACACGGCCCTGGGCCTTCTTGCCAAGATGCAAGCGATCATTGAAAGCCGGCTGTCATTGAAAGTAGCTGTTCCTCGCAGGCATTGACACTGATGTCTAACGAAATGCACGGTTCGATGTTGTAGTCCGGGTATCCCTGCGTGTTGCAAAAGCAACTTTGTTCTACAAAGCAGCGTTTGGCAGGGTATTGTTTTCGTGCAAGAACGAGCGCTTGGGACATCTGCTGTACGAGTATTTGCGCAATCGCAGGTTTGGCATTGTGTCGAAGCCGAAAAACCATGTCAATACACATTGAGTTTAGGCGGGGATTTTTCAGGATGTGCAGGTGGGCTTTCGAGTGGGTAGCAAAACGGTGTTTGGATTCGGAGTGTTCAGGGTCCGCAAAGAACTCTAAGGCTCTAAGGGGGCCAGTCAGTCCCTGCACAGTGTCGCAGGTCAGAAGAGCTTGCTGACCTGATAGTAATTTGCTTGCTTCTCTCAACAATTACTGTACCAGGTCTCACGATGCTAAGTCGTGAATGTCCGGAATCTGGTGTGGTGTACAAAACTGCCTTCCATTGTGCCTGTGCACCCGTCTTCGTGCTGCGAAGAGGATGTAGAAGTAGAATGAATGGATGGAGAAGGATTGAAACATGCAAAGCAGGCGAAGCCCTTCCCAACCCTATCCGATTATTCTGATGCTGCGATTTGGTCCCAAGTACGTAAGGAATTCAGCCAAAAGCGCGAACATAAAGCCCAGCGCAGCCCGACTCTGCAGTTGAAATAGCTCTTGCGGTCCACACCCGGACCGGGGCGAAAGAACAGCTCCCAGATGTGCCGCAACGGTTAGCTGGTTAGCTCATGTCCAGCACTTTGGGCTCTTCACTCAGTCTCCTGTGGCGTTCCACTTTTCAGAACGGCATGGCCGCCATGGCCCAGTATGTGATTGCTGCGTCTGGAACATGCTTCATGTCTAGCAGTGTGCAGCACTGCCCATATTCTCTCTCGCACGATGGTCAAACAAGTCAACATTTCCCCGGCGTGTTGGGTGCATGTCTATACGATGACTAGCCTGCCTGTATAATTTAAAACATCATCAACATGAAACATAGAGAGATTCCTATGGAACTGTGAGGTCGTCTCCAAAACTGAGCCAAGAGGAGCGGAAGCCTACACCGCTTTCCGAGGGACAGCTTGTAGGTAGGAGGAAGCTCCCTGCTGCTGCTGCTGCCAACCGAATTCAAAGCACAGCAATCTCGGCACCGGTGCATCTGCCATCGCCTACATTCCATACAATCATCAGAGATCTGCCGACGAGCTGTTCGGAATCATTCTGAGGCGGTCGTTCCTTCTTGTCCTTTCGCTGGCGGGATCCTCTCTCCGGAGCGGCCTGGCCAATACATCAATGGAGGCCCAGGTGCATACCTGGAAAGACACTGCAAATTCCCGGAGCATGCGGCTCATCCTGGTGCTCCTTTTGTCGTCAGTCTGCGATGCCATACGTGTACCAAGTGCCGGCACAGAGAGGAAGCATATCGCGCAGAGCGCTTCTTTTTGATGCAGTGCACAGTCACAGAACAGCACACGTGCGCCACCATGCGCCTTCTCTCATTGTGTGCTGTGTCTGAGAGAGACAGAGCGATAGCGGAGAAGTGGGGATTCAGAAACGCTGCTCGCTGCTTTTTCCCGTTTCACGAAAATGAGTCAAGGCCACACACGGACCGCTCTTTGGCATGCTGTCTGCACGCGTCAGTGTGGACTGTAAGGGTCGACTCAGCCTGCGAGGTCAGTTTGACCTGACGCCTCTCACTTCAGCCCTTCAACAGACCTCCATTGACCTCCATACTGGACAGAAGGTGGAAGAGACACTCTATTCCGAAGGCTCCCCGATTTTTTACAAGCTCTCGGAACTTCACAGAGGCGAATTCAAAACCAACGGAATGCCATGCCCAGCAACGCTGAGATTACACAGCAGAGCTCGCAAGGCGGGCTGCATGAGGCCCAGGGGACAAAAACGAAAGGTGGCAGAAGCATGTGGCATGATCTGGCACGCCTCCCATATCTCAGATTTTGCGACTTGAGGCTTTGAACATCTCTGCTGAAAGGAGCAAGCCGAACTCTGTACTTCTCCGAGGGAGCTTGGAGGAATGTTGTAGAGGTTCTACTGTTCCTGGACGCGGCAGTTGTTTGTTTTCACTGGAGCTCTGGATTGAAAGGCACCTTCTCCCCAAAAGAAAAACGCTTCGCTTCATGAAAAGTTTTTGCAAATCATCCGTGCAACTCAGAAGCGCCAGAGTTTGTTCTCTTGACCATCAGTAGAATGCTGCTGGTATCTGCTGCCGTGATATTCTGTCGTATCACCATTGAAGAGTTTTAATGTCTTCCGCTGCAGCTTCGCACTGCACGATGAAAATGACCTGGTGAAGGTTGTCACATGCAGCCCGGGCAAGCACTCTCAGTCTATCTCCTGATCGAGAATACCATCATCCAGGACACCGCCAAGAAATACCCGTTCTGAAATACCCTCAGTCTGATCCCCTTGTCCTGCAGTTTGGTGAAGCAGGGGCGGGCAGTTTCCGCAGTAAACTCCACATTGGAGAGGCGCAAAAAACTCTTTAGTTGCCGTTCAAAGTCGTTCTGCAAAAGCACGGTTACATCCTTCGGCTGTCTGACAGTTCAAGCGCTGCCAGTGCTGTAGCAGTTGACTTTCCGGCACCTGGCTCCGCATGCACTGCGTAGACTCGAACCATGCTGGTATTCTGAGGCGTTGCAACATGTTGCAACCATGAGTCTCTCGAAGGGTGTACCTCGGCTGATGAGGCAAGTCTGCCTCTTGCGCAGACGGGATCAGAACATTCTCTCCTGCACTTATGGCTTTATCAAGCTCTCCTGCCAACTTTGTTGCGTGCTCCGGCGCATTGTTGCCCTCAAAAGGCGGAAGGCGAAGATGAGGTTCACCGCTCATGCAAGGACAAACGCTCACAAAGGTTTCGGTGTAGCGTACTGGGCATCAATGCGGGGCACTCTTCTGTCATTCGACCTGTCAACATGTCTGCCTTGCATGTTCAACTGTACGGGTGGAATCAACAATGCGAGTACGTGCACATTAAGTAGTTAAGGCTACTGGGAAATCCCGCTGAGGCCAACCAGTGCTTTGAGAGAACCCTGCGTGGCTGCCTGGCTCAAACATGCAGAGATGCTTTGGACAGTTCTTGCTCACCTGCCCTGCGTAGTTCGACCTATTCAAAGTGAGACTCCTGGGTCTTTCAACTGGTTCTGGAGAACAGCGTGACGCACATCGGAGGCTGTGGAGATCGCTTCTTTCTGTCATCGAAACACCACACGCAAGAACACAGTCTTAAAGAGACCAGTCGGCCCAAACAGGCCATCTGGTCCCACTTCAAGCCAAACAAAACGGGTTTGCACTCTGCCCCCTTGGGCCTTTACTCCTTCAAGCGCCTTGAGCTTGTGAGTCTGTGATTGAGGGAGCAGGGCTTCTGGCAGAACTTTCAAAGACACAAGATGACCTTAACAGCACCAAAACAAAGCCCCCTGCTCACTGGCATGCTCCCAGGATGGGAATCCACAGCCATGGCTGATGTCAGGTCAGTTGTATGTTGTTTGCGCTTTCGAGTCTATGCGGGGTATGAATGAGGGTTCAGGCGAGTTGTGATCTCTCAACTCCATGGCTCCAGGCCACCGGCTTGGAAAATGTCTCTGTTCATCTGTAAACTCTTTCGCCGACAGTCCTCCTCCGTGAGGTCTAGGTCTCTACAAACCTACACCCAGGCATCAGAACGGCTTCATCTGGAGGACTTGAAGGTGCTACCTGTGGTGATTCAGGTGCTAGGGGCCCCCCCAGATTTGTGGCTCTTACGGTCGACTAAGCCGACAAACCTCCCCACTGACGCCTAGCGAGTACAAGCCTGGGAAGTGGGGTTTGGGGCCTACTAACTTCCCGGAGTTTTCCGCATTGTCCAAGGCAGCCGAAGCCCATAAACCCAAAATAGCAAAATACAAATCCGCAGAAATAGCAGAAGTCCCATCCTTACGTTGGACGCAGGCATGTCTCGGTCCCACCAAAAGCTCCAAGCCCTCTTCAGGGCCGCAAAAATACTGACCTGACCAGAGCGGGAAGGGTGGAATGCTGGATGAAAAAGCGCTACTAATCATACTAGCTCCCCCAAGTTCAAACTGTAAATGTCTGAGTTGGTGGTCCACATCATGGGAAGAATTCGAACATTTTGAAGTCAAAGTACGGGAGTTTCGGAAGAGAATGAAGCACAGCTCCGCGTTGTTCGCTTATAAAATGAAATTGCCGGCTAATGGTACAAGCAGCTCTAACTACGTTCACGATACTGCTTAGTTTAGCTGCTACGCGATTTCGCGTTTTGTTCTTGGGAGAGAATGAATGTAGTTCATTGTAATGGTGGTGTATGAGTTCTATGATTTCTATGTTTTGCCCAATTGATGAAGATGCGATTAAGTTGGCACGAACAGGCGAAGATGAACAAATCATCTTGGAGGGGTGTTTTCTGCCGCCCGCCTGGTAGAAGTGTACGTCCACATTGCAGGGATGTGGCTTGGAGGGGCTAGGGACCAGGGGATGATGGGTCTATTTCTTGCCGCGCCTAACGATGATGAGGGTTTAGAATTCAGGGTTTAGCGCTCAGGGCTTAGTCTTGCGTAGATTTTCAGATCGCCGGTGGATCGAAGCCTGCCTTCTAAAATCTTGGTGAACAAGAAATAAAAGTAACACACACACACACACATATATATATATATATGTGGCAGGAACCTTTATGTATGATATGACCTTTTAATTGTTCTCCACACACAACACACCCACACACGCACACTTTGTTCCTTTCTTCTAGACGAGATCGTTGCAAAAGGGGGTTCCCCCCCTAGAGCAGGGTTGAGCCCGCTCATTCCTTCCATTTTGCTTTCTTCATCCTCCGTCTCCTCTTCAAGGGGGTTGAGCCCGCTCATTCCTTCCATTTTGCCTTCTTCATCCTCCGTCTCCTCTTCAACCTCTTCTTTGGCTTTTTCTTACAAAGGAGACAGGAAAAGCAAATGGCAGACTCCAGTAATTCTCCCTCTGTTGCCTTCTTTCTCGTGTTCCGACGTCTTCTGTTCCGTCTTCTATTCGAGTAGATTGAAGGGAATGTGTCGGTAAAAGGTGTTCACCCTCCCGCAGCCTCTTCTTTGGCTGTGTTCTTACAAAGGAGAAAGGATAAAATGCAAGAAGATGAGTCAAAATAAGACAGGTCAAAAAGAAGCAAACTGACGATCAGAGAGAGGGAAGAAAAAATTGTTTTGTGAGTTGCAGAAAGGGGCTCCCTCTTTTCCTGGAGCAGGGTTGATTTCCTGTGTTCGCTCTCATTTGCTTTCTTTCTCTCCTGCGTGCCTATGTCTTCTGTTCATGGTTTGAGGAGATTCAAAGGGACAGATAAGAAAGGCGAAAAAGGTTTCCCTGTCCCTTTCGCTGTCCTTGATCTTAAGAATCTTGTCTTTTCTCAGTCAGCAAGAGAGGAAGACACAGTAGAAGGGAAACAGCAAGGAACGCTTGAAAAAAACAACGGATACATAAGAGGAAGAAGAAGAAACTCCCTCTCCTCTCTTCTCGATCTTGTTCAGCTCTCTTCTTGCAGATCATCTCCTACCTTCATCCTTCGCATTCTCTCTCCTCTCTCTCTCTCTCTCTCTCTCTTTGTTCCTTTCTTCCAGACGAGAAGCAAATGGATAAGACGAGATGGAAAGAGACATTCTTTGCTTCGCTGCAGATTGTGGGAAGAAAACAATGAGTTTAGAATCCAACAGTAGACTGCTTGGGGAACAAGGCTTCCCTTTGCTCTTTTTGTGAAAGTCGGGCGTGCGAAGAAATTCCCCCTCCCCTCTTATCCCTGTTCTATAGTCTATCTCGTTACAGAAAGACAAATACATATACAAGGCGGCAATTTCAGTCACTACTCATCCTGCCTCGTCTTTCTTTTCCCACTTCTGTTGCGCTTTTCTTACAGCAGGAAAACGGAACATGCAAGAATGCACATGAATCTCGCCACCATCATCCTCGCTCGTCTCTCTTATCTCCCTTCTCTCTTCTTTGTTGCCCACCCTCGGTGTGGGGTTGTTTGATTTTGAACTCAACTCTTCTCCTTGCCCGGGACTCTTCTCCTCGCCCGGAACTCTTCTCCTCGCCCGGTCTACTCCTCGCTCATCCCTGGAGCGCCCAACCCCAAAGTGTCCCTGGAGTGCCCAACTCTAGAGTGGCCCTGGAGTGCCCAACCCCAGACAACCCCAGCCCAGCCCCAGAGTCTCCCTAGGGCGCCCAACCCCACCGTTTCCAGGAGTGCCCAGCCCAGAGTCTCCAACCCCAGAGTTTCTGGAGGCCCAACCCCAGAGGCCCAACCCCAGTGCCCAAACCCAGAGTCTCCCTGAAGCCCAACCCCAGTGTCTCCCTCGAGAGCCCAGCCCCAGAGTGTTGCTGGAGTGCCCAACCCCAGAGTATCTCTACCAAGAGAGGGTGGGGATGTTCGAAGCCAAATATTTTCTTACACACGTGACAAATGAATACACAAGAGGACAAGGAAAAGAGAAGTTAATGGACGGGAAAAGAGGGGAGGATGGATTGTTTTTGTTCGTGGCAAGAAGGGAGGCCGCTGAGTGCCCTTACACCCTCTCTTTGCTTTCTTTCTCTCCTGCGTTGCCAGGTTTTCTGTTCTTTTGTGCTTAGGAAATTCAAGGGAACTGCAAAAAAAAAGAGGAAGACGCTTTCCGTGTCCCTTTTCGTTGCCCTTGCTCTTTTCTTTTTTCATTCAGCGAGAGAGGAAGAGACTGCAGGGGGAAAACAATAAAGAATGGACAAAAGTAGGAAGAAGTTTTCCTTGTACCTTGTCGTTGCCCTTGCTCTCTTCTTTTCTCGTTCAGCGAGAGAGGAAGAGATTGTAGGATGAAAACAGCAAAGAATGAACCAGAGTGCTTCTCTCTATTATCTTATTGAGAAGAATGAGCGCATAAGACTGGGAGGAAACGCACTCCTCGCTTTTCCGTCTGCTTTGGCTCCTTTCTTGCATACGAAACAAATGAATACACAAAAAGACATGAAGAGACAACTGGGAGAAAACGACAAGGAGCTGACCCGAGTGCTTGTCTTCTCTTACGGGCAAAATAAGACAGGTCAAAAAGAAGCAAATGGACTATCAGAGAGAGGGAAGAAAACATTGTTTTGTGAGTTGCAGAAAGGGGCTCCCTCTCCCCCTCTGGAGCAGGGTTAATTTCCAGTGTTCGCTCTAATTTGCCTTCTCTCATGCGTGCCTATGTCTTCTGTTCATGGTTTGAAGAGATTCAAAGGGACAGATAAGAAAGGCGAAAAAGGTTTCCCTGTCCCTTCCGCTGTCCTTGATCTTAAGAATCTTGTCTTTTCTCAGTCAGCAAGAGAGGAAGACGCAGTAGAAGGGAAACAGCAAGGAATGCTTGGAAAAAACAACGGATACATAAGCGGAAGAAGAAGAAACTCCCTCTCCTCTCTTCTCGATCTTGATCAGCTCTCTTCTTGCAGATCATCTCCTACCTTCATCCTTCGCTTTCTCTCTCTCTTCTCTCTCTCTCTCTCTCTCTCTCTCTCTCTCTCTCTCTCTCTCTCTCTCTCTCTCTCTCTCTCTCTCTCTCTCTCTCTCTCTCTCTCTTCTTTGCCCGACTTTCACAAAAAGAGCAAAGGGAAACCTTGTTCCCCAAGCAGTCTACTGTTGGATTCTAAACTCATTGTTTTCTTCCCACAATCTGCAGCGAAGCAAAGAATGTCTCTTTCCATCTTGTCTTATCCATTTGCTTCTCGTCTGGAAGAAAGGAATACGACAGGGCGAAGAAATTCCCTCTGCCCTCTTATCCCTGTTCTGTAGTCTATCTCGTTACAGAAAGACAAATACATATGCAAGGCGCCAATTTCACTCACTACTCATCCTGCATCGTCTTTGTTTTCCCACTTCTTTAGCGCTTTTCTTACAGCAGGAAAACTGAACATGCAAGAATACACATGAATCTCGCCACCATCATCCTCTCTCGTCTCTCTTATCTCTCCTCTCTCTTCTTTGCTTTCTTTTACACGTGACAAATGAATACACAAGAGGACAAGGAAAGGAGAAGTTAATGGACGGGAAAAGAGGGGAGGATGGATTGTTTTTGTTCGTGGCAAGAAGGGAGGCCGCTGAGTGCCCTTACACCCTCTCTTTGCTTTCTTTCTCTCCTGCATTCCCAGGTCTTCTGTTCTTTTTTGCTTAGGAAACTCAAGGGAACTGCTAAAGAAACGAAGAAGAAGTTCTCCTTGTCCCTTTTCGGTGGCCTTGCTCTTTTCTTTTCTCACTCAGCGAGAGAGGAAGAGACTGCACAACAAAGAATGGACAAGAGCGCTTCTCTCTTATCTTATTCAGAAAATGGATAGGTCAGAGGAGGAAGAAACCTCCCCTGTCCTCAGTCTCCATGTCTTCTCTTCTTTTCTCTTCTCTTCGTTACGTGTTCCTCTCATCAAAGCGTGCAAAGGAAACTCCATTCGCACCCTTTCCTTTCTGTCTTCTTCAAAGGAAAAGCGGAAGGCAAGGCACAAACCGAAGACAAAAGAACAAACGATCAGAAGAAGGAAACATTATATAGACTGAAAAGGCTATCCTTCTTGTTTCTCATTGCTTTTCCATCGCTCTCTTCTCTCTTCAATTCTATCCAGATATTTTCTTTTTCCTTTTGACGAGGAAAATGGGAAGAGAAGGTCCTTTCTCTTCGTCCCTCGTGTTCTTTCCAAAAAAACGAAGAGTATATGCGTTGTGTGAAAAGGTAGACTTTCTAACGCGTCGCACAGGTACATAGGATGTATGTGTTGGTTCGGGGGGCGAAGTCAGCCGCTGCGTTTTTGGGGTTTTACATGCTGCGACTTCCCGCCCCTGCTAAACCCAAGAGGGTTAAGAATTAAAGGTTTAGGGTTTAGATTTAGGCATGTAAACCTAAGCCCATAAAGTTTAAACCTTAAGGGTTTAAGATTTAGGTATTGAGACCTTAACCCTATACCATTTAGGTTCGTATTTCGGCGAACCTTTAATCCCTATAGGGTTAAGATTTAAAGGTTTAGGGTTTAAGATTTAGGCATGTAAAACTAAGCCCATAGAGAAACCCTATAGGGCTCTAAAGGGTTCAAAGGTTTTTAACCGTATAGGCGCTAAGGTATAAATGCCCAGACCTTCAGTTTTCAGCGTTACCTATAGGAATTGAACCTTGCCTGTGTTTGTAGTGCTTGCCTCCTGTGGAAACGCAGAGAAAAAGCAGAATAAGTACACACATCATGTGTTTTTGCATATCAAAGACAGATATTTAATGGAGAAGGAAGGATGGTAAGCCTCGAACCATAAGACTAGGAAGTTTTCGAGCGCATAGGGTGATGCATAAAACCTTTTGCTGCAACCCCCGGGGACGCGAGAATACTGTGAGCAAATATCCTTTCACTATTTCCTGGGACCTTCCAGCGGGCTGCTACAAACATCTCTTTTTTCACTTTCAATGCTTTCCACAGGTCTCCCAACATGGTTCTCATTTCTCAAAAACAATTCTCATTTTTCAAATTATCCGCAAGACTCACAAGCACATAAGGTCTTACATGATACTCATCCAAAGCAACTGAGTATCACATCCTTACGACAAAAGTGTACGAAACCTAGGTTTAGGAGGGGGGCCGGCCGGGGGGGGGGGGGTAGCATATAATATACATTTTTCTGTATGAGATAGGTTCAAACTGTAATGCGAGTAAGCAGCCAAAACGACCTGCCAGATTATGTGTTTGGATGTGAGTGCATGGCTCATAGGGGGAACTGGGACACCGAAACCAAAAGACATAGTCCCAAAAAACCAATTCCCAAAGAACCAAAAAAACCAATACCAAAAGAACCAAAAATACCAAAAAAACAAATTTTCCGGGACTTTTGATTGGTAAGCTTATCTCCAAAGCTTTCACAGAGTCTCGGAAAATTGTTTTTTTTTGTTCTTTTGGTTTTTTTGGTATTGTTTTTTTTGGTTTTGTGGGAATTGGTTTTTTGGGTTTTGCGGGAATTGGTTTTTTGGTCTTGTGGGAATTGGTTTTTCGAAGAGTCCTGCAAAATTGTTGTTGTTGGGTTGTTTCGGTTTTTTGGTATTGGTTGCTTTGGCGGGAACTGTTTTCTTTAATGGAAATTCGTTGAAATGTTTCGTTTTGTAGTTGTAGCATTTCTTGCCTCTGTGGAAAGTCCCCCCCCCAAAAAAAAAAAAAGCAGCGGCTGAGTTCGCCCCCGGAACCTATGTGTTGCATGAACAGCTAGGAATTTCTACCCACATCGTGCAGGTATGTAGCGTGTCTGTATTGTATATCAAATAAAGAAATGGAGAGGAAAGGGCGGTAATCCTAAACCGAAAGACTAGGAAGTATTTGAGGGCATTGGTATTTTTGTATGTAACCCCGGGGCAGCGAGAATATTGTGAGCAAGTATCTGGGTTCTGGGCCTTCCCACAAGCCCGACTTGCTCGCAAGCACATGGG
The DNA here is from genome assembly GCA_905221605.1 of Symbiodinium natans. Lineage (NCBI taxonomy): Eukaryota > Dinophyceae > Suessiales > Symbiodiniaceae > Symbiodinium > Symbiodinium natans. The sequence goes on along the minus strand of CAJNDS010000743.1, from coordinate 51,502 downwards.
TTGTCATTTCAATGTTTCCCAAAGGGTCACCGAAAACAATTATCATTTCTCACACATGAATTATCCCCAATAATCACAAATAAATATCTCATAAACCCTACCCATTTTTCTTACGTTTAGATTTCTAAGCACCGTATTCGATTAAGGCTAGGGTCAAACCCTATTCCAAGCTGTACGCATGCTTCTGTAGTTTTGGGACATTGCCTTCCTAAACCTATTCTTTTAACGTTGCAGGCCAAAACATATGCATGAACCTTCTTTGTTTGAGGTTTTGCGCCGGACACTGAGGTCTAATAATCCTAGATTCCTAAACCACGCACCTGGGCACGACGAGGTTGCGGGAGAGGGGGGGAGGGGCGCGAGCCTTATGGCTGAAGCTTGTTCGTTTAATGCTTAAGCCTAACCCTATTCCTAAACCTTATTCGTCTAAGGGTTAGGACCAAAGCATATTCGTTTCGCTTCAGCAATCGAGCACCTGGGAGATTTCAGAGTGAAAAAAAACGCTTCCCTTGGACAAAACATCAGGGGAACGGGAATCGAAGCGGCAAAAAACTCAAGGGGCTTCTTCAAAATCGAGGGGAAGAAGAGGATGTCCAAGAATTTTAAGGGAATCAGGCCGAAACTCAAGAGACTCCAGCCGAGTTTGAGGGTATTTTTTCCTTTTCTTCAGGAGAAACAACTCGGAGGATGTTTTTCATGCGAAGATTGTTGATACTTAACGAATATGCCACAGAGGCCACTTAAGATTTGAAAAGGCCCCTTGCATTCTTTTAAAACCCTTGAAAATTGCAAAGAAACAAATATACCGTAATATACCTATTCTTTTAACGTTTCAGGCCAAAACGTGTGCATGAACCTTCTTTGTTCGAGGTTTTGCGCCGGACACTGAGGTCTATGAATTCGAGATTCCTAAACCACGCACTTGGGAACGACGAGGTTGCGGGAGAGGGGGGGAGGGGCGCGAGCCTTATGGCTGAAGCTTGTTCGTTTAATGCTTAAGCCTAACCCTATTCCTAAGCCTTATTCGTCTAAGGGTCCGGACCAAAGCATATTCGTTTCGCTTAAGCAATCGAGCGCCTGGGAGATTTCAGAGTGAAAAAAAACGCTTCCCTTGGACAAAACATCAGGGGAACGGGAATCGAAGCGGCAAAAAACTCAAGGGGCTTCTTCAAAATCGAGGGGAAGAAGAGGATGTCCAAGAATTTCAACGGAATCAGGCCGAAACTCAAGAGACTCCAGCCGAGTTTGAGGGTATTTTTCCTTTTCTTCAGGAGAAACAACTCGGAGGGTTTTTCATGCGAAGATTGTTGATACTTAACGAATATGCCACAGAGGCCACTTAAGATTTGAAAAGGCCCCTTGCATTCTTTTAAAACCCTTGAAAATTGCAAAGAAACAAATATACCGTAATATACCTATTCTTTTAACGTTTCAGGCCAAAACGTGTGCATGAACCTTCTTTGTTTGAGGCTTTGCGCCGGACACTGAGGTCTATGAATTCGAGATTCCTAAACCACGCACTTGGGCACGACGAGGTTGCGGGAGAAGGGGGGAGGGGCGCGAGCCTTATGGCTGAAGCTTGTTCGTTTAATGCTTAAGCCTAACCCTATTCCTAAACCTTATTCGTCTAAGGGTCCGGACCAAAGCATATTCGTTTCGCTTAAGCATCGAGCGCCTGGGAGATTTCAGAGTGAAAAAAAAACGCTTCCCTTGGACAAAACATCAGGGGAACGGGAATCGAAGCGGCAAAAAACTCAAGGGGCTTCTTCAAAATCGAGGGGAAAAAGAGGATGTCCAAGAATTTCAAGGGAATCAGGCCGAAACTCAAGAGACTCCAGCCGAGTTTGAGGGTGTTTTTTCCGTTTCTTCAGGGGAAACAACTCGGAGGATTTTTTTCATGCGAAGATTGTTGATACTTAACGAATATGCCACAGAGGCCACTTAAGATTTAAAAAGGCCCCTTGCATTCTTTAAAAACCCTTGAAAATTGCAAAGAAACAAATATTCTGGGGAAGGACTCGGAAGGACGCTGTCCATTCCAATTTGTTTGTTCCTAAACCTATTCTTTTAACGTTGCAGGCCAAAACGTGTGCATGAACCTTCTTTGTTTGAGGTTTTGCGCCGGACACTGAGGTCTATGAATTCGAGATTCCTAAACCACGCACTTGGGCACGACGAGATTGCGGGAGAGGGGGGGAGGGGCGCGAGCCTTATGGCTGAAGCTTGTTCGTTTAATGCTTAAGCCTAACCCTATTCCTAAACCTTATTCGTCTAAGGGTCCGGACCAAAGCATATTCGTTTCGCTTAAGCACTCGAGCACCTGGGAGATTCCAGGGTGAAAACAACGCTTCCCTTGGACAAAACATCAGGGGAACGGGAAGGAAAAAAGATGATGTCCAAGAATTTCAAGGGAGTCAGGCCTAAACTCAAGGGACTCCAGCCGAATTTGAGGGTATTTTTCCCGTTCTTTTCAGGAGAAACAACTCGGAGGATTTTTTCACGCGAAGATTGTTGATACTTAACCGATATGCCGCAGAGGCCCCTTAAGATTTGAAAAGGCCCCTTGCATTCTTTTAAAACCCTTGAAAATTGCAAAGAAACAAGTATTCTGGGTAAGGACTCGGAAGGACACTGTCCTCATCAATTTGTAAAATCTCTTACTACCCTTAAAAACTTAACAAAAACCTCTTGCTTTCAAAATTGATTTAACGGGCATCTCCACCCGAATTTGAATCGTTTAAATAATTTGAATAACTGGGCTCCCCAGGATTCA
>CAJNDS010000743.1:0-48629 GCA_905221605.1 Symbiodinium natans | reverse complement strand
CTTCCCCTTCCCCCCCCGCACCACCCACCCCATCCCCCACCCCACCCCCCCACCCCCCACCCCCCACCGATTAGAAACCCACCCCCCCCCAACCCCTACCACCAAACCCCCCAGCCCCCCCCTGCCCTACCCCACCCGCTGCCACCCGCCGATGAGACAACGATAAAGGGTCCAGTACACGCCCGCCCTCTCGCCCTTCCCGCCTCTCCCCACCCCCCCCTCTCACCCCCCCACCCCCCTTCGCTTCCCCCCCCCCCTCACCCACCCTCCCGCACTGCTCCCCTCCCTGTTTGTTCCCCGTGTTTCCCGGGGCCTTCCCCCATCCCTGCCCTGACCGCAACCTCTTCCACTCCATTCCTCTGTCCGTCCCCCCCACCCCCCCGCCCCGCCCCCCGCCCCACCCACACCCCGCCCTGCCTCCACCCCCCCACGAGCCACGCCCCTCACATCCCGCACAGGCCTACCCTCTAAACCCCCCACCCCCCCCTGCCCTACCCCGCTGCCGACCCCCCCCTCCGCCAAGACCTCCCCTGGCGGATGGCAATCATTTACAGGGTCCAGTCACGCCCGCCTTTTTCGTTTTTTCCGCCCTTCCCGCCCTTCCCCCCCACCCCCCTCCCCCACCCCACCCCCCGCCCCCCTACCCACCCCACCCGCCCAACCCCCGCCGCCCCCTCCTCCCCATCCTGCAGGCCTTCCCTCTACCAGCTACTCCGCCCCTCATCCCTGCCCACCCCACCTCTCCTACCCTTTTTCCCCTGCCCCCCCCACTACCCTTCCCCTTCCCAACCATTCCACTCCTCCTGCCCTGCCCCTCTCCTCTCCCTCCCCACCCGTCCTCCTCCCCCCCGTCCCTGACCTCCCACCCCACACACACCCACCTCCTCACCCCCTCACATGCCACCTCCCCCCACCCCACCCCCACCCCCACCCCTACCCCAAACCCTCCCCCCCCCTCGCCTCGACCCTACCCTTCCCGCACTGGCCCCGCCACCCCCCCTCCCCAGCCCCCCTGCCCCTCCTCAATCCCTCACCTACTGCGTTCTCCAAACCCCCCCCCCTCCGCCTATACCCCCCTCGCCGATACCCTCTACCCAACCATTCCACTCCCTTCCCCTGCCCCTCTTCCTCAGTACCCTTCCCCTTTCCAACCCCATCCCTTTACATATACCGTTTCAGAACTTAGAACCAAGGTTTACGGTTTCGGCGCTTAGAGCAGAGGCATTATCTCCCAGAGTTGAGCAGGAGAAGAAGGGGGGGGGGGAAACGAAGGGATAGGGTTTGGGCAGCTTGGGCGTTTGCCTCCAAGGGGTCGGCGGCACTGGCGGTAGCCATTAAATAATTTAGATAGGTTGAATATTTTGAATAGTTTACATCCTGGGGGGGGGGGGGGAAAGGTCGTCCCAGGATTCCACGCAGGGCTGTATTCTTACAAAAACCGTGGCGCGTAGATCCAGGCAGATTTTGTCCGTCGTTTTTTTGAGAAAACACCAAAGACAAAAATATGCCTGGATCTATTTGAAAAAACACCATGGACAAAATCTGCCTGGATCTACGCGGCGCTGTTTCTTACAAAAAAGTGGCGCGCAGACCCAGGCAGATTATGTCCTTCGTGTTTTTTGAGAAAACACCATGGACAAAATCTGCCTGGATCTACGCGGGGCTGTTTCTTACAAAAAAAGTGGGGCGTAGATCAAATTCCTAAATTCATAATTCCAGCGGGCCGGAAACCCAGAAGAATTAGAACTTCTGAAATTCCTTGAATTCCTTAAATTTCTAAATTCCTAATTCCCGGGAATTAGGAATTTAGGAATTTAGGAATTTCGGCTGAAGGCTAAAATTCCTAAATTCCTAAATTCCTAATTTCCGGGAATTAGGAATTTAGGCATTTAAGGAATTCAAGGAATTTCAGAAGTTCTAATTCCTCTGGGTTTCCGGCCCGCTGGAATTAGCAATTTAGGAATTTAGGAATTTCAGCTACAGCCCAAAACTCTTAAATTTCTAAATTCCTAATTCCCGGGAATTAGGAATTTAGGAATTTAGGAATTTCGGCTACAGGCCAAAACTCCTAAATTCCTAAATTCCTAATTCCAGCGGGCCGGAAACCCAGAGGAATTAGAACTTCTGAAATTCCTTGAATTCCTTAAATTCCTAAACTCCCAATTCCCGGAAATTAGGAATTTGGGAATTTAGGAATTTAGGAATTTCGGCTACAGGCCCAAAACTCCTAAATTCCTAAATTCCTAATTCCAGCGGGCCGGAAAGCCAGAAGAATTAGAACTTCGGAAATTCCTTGAATTCCTTAAATTTGTAAATTCCTAATTCCCGGGAATTAGGAATTTAGGAATTTAGGAATTTCGGCTGAAGGCTCAAATTCCTAAATTCCAAAATTCCTAATTTCCGGGAATTAGGAATTTAGGAATTTAAGGAATTCAAGGAATTTCAGAAGTTCTAATTCCTCTGGGTTTCCGGCCCGCTGGAATTCGCAATATTAGGAATTTAGGAATTTCAGCTACAGCCCAAAACTCTTAAATTTCTAAATTCCTAATTCCCGGGAATTAGGAATTTAGGAATTTAGCAATTTCGGCTACAGGCCAAAACTCCTAAATTCCTAAATTCCTAATTCCAGCGGGCCGGAAACCCAGAGGAATTAGAACTTCTGAAATTCCTTGAATTCCTTAAATTCCTAAATTCCTAATTCCAGCGGGCCGGAAACCCAGAAGAATTAGAACTTCTGAAATTCCTTGAATTCCTTAAATTCCTAAATTCCTAATTCCCGGGAATTAGGAATTTAGGAATTTAGGGAATTTCGGCTACAGGCCCAAAACTCCTAAATTCCTAAATTCCTACTTCCAGCGGGCCGGAACCCGGGAAGAATTAGAACTTCTGAAATTCCTTGAGTTCCTTAAATTTCTAAATTCCTAATTCCCGGGAATTAGGAATTTGAGAATTTAGGAATTCCGGCTCAAGGCCAAAACTCGTAAATTCCTAAATTCCTAATTCCCGGGAATTAGGAATTTAGGAATTTAAGGAATTCAAGGAATTTCAGAAGTTCTAATTCCTTTGGGTTTCCGGCCCGCTGGAATTAGGAATTTAGGAATTTATGATTTTCGGCCTTTAGCCGAAACTCCTAAATTCCTAAATTCCTAATTTCCGGGAATTAGGAATTTAGGAATTTAAGGAATTCAAAGAATTTCAGAAGTTCTAATTCCTCTGGGTTTCTGGCCCGCTTTCCTTGAATTCTTAAATTCCTAATTCCCGGGAATTAGGAATTTAGGGATTTAGGAATTTCGGCTCAAGGCCAAAACTCCTAAATTCCTAATTTCCGAATTTCCGGGAATTAGGAATTTAGGAATTCAAGGAATTCAAGGAATTTCAGAAGTTCTAATTCCTCTGGGTTTCTGGCCCGCTGGAATTAAGAATTTAGGAATTTAAGAATTTCGGCTACAGGCCAAAACTCCTAAATTCCTAAATTCCTAATTCCCGGAAATTAGGAATTTAGGAATTTAGGAATTTCGGCTATTTTGGAATTTTGGCTCAAGGCCAAAACTCCCAAATTTCTAATTCCCGGGAATTAGGAATTTAGAAATTTAAGGAATTCAAGGAATTTCAGAAGTTCTAATTCCTCTGGGTTTCTGGCCCGCTGGAATTAGGAATTGAGGAATTTAGGAGTTTTTGCCTTCAGCCGAAATTCCTAAATTCCTAATTCCCGGGAACTAGGAATTGAGGAATTTAGGAATTCAGGCCTTCAGCCGAAATTCTAAATTCCTCAATTCCTAATTCCGGGGAATCAGGAATTTAGGAATTTAGGAATTCGGGCCTTAAGCCGAAACTCCTAAATTCATTAATTCCTAATTTCAAGGAATTAGTAATTTAGGAGTTTCGGCTTAAGGCCTGAATTCCTAAATTTCTAATTCTTCATATTGGAGTAAGGAGGCAAGGACAAAGGTCAAATGATACGTAAAGGTTCCTCTTACATATATATATATATACATATATATATATATAAATATGCTTTTATATATTATTTGATTTCTGAAATTTATCCAATTTGTTTATGTATTTACTTATTTATTCATCTAGTTACTTTTATCATTATTATTTCTATTGGTAATATTCTTCTTCTTATTCTTCATTGTTATTACATATATATACACACGTGATATGATATGATATGATATGATAGATATGTACACATACATATCCCCAACCCCCGGTTCCCAAGACCACAGGTTTTGTCGTATCTCTATTTATTTCATCTGTAAATTGACTAGATCTCCGCAGTTCCAGATTCCAGATTTGCAAGGCCCATGTCCATGGGAATTTGAAGTCCGACGCTTGTTCCCCAAACAGTGTGCCAGTAGGTTTCTTTCGTTCAGGGTAAAAGGGTCTTAAATTGGTTTGCGCGCGCATGCGCGGACGTTTTTCCTCGAGCGGTGGTTACATTGTGGACGAAAATGGTACTTTTTCCACAGCGCGGATCCCGCACGGATTTCTGTTGAAGCATCGCAAAATACCGCGAAAAAAACATGCTCTTGATTGGTGGATGGTGTCGCGTCGCGCCCTCGCCTAGGCCCCATGCGCATTTTCTCGTCTTTGCGGGTGGAAATCCGCCTAGTACGTCCCATGCACTTTTCGAGGCTTGCATCGCTTCAGGCGGGTGGTTTCCTTCACTTTGGGCCGTTGGATGGTTTCACTTCGTGCAGCCACGGGGATTTGCAATTCACGATATTCGCGATGTTGGAAATCGCGCTCCTGCCTAGACATGTGCATCGACGTCGCCATCCTCGTATCTGTCGTCGCTTTAAAACGTCTGGGTTTGTGACATGCGAAACTGTCGTCGCTTTTAGACGTTGGGGTTCGCCAACCGTGCTACATCGTGACATCGTGAAACTGTCCTCGACTCTTAAGCACTCCCGCATACTGTAGCTGGCCGCACAGCGAGGCAGAGGTTCAAGCACATCACGAGGGAAACTTCTTCCAGCACGTGGAAATTCCCGTGCGACCTCGTTTGGACGCCTGGGCTCGCCAAATGCGAAACTGTCGTCGCTTTTTGGGCTTTTTTGCATCTCCGGATGTTGGACATAGCGCTCCCGCCCCCCGGGCAGCCCCTGCTTCCCGAAAACACAACCCCGTAAGTTGACTACATACGCCAAGCAAGATGGGGTGACCCCTGCCTCCGGTGGTCGCAGAGGGACACCAGACGGCTCTGGTTCAGCAAAACAACACGACACTGGAACATCACAGCACCCTTGAACCTAACACCTAGACAGCCTCCGCCCAAACTAAACCGAATTTGGCTCTCATGTGTCTACTACAGTACTGACTTTCTGGTGACAGGGGAGGAATGCCGCAACCAGCCAGGTGAACCTAACCAGCTGGGCAGCAAGTCATCCATCGTCCGTCGTCGCTTTTTGGACGGGTTCGCGAAATGCGAAACTGTCGGACAATCGGACATCGCGCTCGGGCCGCCTAGGCACCGGGCGCTTCGACGTCGCCATGCTCGCGAAGTGCGAAGCGTCGCTCTTGCACGTCGGGGTTTGGTTGTTTTGAAGCTCTGGTCGCTCGAAAGTATAGTACAAAGGTGTACGCGGAGAACGTCTGGAGCTCCAATGGCACCAAAATGCAGCAAAGTCAAGTTGCATGCTTTTTCTTTCCATTTGCGCACGGCTTTCTGTTGGGCGAGCTGTGATCTCCCAGGTTTTCTCATGGTCTGCTGGTGTTTCTTAGGATGAGGTGCTTCCTGGTGGTCTCCTGGTGCTGCTCTCCTGGGGGTCTCCTGGCGTGCTGGTCTCTTAGGTCTAACCTGCTCTGCTGCCGGAGCTGCTCGTCATCGTGTTCCTCGTGTTCCTCGTGTCTGGAGAGCTTGACATGCTCTTCCTGGACCCAAGTCGTCCCTCACTGCTGGAGGTCGGGCATAAGTCGTAAAGATCATAACACTTTGTGTCTCTCCCTAGTTAAGCGCTAAGCAACTCAGTGGATTTCGTTAACGTAATGGTCAACGCTACTTGTGTACTGTGTACTACTCGCAATTTGACTTATGAGCGGGAGTTCACTATCACAATGGACTCTAGCCGGGGACCTGAGCATTCCCATGCGCCAGCTTCGTGGCTTCGCCCATCGGTTTTTGGAAGGTGTCCTGACATCGTGCTGAGAGAACATGGTCTAGATGCGGTTATGTGGAGATGCACGAGGATGCTTTTTGGAATGATTCGGGGCTTTTGGATCTTTTGGTTTTGTCGAGCAGCGTCTATGTCTCCAAGTGCTCGCTTTCGGGCAAAGCCCGAGGCTGGCGCGTCAAAAGAACTTTTTTCAACCCACCATGGAAGTACACAAGCAGCCAAGCAAAGCGAAACGTCAGAAGTGGAACTCCCAGGAACATCTAAGTCTATTTGGCTTCTCCCAGTAGGTAGACGAAAGGGTCAGCCTTTCCGGGGAGGCCAGGGACACCACGACTGGAGATACTGGACTGGAGGACATCTAAAGGGGAACCTCTCTCCCTGTTCTCCCTAAAGCAGTGGGAGCAAGCTACCACCATAGGCGACCTAGATTTACAAAACCCTATAAACGCTAAACTAGCGCTAAGCTTAAGGAAAATACGCCATCTTAAGCCTCCTGTCCTCACCCAACGTGCGCTCGATATCCAGGACGTAGCGCTTGCCGGCATCATTGGAACCGTCCAGCTTCTCATAGATCCGGTTCAGCTCCGTAACGGGATGAAGCTCGATCTCAGGGTAGATCCTTACAGGTTGGAACAGCTTCGGGACTCGAGTTGACGCAAAGTAACAGCACGTACAGGTTCCTTATAGCTTGAGTTGTGAGATTGTGGCAGCACCTGCATGGTCCGGGACAGGGCATTGTGAGGCGCTCAGAGAGATTTCGACAGTCCGAAAGTACGTGAAACCCTGGAGGAACATTCAGCAGACCTAAGTATGCTCAGAAACACCACCGAAAGCAGTTGCGGTTGCCCTCTGACGAAACGCCATGTTCATGGGTTTGTTGAAGCATGACTGATTGCAGCCGGTAGCCATTGAAATGATACTGCAACAAGCTGCATATACTGAGGGCTTTCTATATTTACGTTATGATAGAATTTGCTTGAAAGTTCCTCAGGCGAGGATCTTGTTCTTTGCGCACAGGTCGATGACCTCCGTTCGTGAGTAAGTGCGACCTACACAAGACATATCAAGACATGCTCTGCCCATTCCCCCCCCCCCCCCCCCCACCACCACCCCCCCCCCCCACACCCCCCCCCCCCCCCCCACCACCCCCCCCCCCCCACCACCCCCCCCCCCCCCCCCCCCCCCACCACCCCCCCCCCCACCCCCCCCCCACCACCCCCCCCCCCCCCCCCCCCCCCCCCCCCCCCCCCCCCCCCCCCCCACCCCCCCCCCCCCCCCCCCCCACGCTTCAAGCTACACGTGGGTACGCATGGCTACGACTACGCATGCTACGCTGGGAAGATCGGAGAAAATGCCAACGCATCAAGAGCGACCTCCTGAGTGTTGGGGATGCCCCCGATGCCGGACATCTTCACACGAGCCTTTCGAGGTTGCTTGGCAGCCCCTGAAGGCCCTGAATACTCTAACTCCAGAACCCCAAGCCCCAAACGTATAGGAGCCTGCTTCGTGAACTTGGACAAAATGAAAGCGCCAAACATCGAGGCATGCAGGCCAAGGAGGATGTGCACGCCGTCAGGTTTTAGCATCTTTGTGTAAATAGTCGTGTCATGGTCCTGGACAGTCTGCAGCAGAGACTGCGGTGGAGGTGCACGTGCTGACAATGCCGTGGAGCAGGAAGGGAAAGTAAATTCAGATGTGACCGTCGTAAGACACCCAAAACAAAAAATGATGCGGCTCTATGCAGGTACTTCGACAAGTCTACTGCATCAAGTTTAAGGCATCGCGGACACTACTTAATAGACTTTACTGCTTATTCTTTCGAACCTGGACGCCCTTTGGAGGGGAAATGATGCCTGCGCAGCACTTCTAGGAGGTCAAACCTGACACTTTGAGGGTGATGACCCAAGGCCCTTAAGAATGAATCTTCGGCAAAGCTGTCCGTGGGGATGGTATTGATGATGATGTCAAAGGTGTTCTCGTGCTTCGCTCTTTGCTCCTCAATGGTAGAGGCCTTGGTTGAGCTGCGTGTCAACCTGACTACAACAGCTTTCTTTGGTTCACCTACTGGAAGTAACAATCAATAGCTTGAATGGGAGCATCGTAAGTCTCGTACGTATGCAGGAATTTTTCAATCAGTTTACATCCAACAGGCAGCTGCCGAACAAGAATCCAAATGGAATGAGCTGGAAGCGTTTATTCCCATGATGGTGTGAAACCCTGAAACAGTGCAAAGGTGTCATTCCGTGTCATTCCAGGCTTAAAAATGATCCGTGCATGGCTTGCCGAGGGGCGATGTATCCGGACGCCCCACAGCTCTCCATGGCAAAGCTACGTTTGTTCTCGGCGCGGGAGATAGCAATAGCTTCGCATCCCATAGCCTCGACAATGGGGCTTCTTCCTTTTCAGGACGAAGTGACAGCAGCTTCTCAACACATTGCAGGGTTGCAATTGCAGTCCATGTCGAACTCAAGCCATGGACTGACCCTATGATGGCGCCGTTCCAGCGGGATAGAAAGCGGATGAGATTGGTGTGCAAAAGCGGCCTGGCGGCTCACCAGACACTTCGATAGCTGGTCGCCGCGAGTCTTCGTTACAATCAGGACCCCAGCACATCCCAGCACGCAAAACCAAAACATCCAAAACCAGGTCTGCATCCAGACACTCAGGGTATTGATCCCGTCGGCAGGTTGTGATTGTCTACAGCCGACGCCGAGCAAAAGTGACCCGAGCCAGGAGTTTTCAAGGCACCGGCTGGCAGACAAACCGAGAAGTTCAGCAAGTGACGAGAAAACTTTTGCCAAACAGTGGCGGGCAGTGTGCGAAAAGCGCTGGTCCCGTAGCCGCTCCTCAAGAAAGTCAGGAGGGTCGGAAACAGCTTGGCGAGACTGGCATTTGGCCTTGAGAGTTCTCCGAAGGGTGCATTGGATTCCAGAACCGCAGCCAAACAAAAGTACCATTGATACCCTTTTTGAACCTTTCAACTGTAAAAAACACGCATCGTTGATCACCGTGGCGCTCGGACCATCTCGGGTCACCCGTTTCAGGACCGTCAGGGTGACATGATGCCACATGATGCTGCATGATGTAAACGGAGATCCGTTGTGTTGCTGGGGATTGTGTACAGCGGCATAATCTGCCAACATCGTCGTCCGAAACACCATGGAAATCCATGGAAGATGCAAGTGGAGTTGTAGTGCAGTGGGGGTATTGGTGGTGGGAAGGCGTTGCGCTTGCCACAACACCAGTGAAAAGAGACGTGCTGCGCATCCAGCTGCTCGGCGCGCGCTTCTCTTCCGCTTCAAAACCATTTTCGCCTTATGCTTTTGCTGCTGCTGCTGCGGCTGCGGCTGCGGCGGCTGCTTCTCTCCCTTGACTTGTTCTGGCCGGGGCATGTCAGCTTAGCTTTTTGGAACCAAGAGGCTTGCACAAAGCCCTGCGGAACCAGCACAGTTTTCGAGCTGGAGTTTTTTTGGCAGCGCCGCGTGGAACGGAGCAGGGAGCCAGGCGCATTGTTTCGAGTGGACAACATGAAGGGTCATGAAGGTTTCTCAGGCTGCTTGGCACCCTTGGCCGAGTAGAGCACCGGAGCTGCAAGATAGAGAGTATGGGTAGCAAGGTGCATGGTACCGATACTGAGCTACTGCAAGCGACTGCCCCAAAAACTGACTGCCGTGACACCAAGAGAACCTGACCTTGAGCACTTGCGAACACACCACATACCCTCAGGAACTCCCTCAACAGCTGAAGCATGGCAAAGGTCCGGATCGTCGGTCTAGCTCCCTTCCATTGACCACCCCAATGGCCTTGGCAATCTTCACGCCCATAACGCCGAGCCCCCCCAGGCCCACGATGCCAACTTTGCCTCAAGTGCTCCGAGAAGGTGTGATGTCATAAGGAAGAACCATTCATGAGTTGTCTACGGGGACAGTGCGCTCGAAAATCGCATTGCCACAGGTCAGCTGCTGCGGATGCATTCCTCTTAACAGCACTACCGTCGAAAAACTCTACTGGTGCGCACGCTGTGCAATCTGCTTGATAAAACTTTCAGCTCCACTTGCCTTTTTTTGCGCTGCAATGGCAGCAGCTGGACGGCAACCCGATGCCGTCTAGCTGACAAACAGCCAGGTTGCTTCCTGCTTTGGCGCCATTCACCTTTAGTGGATCGTACATGGTGATGCCAGCGCACATCACCGGGCCAGCCATCTCCAGCGGGTAGTCCTCCAAACACAGTCAACGTTTTTGCCTTGAAGTCCTAGTATGCTAAGTAAGCCCCATATTCCTAACCGGCGGAGGGTGCGAATCTGGTCTCCCAGCAGGTTCCTCCCATCTGATCATAGCCGCAGGCAAACTCAAAACCCTGTCACTGTTCGGTGATCGTTGTCTCTGTTAACGAAGCCTTGTCATGGAAACAGGGTACTGCTTCCTAACCACAAGCCCCACGAATCCACTCTCACTCGCAAGGAACAGAAAAGGTTTTTTGGCGCCGACCTAGCTGGACGAACCACGCAGCAAGGAATTCAGGTTCACATCGTGTCACAGCCCACAACTTTCACATCCGCTCTGGAGAGGTATGTCAGAACCTACTTCGCGGTCCAAGCCTGATTCGCTAGATTACACTCAAGACTCATGATGGGCCTTGATGCCATTTGTCCCCATCAACAAATCACACTGTCCGCCGGTCCTTTCTCTTACCTCATGCCTTGCCTTGGCAAGTAGTTTGAAGGGTTCCAGTATGTTCCAGTGCATCCTCCTCTTCCAACTCCCCCTTAGACCTGCCAACCCCGACTTAGTTCCCCTTCTTCCTTAGTTGCTGAGTTCATAAGCCTCAAAGAAGAGTACACTTTCAGTTCTATGGGGGAGTATAGTATCCCAAAACGTGTCAAGTGTGCTCAGCTACTGAGCTTCCTGCCTTCGATTAGCAGCTGCAGAGCGTCGGAAGAAATAGGCTCGGTCCTTGGGAATCTGAATGCCAAAGTGCTCTTGGACGACCATTCTGGTGGTGTAGCCACCTGACAGTGCAGTTAGCCAGGAACTAGGATTTCAAGGACTTCGAACTACAACGACGGCCGCCTATGGTTGTCTTCCGTCCCGGCGTGGCTGCACGTCCCGACCAGTCCTTGCCGGCATAGGTGCCGACTTGTTTTGAGCACTTTTGCTCGAAGCCTCAGCCGAATTGTCACAAGGACTTGCTACAAGCTCATGTGGCCACAGCGATTGGTTGAGAGGTCGGCATTCAATACCACCGAAATAACAGAAGAAGAATGTCCATGGCGCAGGCAAGATACCCTGCTTGCATTTGTCACAAGCAAGACAGGAATCGACCATGCAGCCCACGCCGATGTGGTCTCCGACTTGGAATTTCGTGACCTTCCAGGCCACGGTCAGGGCTGCGCCTGTCTCTGTCGGTAACCACTGTACAGAAGGCGGGGTCGGGGTGTGGCACGGCCTTCGGGCCAACTTCTGCAACGACTCCTGCAAGTTCGTGCCCGGGAACACAGGGGTATTCCACCTTGGCAGGGGGTGCCCGAACCAAACGAGTTGCCGGGCATGCTACTCTGTTGCACTCCACAAGACAACACCCCCTGATTGAAAACCAGCTGCATTCATGGGAGTTGCAGGCAAGTGCTGGAATGCTTAGAACGGGGTTGCAACAGCCAGCAACGGCCCATAGAGGTGGAACTGGGTAGCATAAGAAACGCTCATGTGCAGCCTGAGCCGCTGCACCCATGACACCCTCCAGATGCGCTGCTGCGGTGTGCAGGTCACTGTGGCAAACTCCGCAATACTTCATGTCAATAAGAACGTCGTGCCTTGCGCAGTGGACTTTATGCAAATGTACTAAACACGTGAACCCGGAAGAAAAACTTCAGATCCATTACTGGGCATTTCCCCGCATTCATCCTCCTAAGCTTAATAACGCAAGCTGAAGGAAGGGCTGCCAACCCTTCTGAGCTCAAGAACCAGAGACCAGAGACGCCAGCGACCCCCCCGCCCACCCCCGAAATGCCCCCCCCTCCCCCCCCGCCACACTGTTGTGGGATAAGTATGAACGTATTATTTGTGAGGGGGGCCCTACAACATTGAATCGCCAGGCCGTTGTCCCAAATCGAATAGAAGGCATCGCTCTGCGGCTTTATCAAAAACTGTCGATGACACCCATACAGCGAGCCTAGGATCTTAACGCCATATTTGAGCCAAAATGAGAACCTGTATGACCATTTTGGCAGACTATTCCATGTGGCTTTGAAGTTCCGCAAGCTACACAGCCTAATTGTCAAGCAGGGTCCTCTTGTCTGGGAAATTAAGCTTTAACTGTGTTTGCTTCAGGGACGGGCGTTCGTCAACAATTAACTCCAGATTTTGCTAATTAAGAGGAAGACTGGCGGCATATCCGAGAACATGACTTCAGGGAAATCCAAACTCTCGTATTCCGCTTACGAGTAAGAGGCGCCTCTAGGCCAAAAAGAGAATTCAAACAGAATCATGCGCAAAGATGGCAAAGATGCTCGCCCAGGTGCTCGCCCAGGGCTCGCCGCTGCAATCGCATCGCTTCGAAAGAGCAGCTCTTGTCATGACAGCCCATGCCTTAAGGCTTTCGAGAAAAGGCGCTGGAGATTTAGACTCCTGGACTGAATTTCAAGTACCACGTCCACTGCCGAGACGCAAATGGTGTCCACCATGGGAGCAGGGCAGCTGGTGAGTGGAACTTTGTCGGAAACTGGCTGGGCAAATTTGGGCAAAAGCAACTCACGCAAAGAGGTCAAACATGTGGGATTCATTGTTGCGTAAATCACCCCCCCCCCCCTCCGGCCCCCACACAAAAAACAACAATAAATAAAAGCAGCAACGACCGGAAAGCGACACGGTGTCTTCGCGCGTTCGTTCCATGTCAGGCTCCACCGTCCATTTTTCACTCGCTGCTCAGGGCTCTCCATGCTTTTTCGGCACTTGCACAATTCGCAGCGTGCCTTCGGAGCCAAGTACCTTTGGGCCCCTGAAAACGAATCTCCGTTTGGGCCAGTTGACTCCGGCCTAGACGATTCTGCCCTATGCGAGCTCTGAAATGAATTGTATTGAAGCTAGGTCAGCTTTCGCATCTTTCGCTCAGCGAAAGGTGTTCCCCTTCTGCTCGAACTCCTGCCAAGGAGAATTTGTTGAACTACCAGAATAATCCTGAGTACCACATGCGAACTTCATGTACGTTCATGTTCCACCTCCTTGAAGCCTCAGGACCTCAAGACGTGTCGCATCCGGGCCTCGTTTCGCCCATGCAGCGGTAGCGGAGGCAAGTTGGGCCGGCCTCCAGTTTTTGCGGAAAACCCTAAATGTGACTCCCACAAATTGAGCTTCCATTGACGAACCCTCTGCCTGCCAGAGTCTTCTGATGAGAGTCCTCAGTGCCCGCGCAGATTCCTCAAATATCTCACCAGGGCAAGCTACATGCAATCCCAGCGGCATTCAGGTCCGAAAGCCTCATGGCGTGGCTATGAGATGGCATCTTTTGTTCCGCGGCAAAAGAAAGTGACTACAGCAGGATTGAGCAGCAGGCCTGAAATTTTCCTTGGGGAGGAGGAGCCGTTGCCAGGCCGCAACCCGTGCCTCATGTGCCTCGCTTCGGCACAAGTGCCAAATAGTGCCATACGTACTGAGAGGCCAGGCAGAGGCTAACGAAAGCTAGCCCTGATTCGCGCGCGCTCTCGCGCGTGACTAGCATGGCGACTATCCTGCCCCAACCCATGTCTTGGCCGGATCTTTGCAGTCACATGTTTCGGACAGGAGATCTAGAACACAGCCTCTGTGAGCACATGTTTGTGCGGCATTTTCTTTCAAAATATACCCTTATATCGTGCATCCCTTTCAAATACGATGTGGCGCTATCAATGTTCCCCCCTCCCTCCCTCCTCCCCTCTCCGTGCGTGTCTATCAATATTGACCACCCCTCCGAAAAAAATGATACAATCAATGTAGGGTCATTACGAAGGGGTTGTACCCATAATACTGTAAAAACAGAGCTAGCCTGCTTGATCAACAAAAGTGCAAGCGCCAGTCTGCATGCTGCGGCGGTGCCTGGTCGTCTCGCATGTGGGCCTTACGAGGAAGGATGGCGATCGCGGAGAACAGCAGTAGAAGTGAGTTCGTGCGGGAGAGGGGGTGTGGGAACGAATGAGCGCCTGAAACTTCACCCCACGGTTAGTTAGTTCGAGTACCCACGTCACGCGCTGTGCCAAAACCTACAGGGCTTGTGTTGGCCGTGGCCCTGAGCCCTGGACCCCAAAGTCTCTTTTCAGCGCTGGAGCCTGAAGCTCTCCAAGAGGACGATCGTGGTAGTTCCAGGCCACGCATCCGACATAATTTTCGAAGCTCCGCGCCTACAGCACAATACAATCCCCAAACGCAGGATGCGTTTTGAAATGTGCTGAATTTGTTTTGAGAGTTCCGGAAAATGCCACAGTGAGGCCTGCCATCTGTCAGTCCTGCAAATCATGCATTGTTCAAGTCGATGAACCATATGAAGGCTCCCATTTGACATAAAAACGGTGCATGGCCGCAGTCACCTCGTCTCTGCCAACCTCACAGAAATTTTCCAGCATGGATCAGATCTTCTGAACATTTCTGATGACTGTTGCGCCTTGCAACCCTTGCAGTGAACTGCGGTGCATGGAGTCCCCTTGCTCGTGGGGGAGGTGCCGGCCCTCAGGAGGGTGCCCCTAATTGTGGTCTTCGAGTCTTTGATGGATTGGCGAATCTGGGCTCCGAGGGCTCCGGCTTCGAAAGCCGGTGGTGGCGGTGGTGGCTCCCATGCGCTCTAGACCTTTGCCTGTCATTCGAGGCAACGCAAAGGAAAGAGTTGAAGCTGAAGCCCGAAAGGTGTGACAGTTGCGTGCAACAGCTGTCATGTGCACATGTGGAGCAAAAGGAGGAGGGAACAGTTTGTTTTGGCTATTTTTGGCTTCTCTATGTTTCCCATCGCTGTGAACTAATTGAACTACTCTTCCTAGCCTTGGCGTTCCTCCCAGCGCAAGTGCTCCAAGCGCTCCAAGCGCTCCAAGCGCTCGAAGTGCCGCTCTTGGAAATTTGGCGGCCCTGGGCCCCTTTCCGGCGCTGGCCGCCCTCTCCTGGGAAATGTATGAAGGTGAAATAGGTGAAATCTTGCATGTTTTTTTAAAATGTTTTCTGCTATGTTTGAACATCGGGACTCTCTTTTGTTGGATTTGCTGAGCTCCCTGCCTTCGTCCATTGCGACCTACAAAGCACTCTAAGTTCGCCAGTCTGTCAATGGCCAACTCGGTCAGATAATCAAACCGGCCATCCATCATGATCAATCAGACGAGCTGAGAAACTGCACACATTCTCTCTCACTTCGACATCGCCAGCACGCAGTCAGTACATAAGCTTCGAGTGGTTGTTATGTTTAGTTCGAAGTCAAGGAACAAACAAGCCTTAACCCCAAACCCTAAAACCGAACCCCCCCCCCCCCCCCCCACCCCCCCCCCCCCCCCCCTCCCCCCCCCCCCCCCCCCCCCCCACCCCCCCCCCCCCCCCCCCCCCCCCCCCCCCCCCCCCCCCCCGCCAAACTCCGAGAGCTATCTTCCGACGGTTCGCATAGTTGCTTCCGCGACGCTCCATGTAGCCGTGTTTTGAATGTTCGGGCTATACCTGTATACTGTCCAAGTGATAGTACATATTCATTCGATCTGCGAGGCCCTACGCATGGGTCTGCGTGCACAGCGTCGATGATTTTGGACCACTGATGCAAACAAAAGGTTGAAACATCTGCAACACTATGCAACAAACATACAAGTACCTGCTGACTTCCCATCAGCGCTTAAAATGCACGACTCGCATGCCTTCTTGTATTCTTCAAAGATGTCTCGGACAGCCATTGGCTCGTTGCTCAGTGTTAAGCACACCTATATTCTGTTCACATTGAAGTGAACTGAAAGTTGCCAGGACATGCCAGGACACTGTACGTAACGTATGACACACCACGCGATGGCCGGCAGCCTTCGGGCGATGGGCTAGAGGAGGCGTGTCCTGATCAGCCGGAGAACAAAAATGACAAAAGCTCCGCTGAAATACTCTTTGATGCCACTTCTTTGGGGGCTAGTCAGAGTATATATAGTTAATCTATAGTATATGTCTCAGTCCTCTTTTGTCGTGGCGCATTTGTGAACTGCCGACCTCAAGTCTGCTGAGGGTGTGGCGGTCCACGTCAGCCTCTCGTCCCGTAAGCTGCATCCAAGCCCAGCTCTGCTGCCGCCTCGCGCTATCAGGCGGATTTTCTTTTTTATTCTAGGTGCGGCTTGGCTTGGCTCCACCTGGCACGCTTGAGGATGTGTTTTGCGTAGGTGCGGCTCGTTTTTGGTTAGGTGTGGCTGTCTTAGCTAGGCAAGGGCTAAGGCTGGGGCTGGGGCTGGTTCTAGGGCTTTGGCATTGGCTTGGGTGTGGTTGAGGGTTTTTTTGCTTGGGCTTCTCTCTCTTTTTTCTTGGCCGTGAAGCACGTTTGCACCAGATGTGGGGGAGGGCGCAGCCCCTGTTTGCAAACACAATGCTCGCATGATGGGTTTGGAAGGGCTTCGTATGGCATTGAAGCAGGCTTGCATGGCTTTTCAAAAGTGGGGGCTTGGGGGGGGGGGGGGGGGGGGGGGGGGGGGTCGCAGGCCCCTTGCCTTGGATCCCCCCCCCCCACCCCCCCAATAATTTGAGCAAAAAAAGAAACGGAGCCAAGCCAAGCCCAGCCAAGCCGCACCAAGGGAACAAAAACGGGACTCATGCGCTAGCAGCCAGTCTCCAAACGACTGACATCGACTCATTGAACATTTCAACATCACATGGAAGGACTCAAATCAAAAACCATCGAAGACCAACAGCGCGCTGCAACAAAGTGCACGTCGAGGCACGCTGCATCAGCGCGTGGTACAATGATGTACAATGGCAACAAGCACGGTGCCGCGTTCCCGGGGCCTCCTGGTGTTTGCTACGACTGCTGCCAAAGCATATGCCTCAGGGCGCAAGGGACCTCCTGCAATGTGAAGTGACTTGCGGTACAGTAGGAATTGGTAGGATAATTTCAAGTGGCTGTCGACTAGCTGAACATGAGTCTGCGGCGAGCTCTGTCAGGCGTTCAGCCGTGGGTCTCCTGCGCTCCCTCCTTGCCACACTTGCGCGCTGGAGATCAAGAGGCTTTCCCACAGGGGCCAGTGAGCCCAGCGAGCCGCGTGGGCCCTGCGCAGCAAGAGGTCGGCTCGGGCGAGGCTCCCGTGATCGGTGTGGGCTGCGGCTGCCCATGCCCTCAAAATCAGGCACGAACTCGGCCATCGGAACACGCCTTGAATCGCATATCGCTGCACTTTCAACATTCTGCGATAAACGATCACTCTTCTTTGGTCTGCAAGTTCGCTTGAGCTTCTCTAGCAAAAGGTCTGAGATTGTCTGAGGCTCCCGCTCCGGATGCTCCGGAGAGCGTGAGGCCGTGTGTTCTTGCCCGACTCGCAGCACACTTTGACTTCGGTTCCCACTTCTGCCACTTCTCCCACGGTCGCTGCTTCGGCGGCGAGCTGGAGAGAAGCCGGGCTCGAGATTCTCGCGTGGCGACCGCTCCTCCCTGCGCCTTGGGCTTGGCAGGCCCCGCTCCTGAAAGGAGAGTGATCTTGAGATATCTATAGAGGTCCAAGCATCCTGCTGGGATATTTAGAGTCCCGAGAGTAGCGAGAGGCATATGTAAAGACGACGAAAGAGAGAAGGCAGCAAAAGTGCACACGCGATCTCGCCTTGCGCTGCAGCCATTCGGAGGCCATGGCCCGGCGAAGCTGTGCTGAGATCTGCCTCTCATGCAGAAAGATATTATACTGAAGACAAGCCGACACCATTCCAGCCAATTCCAATTGGAACTGAGTGCAGTCGTTCCAGCAGCAAGAAGAACTGTAACTGTATCTCTGTGAAAATGAGAAAAAAAGGCTGAGGTGCGAGCACCGGCTCCACCTTGGCAGTCACATGCATGCAGTCGCGGTAAGTCCACAGATCAGCAGCGAACTGAACAGCGCAGTGGAAGCTTGCATGAAGCTGGGCACATTGAGTGGGAACTCGTAGAGCGGTGCTCCTGCGCCGCGTTCCGACAAAAGCTTGAGCGAGCATTGAGCGAGTGCTGGGCTCATGGTTCCGGCTCGTGAGCGGGCCTGCATCTCTGCGGCGCCTGTTGCTTTCGAGGGGAATCGCAAGATAACGCGCAAAGCTGGGACAGAGATGAAAAGAGATCACAAGGCTTGAAAGGCCGTTTGCTTTTCCTCATGCATTTGTTCCAACGAGCAAAGAGGCAGTGGCATTCTATTCAGCACTTGGCCTGCCGTCGGGAGGTTCGCTATGATGTAACCGCTCCCTTGCCAAAAGCTCACTCGCTCAGAAAAAGCACTTGTTCGCTGTCTGCTGATGTCTGCTGCCTTAACTTTTGTGACAGCTCGTACTTGGATGGCTTCGGCCGGCAAAGACCAGCCTGGACGCGTCTGGACGTGCAAGATGCCTCAACAAGCTTCGAGCGTAAGTGAGAGTGCCTCCAAGAAATGTTCGAAGTCACTGACCTGGGCGATTGTCAGGTTGCATCACGCACCACGCTGCATTCGAGCTGCCCATGCCGCATGTGAATTGTGCACCAAGTCAGCCCTGGACCAGACGCAACCTGACAAAACCACAGATAACGACGCAGCACTTGGGCCCATGCACGTGACATGTGTGAAGACGTAGTGCCCTGTCTCAGGCCTCTGATCTTCAGAGAGCTCCGGCCAGGCCACTAGGGGTGTTGGCTCCCAGGACATGCCTCGGAACTTGCACAAATCCGCAAAAAAATGCACCGCCAGCGCAATTCACCTGCAGCTCCAGTACGGCCCATGCCACCATGTGCCTCTGATTCCCCGGACCTTCGGCTCTTACTCAATGCCATGTGACGATTGATATGTGTTGAAATGTGTGTGCCGCTCGCAAGCTCCGGGCTGCATCAAGTTCTCCTTGAGCCAAGTCAAGATCTGCGAGGGCAGCTCCTGAAGCGGTGGCAGACGTGACATTGTGAATATGCTCCTGTGCAAGTGCTGGTGCCACATCACCTGCCAGCTTGTGGAACTCAAAGTGCTCTGCTGGCTGCAGTCCGCAACCTCACCAAAGCTGTCCTAAAGATGGTCCAACAGCTAGCACACGCCTGTGCAATCTTGCCTCCAAGGACTCCTCGGAATCGGAAGACGCTAAGGACCTTCTAGCCAGCAGGGGGTGAGCCGGACTCGGAGATTGAAAATGAACATGCCGAGCAAAAAAATCGCGAAAGCCAGGATTGCCCCGGCGACTGCCCGAAGAGTGCTTTGAATGCTTACAGTACCCACATGACTCTCACATGATGCTGAAACAAGATGTCCTGTCCCAGGTTACCTCCAGGTGCGCTACTTTGACAGCCCCCAGGTCCCAAACCTACAATCAGTTGCATCAGAAGCAGGTCCTGCAAAGTTTGCACTCCACCATGATCCACCATGTGAGCAGCCGCAAAAAATCTTATGTAAATGCTAATTAAAAAATCATGGGGTATCGCTTTTGGGGGGGGCCCTATCGCTTTATGGGACTTTAACTCAATGCTGCTACGAAAACCTATCGCTTTACTGCATATGAGACCCGAAACCTGCAACCCTACCGTGAAAACTCTTGAATTCCTAAACCCGTTCCTTTCTTCAGGACCTATAAACAAATCCATATCCTAAACCTCGAACCCTCAACCTGGGCCAGGGCCTTTGCCCAGCTCTTCGGGTGGCCAAATGGGTATCGTAGGGTTATCGCTTTGAGTATCGCTCTGGAATAACACCCAGCCCCGCATTGTTGCAGAACGACTTCTAGGTTCAAGATTCAGGGTATCGCTTTTGGGGGGGGCCTATCGCTTTCCGAGGTTTCAGGCATGACATAAGGTTTTTATCTCCGCCACAAGAAACCTCCTGCAACGTAATAAAAGCGGTCGCTCATGTAGATCCCAGCGAAGCTTCGCCAGGATTCTTTGTCATGGAAGCCATGCCAACACATACTCGGTCAGTAGATGGTCACCAGGATTTATTAGAATTCGAGGACCTGGGTTGGCCAGACAGGATGCCAGACGTACTAGGCTGCCAGGACATCCAGTGAGGACTTCCAGGAAGCGGGACTAATAGGTACCTGCACAACGAACTGTTTTCTGCCGCTTGCCCTGCTTGCCCCACTTGCTCTGGTCCCTTAGCGGAAAACGACATGGTCCAACTTGCGCTAAACGATTTCTGCCGCTTGCCCCGCTTGCCTCTTGTTTAGTGGTGCGGCCCTGGCCCCTAGCCACAAGTCTGCCTCAAGGACAGCCCGCTTTGAGGCAGACTTGTGGGTAGGGTCAGAGCCTGCCCCCCCTTGCCGTTAAAAAGCCATAGCAGCGATTGGGAGTTGGAAGTCGGTTGGACGGGGGTAGGGGTGGGAAGGGGGGGTGACCGACTTGCCGCACTTGCCCCATGTTGCCCTGGCTCCACACCGGGCGTGAGGTAAATCGTTGAAGGCATGAGAGGCAAACGGGGCAAGCGGGACGGAGGGGGCCAGTGAGGCAAGCCTGCAAGTGAGGCCCTGCGAGTGAGGCAATCCATTCATTAACTTTTCCGGGACACTAGTTGGGCAGGTGGCGCAACATCAATTTGCTCTTCTGGAAAAGCAAGTGGGGTGAGGCAACATCAGTTAGTGGTCGCCGTGGTGCCCATGGTGCCCCCACGCGAAAACATCTCACATTGCGCGTGCCGTCGTTCTACATCTGCTGACGTCCCCTGCCGTCGCAGACCACGTCGTCTTCTCACTTCGGTGGGATGTGCTCGATGTCGGTGAAGGCATGCCGGAGGTGGGGCTAAATCCCCAGAAAGACCGTCGAAGAAAGGAGAAACGCCCGCCATGTTTAGTACTGTTTAGTATGATTTTTACTGATTATTGCTAAACGAGAGACCCATATGACCCATGAACACAGAATAAGTGGGCTTATGGTAACTCCGAGATCCCAGCCCCAGCTCCGCCAGATCCGCAGTGATTGCCGTGTGTCCACCTCTGGATGGCAGGATCTTACAAGAGATCCGGGCCCACAGGAAAGCAAACACATGCAAAGACTGCAAAGACTGCAAAGATCCACAGCTCAACGCAAACCATCTTGAGTCACTTGAACTCGATGTGTGCGCCTACTGGGTTGGCGTCCTGCCAAACTTCATCTCAGCTTCTTTTTCTGTCGAGCCCACTCTCCGACTCCCACCACGTACTGCACCCTCTCAAACACACTCCTCAGGGGCTTTGTTCAGAAAGCGCATCGAAGCCCGGATTCGACGGCGTCGCCTTCTTTTGGCTAGAACTCTTGATTCTCTTGATATGCGGAGATGACTTGTGAGATCCCGTGACTGCCGGGATGCCTCCGCTGCTTTTTCGATGGGACCCGCTGCTGCAGGCTGCTGGGCACCTCTATGGCTCTCTAGTCATGGCTCGAAAAAGTTATGGCAAAAGATATTCTAAAACGCATCTCAACCTCATTCAAGATGCACACAGATGCACAAGCGTTCCACAAGTGACAGGCCGATAGGCCACGGCCTTCATGAAGACGGACATGGAGCGAGGCCTGGCAGACAAGCGGAGGAAGGAGGAGGTCGGGCGCGCTGGTCCTGCGCCTTCCCACATCTCCGGAGGCCACGCCCGTCTCGTGCACGCCGGCCACGTTGGCCGTGCCGTTGGCCGTGCCCACCACGCCAGACTGCTGCGCCACAGTTGACTCCAACGGCTGCGTCACGCCTTGTGCCTCGGCCTGGCACGGCACAGCTCTGACAGCACGGCACACCATGATGCGTTCAATGCATTCCAGGCAAATCATCAATCGACCTCGGAGGCTGGGGCTGTGGAAGAGCTCTGCTGTTGTGAGGACTGCGAGCTCTGAGAGAAGCGGCGGATGCGTTCATGCACCAGATCCTCACATGCTGCTCACTTGACAGGAGTGGGGGTGATAGCAGACTGAAAGCGAGCCCCGCACCATCGTTTCTTTGAAGCCCTCCATTTCTTGTGCCTGTCTTTGGAAATTTCAAGGTCTAAATCTCTGAAGGTCGCTTGCTTGGCCTGCAGTGCGCGCGCGTCCTCTGCTTGCAGAGCTTCAGACCTGATGGTTGACCAAAAAATGGCAGCTTTGTTGCGCTCAATCTCAGAGATCGGTTATGTAGGCCACCGAGTCTTCAAGAACCACACCCTGGTGACCCTGGTGGCTGGAAGATGGTGCCCAATGTGCCCAAAGTTGCCTCTGGCTGCTGGATCTCCTCGGAGCACGAAATGGTTCTTTTTGTTGACATTTCTGGACATTGGACATCTGGACATGGGGCTCTCTCGGTCCTGGGTTTGGGTGCCAGCCTCCATTCCCAGATTCAAGGTCTGTGTGGCCTCTTCGTGCCTTTCATTCTCGTCTTTCTTCTCCGTCTGGCTGGCAACGTTCACCTTCGGGCTTACCTGACATCAGCACCCATTCATTGCCATTAAATACAGTTTGGAGGCTACCGGCCGGCCGGGTGGCTCGATTAGCACTCCTCCACCCCCTCCATCACTGCCCAGCACTGGCTTTGGGATTCTTCAGCTCGATGACGCGTCATACGCGTGTAGAAGTGCGGAAAGCTGCCAATGCTGTGAATGACGCACCTCTCCGTTCTTCAGCCGTGCCGAAGATGAAGGAGACACATCGACTGGCTCGGCTGCCGCAGCCTCCACAAGTCCGTGCGAGATCTTTGCGGAGGACAGCGGCTGCTATGAAAAGATGCTCTGATAAGGTGAAGTTATATGGCTGCATGTGGCGAGCGTGAGGCCTCCTGCCGACACGCCGACTGACAGGGTAAATGACCCAGAATGACTCTTGATCGTGCAGCGGGGTCGCCTGCCTGCTTTGCAGAGTGAGGGACCCGCTCCTGTCAGGACCAGCCATGCAGCTCATGCCTCGAAACTCCGCCCCCTCTCTGAAAGAGTCATCCACTGACAGACCTGAGCAGCCAGGCTGTCAACCTCATGTTCCTGTGCACGCACTGGAGGGAACCATCATAAGATGCCATATTGCTCTCATGCTGCAGCCATTAACGACAACGACTTCGCACCTCTGACGCTTGCCGCTGTGCTGTTGATGTCGAGTCCTGAGCAAAATGCACAGTAATGCAGACTGGTCACTGGTCTACGGATCAATTGGACCTTGCTTGCTGCCTCGCGCGCCGAAGATGACCCTGAGCCATCGGGTCTCCGTGCTGCCAAGGCCTGTGCAGGTGGCCACAAGGCCACGCAAGGTGTTTTGTGGTGAAGTAGAAAACTATCGCGCGGCAGGGTCCATAGCCTCGCTAGCCTGCTCTGTCGAGTGAAGGACCCTCCCCTGGCAGGACTTTCCATGCAGCACACGCCTCGAAACTCTGCACCTTCAAACGCCCTCTGTGCAAGAGCCATTTACTGACACACCTCGGCAGCCAGGCCGTTAACCTCACGTTCCTGTGCCCGCACTGGAGGGAATGATCATTGGCTGCCATATTGCTCTCATACTGCGGCTATCAACGACAAACGTCTTCGCACCTCTGACACTTGCCGCTGTGCTGTTGGCGCCGTGCCCTGAGAAAGGTACACGGGTCCGTTGCCCACACATGAGCCAGTTGGCATGTGGCGCCTCTTCCCCCAGTGCTTGGACCTTGTTTGCTGCCGCGCCCCTGGAAGATGACCCTGACCCGTCGGGTCTCTCTGCTGCCAAAGCCTGTGCAAGTGACCACAAAGTCACTCAAGATTTCTTTCCCGGAGAGCCAAAATGACAGTAGCAACTCTACAAAAACCAGCGCTTTCAGGAAAGTGGCAAAAAACTTGCAACTGAACCTTCAAAACTGCACATGCTTTTGGACGGCGTAGGTTCGGGTTTACTTGGTACTGCTATATGCTTTGGCTATAAGCAGCCACCCGAACCAACGATGACAAGTTTGGGATAGGGCCTTGTGGGGTTTGGGGCTGCAGCTATCGCAAAGACCAGTCACTGCATAGCATGCGCATGGGTGTTTAAATTCATGATCGACAGCTGAAACCAGAAGCTTTAAGTGCCAGACACTAAAGTCATACCGTGCTATTGTTTGCATCAGTTGGGATCGTCCATGTGAAGCAAACCACAACGTTTTGGGATTGAGGTTTTCAAACAAGGGCTTTCGGCTACAGATGACTCAGATGATCATTGAACAAAAACTCGGCGGAGATCAGAGGCCGTATGGCTATAGGCATAGGCTGATGTAACTTCGGCGTGGCAAGTGCACTAAAGGCTTCTAGCTCCAAACCTCCGAACCTCGGCCGCAGGCTTGACAATGCAGGATGCGGAAGGCAAAACTTCCTAAATCCTGAAGCCCTTGCACGAGTGTACGTCCCAGGTGCAAACTTAATCGATGCTTAGAATTTTGTTGCTTTGCGCGCATTTAGCACGGTCTTAGCTGATTTTGCAAAAGAAAACGTTGCGTAAAAACGCGTAAAGTTGGCGTAACATCACGTAAAGTGGCGGAAAAAAGCGTAGGATGTGCACATTGAGAATGCATCGATGTTGGAAGCCGTCTTTGGTGCTGCCTCAGTGCAGTGCAGCAACCTTTTGGCTGCACAGCCGTCTTCAAAGTACATCTGCGAAATCTCTGCACCAACTCATCTGGCGAAGAGCGGCATGATGCCTTTCTGTGCGGTTATGCTATGTTATGCTGTAACAGATTGTGAGCTATGTTGACATTCTGATGGAAATATGCGGATTGTGACCCGTTCTTGTCAAGCACACAGGCATTTTTCCACACATTCTAGGTCGAGCGCGCCATACACTTCACACGCAGCTGCAATAGCGTCATGCACTTTGCTGAAGCTCATTCGCTGACGTGGTCTATGAAAAGCATGAGACTCTTGAATTCATGGCCACGTAATCAAACACTGCCATCTCCCAGCAGACTTGTCATGCAAAAGAATGCCCCGACGTGTGGTCAATGGGTGCAAACGTAACAAAAAACCAGCGTATTTCAACGTTGAGTTGACTTGAAGGCAACAATACAATGCAGCCTCCCACCTCCATCTTTTCATTTACCCCTTGTTGTGGGATTCGAAAATCACGGTCGAGAAAAACGGTCAACAAATGTCAACAAGCTCGGTTCCCAAAAACAAAAACACAACCGACCCATAAACCCTGCAAATTCAGCAGTTGCATTTTGTTTTGGCAACTTGGTTTTCCAGGTTTTGTGCTGAAGTAAAAGAGGACGCGCTATGGTGCTGAACAGATTTTGCAATGTTCTGAGCTTCTGGCTGCATGTTGCGACTGCGAGGCCTCCGGCAAACGTGCAGGGTAAATGGCCCAAAGTGATGCTTGATCGCGCGGCAGGGTCAATAGCCTCGCTGCCCTGCTCTGTAGCTGTCGAGTGAGAGGCCCTCCCCTGCAAGGATTTTCCATGCAGCACACGCCTCGAAACTCTGCACCTTCAAACGCCCTCTGTGCAAGAGCCATTTACTGACACACCTCGGCAGCCAGGCCGTTACCCTCACGTTCCTGTGCCCGCACTGGAGGGAACGATCAGTGGCAGCCATATTGCTCTCATACTCCGGCTATCAACGACAAACGACTTGGCACCTCTGACACTTGCCGCAGTGCTGTTGGCGCCGTGCCCTGAGAAAGGTGCACGGGTCCGCTGCCCACACATGAACCAGCTGGCATGTGGCGCCTCTTCCCCCAGTGCTTGGACCTTGTTTGCTGCCGCGCCCCCGGAAGATGGCCCTGACCCATCGGGTCTCTCTGCTGCCAAAGCCTGTGCAAGTGGCCACAAAGTCACTCAAGATTTCTGTGCTGAAGTACAAGAGGATGCTGAACAGGTTTTGAAATGTTCTGAGCTTCCGGCTGCATGTTGCGAGCGTGAGGCCTCCTGCCAACATGTCGGCTGGCAAGGTAAACGACACAGAATAGCGCGTGATCGCGCGGCAGGGTCACTAGCCTCGCTAGCCTGCTCTCCAACTCTCGAGTGAGGGACCTTCTCCTGCCAGGACTTGCAATGCAGCACCCGCCTAAAAACACCTTTAAACGCAATTGTTACCCGCGTCATCCAGAAAACGTGCCTCGGCAGCCAGGCCGTCAACCTCACGTTCCTGTGCCCGCACTGGATAAACTGGTCACTGGTCCGATGATCAGCCAACCGCTGTGGCTCCTCTTCCCCCGGTGCTTGGACCTTGCTCGCTGCCGCGCCCGCGGAAGATGACCCTGACCCATCGGGTCTCTCTGATGCCAAAGCCTGTGCAAGCGGCCACCAAACCACGCAAGATTTCTTTGTGCTGACTGAAGTAAAAGAGGACGCGCTATGGTGCTGAACAGATTTTGCAATGTTCTGAGCATCCGGCTGCATGTTGCGACTGCGAGGCCTCCGGCAAACGTGCAGGGTAAATGGCCCAAAGTGACGCTTGATCGCGCGGCAGGGTCAGTAGCCTCGCTGCCCTGCTCTGTAGCTGTCGAGTGAGAGGCCCTCCCCTGCAAGGATTTTCCATGCAGCACACGCCTCGAAACTCTGCACCTTCAAACGCCCTCTGTGCAAGAGCCATTTACTGACACACCTCGGCAGCCAGGCCGTTACCCTCACGTTCCTGTGCCCGCACTGGAGGGAACGATCAGTGGCAGCCATATTGCTCTCATACTCCGGCTATCAACGACAAACGACTTGGCACCTCTGACACTTGCCGCAGTGCTGTTGGCGCCGTGCCCTGAGAAAGGTGCACGGGTCCGCTGCCCACACATGAACCAGCTGGCATGTGGCGCCTCTTCCCCCAGTGCTTGGACCTTGTTTGCTGCCGCGCCCCCGGAAGATGGCCCTGACCCATCGGGTCTCTCTGCTGCCAAAGCCTGTGCAAGTGGCCACAAAGTCACTCAAGATTTCTGTGCTGAAGTACAAGAGGATGCTGAACAGGTTTTGAAATGTTCTGAGCTTCCGGCTGCATGTTGCGAGCGTGAGGCCTCCTGCCAACATGTCGGCTGGCAAGGTAAACGACCCAGAATAGCGCGTGATCGCGCGGCAGGGTCACTAGCCTCGCTAGCCTGCTCTCCAACTCTCGAGTGAGGGACCTTCTCCTGCCAGGACTTGCAATGCAGCACACGCCTACTCCGCACCTTCATGTGCCCTCTGCCAAACAAAAGTGGCACTGGCGCGTCAGATAATTTTGCGATATTTTGCGGTGCTCGCTTGAGCGAATCAAGGCTTCAGCGGTGCAGGACTGGCATGCGTGGACAGGTTACGAGATGCACTTTCACACCCACCTAGCTGTAACAGGCCTCTCTCTAACTTTGATTTTCTGGCAATGGTCTTGGTTCGTGCCGACCTTCATCCAGTGGCAAATGCCAGGGCTGCTGGCGTCGGGCGTGGAGGAGCGAAAAATAGGTCTGGACTGGTTTTGGTTTTTGAAAAATCTGTGGGGGGGAGTCTTGTATGGTCTTGTTGCCAGAAGTCTGTTCAAGTGGCAGTGCAGACCTCCGTGACACAGCCCGCAGACTAAAGACCTTGTAGGAGGCTTGGGAGATTC
Organism: Symbiodinium natans; assembly: GCA_905221605.1. Classification (NCBI taxonomy): domain Eukaryota; class Dinophyceae; order Suessiales; family Symbiodiniaceae; genus Symbiodinium; species Symbiodinium natans. Next base: position 20,946 of record CAJNDS010000743.1, on the reverse strand, counting down.
CCATTCGTACATGCCACTGCGAGGGTATCGACTAATGGTGACTGATGGAACTAGGAGTGCCATTTCTTCTGGGGGGGGGGGGGGGTTCGATGGTTTAAGGCTAGGAGGGGGGGACTGTCACAGAGCATGTTCTCTCGGAAGGGCTTTCGGACAGTCACTTTTTAGCGCGAGCGTCTTTGCCGGCGTCTGGACCCTGACTGTACGTTTTATGCCCAAGTTGAGTTTGGGAAGTGACCCTAGGAATGTTGCACGCCCAACGTGGCTAGGCACAGCCCGCATGTGACCGCTTGTCCTCTCTTTCACCCGCCGTCGTGTTGTAGCAGCTTCTGGAACAGACACCACGTGGGCTGTGCCACCGCCCCTTCCCCGCCCGCTTGTCTATATCCCTCCTGAAATAAGCTGGAAAGGGCCAGGGGGGGGGGGGTTTGGGGGGACTGTATCGTTTTTTGTTTTTTATGGTCCACCCCAGGCGGGAAAGGGGAGGGGGACCCTCCGTTCATAATCCACCTCAACCACCCCCCCCCCCTTCACGCATCATGGCTCGCCACAAGAAGAAGCAGTCAATGAACACTGGGATTTTTCCAAGAATTTCCACGCCCTCGATGGCTTCGCTGAAGGTGCTATGAAGGCGGCAGGCACGTCGGAGATCAGGCCGATGGCCACGAGCATTGATGAAGTATGCTGGGACAGAGGAAGATGACGACGAGTCTGCAGGGCGACCCGATCAATGTAAAACGGGGAAGGTCGAAGACCAGAGAGAACAAAAGGACAGGACAAGAGGGACAAGATGGGACAAGCCAGGGGGCGATGAAGATAAGCCCAGCGCAAGAAAGGGGGCGGAGGAGGATCCATGGGTGGCCCAAAGTAAAGGGAAAGACCGCAGAGCAAAATACAGCGAAGGGAGCAGCAGAGCAAAATACAGCGAAGGGAGCTGCTGAAACGACAACCACCATCGCCACGGAGAAGCACCAGCAGAAGGATTTATGGGACACGAGGCATGGTAAAGACGTTCAACAAGGACCCGAGGGAGTTGAGCCCTTAGTAGCGGTTTTCAGTCAATTCATGGCGAGTGGAACGCCCGCCGAACATCTCTCGAGCTCACCGAAGGGCAGGTGGTGAATGTGGTGATGGCGGGGATGGATGACAGAAAACACATCAACCGATCAAGATGTGACTGCTGTCCAGCAAAGGCCGCCACGGCGATGCTGTCTGGCTCTCGGCAAACAAAGTGGCATTCGTGCATCAGAAAACTTGCGGTGCCCGCTTGGGCTGAATCAAGGTTCCAGATCGATTTGCGGCGCAGGGCAGGAACAAACACACTTTCACAAGTCTTTCACACCATCTCTGCAAGGGTCCACCGGCCTCGGCAGCCAAGCCGTCCACCTCACGTTCCTGTGCCCGTGCTGAAACGACAATGGGCTCCCATATTGTTTATGCATCATCGAATGGCGACTTCGCACCTCTGACACTTGCCGGTGTGCTGTTGGAGCCGTGCCCTGCAAAAGATGCACACTGATGCAAACTGGTCACTGGTCCGCTACGCATGGGCCAGCTGGCTTGCTGCGCCTCTTCCCCCAGTGCTTGGACGTTGCTCGCCGCCTCTCCCGCGGAAAATGACCCGGACCCATCGGGCTTTTCTGTTGCCAAAGCCTGTGCAAGTGGCCACAAGGCCACGCAAGATTCTTTTGTGTTGAAGTACAAGAGGACGCGCTATGGTGCTGAACAATTCTGAGATGTTCTGGGCTTCCGGCTGCGTGTTGGGACCTCGAGGCCGCCTGCCAACAACATTGCAGCAGAGAAAACGACCCATCATGACGAATCATGACTCTTGATCGTGCTTGCCTGCCCTGGCAGTGTCGAGTGAGGAACGCGCCCCTGCAAGGACTTGCAGTGCGCCCCTCCCCCTGCGAGCATCGTCACGGACACACCTCCACAGCCAAGCCGTCAACCTCACGTTCCTGTGCCCGTGCTGGAATGAGCACACCCATGCTACAGCCATCATCGAGTAGCGACATTGCACCTCTGACACTTGCCGCTCTGCTGTTGGAGCCGTACCCTGAGAAAGATGCACGGTGGACCAGATACATCAGCTGGCATGCGGCGCCTCTGCTCCTAGTGCTTGGACTTCCTCTTGTGTTCCTTCTGCAGCCCCCTGGCGCCACGCCACATGGTCATATTACACTTTGCTGCTTCTCTCACTTGACATCTGCTGTGGCCTGGTCATTGTAAGGATGTGCATGATCTTCCTCCCAGGTATGAGACACACTTTGTGCTACTGACGCAGAATTTGTTTCTCTTCTGTTCAATGTGTGAACTGCCTCACTGCCCAGGATGCCGTCTTCCTGGTGAACTTCTGCCACTGCTTGCGAAGGAACCTGCGCCGGCCGCATCTGCCCTCAGGATCGGGGGCGCTCTGCAAACGTGGCTGCCACACCTTCGCTTCGAGGTCATCTGCCACCTGCGCTTCCGCTTCCGTGTTTCTGCCTCCCTGTGGCGAGGAGAACAGCAACTACAGCAGTTCCAGCAGCATCGTCACGGGCTTCATGCGTAAGGCGTAAGGTCAAAAGCGGGTGGGTACACCTGGCCTGTCCATCCACTTGCGTACCATCTGAAGGTTCCTTGACTGCCGCAGCCCGAGCCGTATTCCCACTTGCTGTTGCGTCTTCTTGCACATGCCCTGCAGCATCTACAGCTTTACCTATTCCTGAATAGGCTGATCGGAAGTTATAAAGTTTCCCATGGATGGTGCCCTGCCTCCGCATCCATGTCTGCCGGCTGTTCCGCGATGTTCGCGTCTGCCTGCACGGCATTAATTATCACTAGCTAGGCCCTTGGTCGACGCCGACAAAGGCCATCCTAGGAGCAAGGCTCTCAGGCCGCTTGAGGCATGAAATTGTCAGAGAAGCAGAACAAGCATGCACAAACATGCACTCTACCTCCCGATGTGCGTCATCTGTCGGCGGCACTGAGTTCGCCCCTCTCTCCTGTCGAACATACGTGAGAGTGGGATGTTAGCCGAAACAAGACCACCTCAGCACACGCAGCGATCGCGAAGTGATTCGCTTCCGCATTGGTGCCGACCTGGAGGGCGTTGATTCTGTTGCACGCATCGTACATGTGCAACTGTTGCCATGCGAATCCTGCCTCCCCAGCCTGGGGCACCACATCCGTGCCACCCTGTAGCATCTACATGTGTGACATTGGAATGAAATTTCCGCACGCTGAGATTGCCAATGCTAGCCACAACGGCGCGACACTTCCCAAGCCGTTGAACACATATTCGACCAAAAGGAACGTTGGTCGAAGCGAATCTCGAAATTCTCGAATCTGCTTTCATGGCTTTAGGATGCTTCAGGATAGAAGGCGGGCCGAGGCAGGCCGAAGCGACGAGGAGCGACTAGCAAGCGATGAGCACGAGCGCTATACTAAAAGCATTGAGAAAGAGTATCGAAGGTGTGTCCAAACAGCACGCTCGCGCTTGCATGCCTGGTTCTCACATGTGCTCAACAGCAAAGCCAACTCGCATCGAAACCTCCAAAGCAAGGCCCTGCGATGTATCCATGTTCGCCGTGTTCGCCGTGTTCCCCTGCCAGGGCCACAAGCGGCACACAGCGGCACACAGCGACACGGAGATCTCTCAGGGCCAGAGCCTCTGCAGCCCCGAGCTGAAAGGTGACCCCACAGCTTGGGCAAATGGTGTCAACCTCTCATGTGCAGACTTGAGACACAAGGATACATGATGATAGCAGATGTCGCGCCTCACATCCTAAACCATCCTCACAAGAGCAAAAGCACTGCGACAACAGAGATTACTGTACCCCCGCCTGGCTACGTTCGGGTCGCGAATCCAGGCTCCTGCCGCGAGTCTGAATCCATTTAAATTCACATCATTTCGCAGTTTCGCGCATGTTTTCGCCTGTGTTGTCATGGCTTTGAGTGCAGATCTCTCGACACTCTTTCTCACCCGCGAAGTTTCCCGCAGATTTTTCTCGGTCCGTGTCAATTGAAACTGATGCCCTTGGCATCCGCACATCTCTCAAACTTCTCGAGGCAAAATCACATTCTTCTCGAGATCTCTCTGCCGAAACGAGCCATCTCTTGCTGGGCCAAATCCGGAGTGCGGCCTTAAGTTCGGGCACTCGAACTTCGCCTCTGGCTCAGTTGCATCTCGAACTGAACTAACTCGTGTTTTTTCCGTGCTTCAGCGGTGTTGTGTTGTTCTCAGACTAGGTTTTTTGGATGCCAGCTTTGGAAACATGCCGGAAACATATGCGGGAAACACATGCGCTCCTTGTGTGTGAACACCAAAGATTGACCCCCTTTTTGACTTGCCGGGGATCGGTGCTCCCCACACTCGCACTGTCCACGCCACCTGCTCTGAATCATGCCCCGATCAATTCTCCTATTGTCGCGGTTGCCAAAGAGTTTCGTTTCGTTTACCATTGAGGCTCTGCCTCCCTTGCTGTGCAAGAATGTGCAAGACACAACAATGTCTAAGCCTCGCTGCTGGACTAGAGGCTGCCCGTAGACCCGAGAGACTGCAAAGGTTTGCAAGTGCGGCACATGCGTTGCAAGGAGTTGACAAGAATTGAAGGAACTCAAAACAACTGAAGGGAAACGAGGGCCATTCGAAAACTGGACGCTCGGATTCGGGAGCGCATGGATTCGGAAACCAGGATTCGAAAACTACACCGAAGATGCATTCAAGAAACTGAAAAAACAACCTCTGGTTCGGAAAAGCGCCAGCACACACGATATCACGTTCCGGCATGGATGCTCGCTACAGCGGACGCAAGAAACCATGGACGTTACCACACTCGGTCATGGAGGCCTATCCAGCGTAGCAGTGGTAACATTCTTGAAAATCGGAATCATCAAAAAACAACAATTCCAAAATCGTTTCTGAAGTCGGCATGGCATGAACTAGTTTCCGAATAGTGCGGACGAAATGGTTTCTGAACTCGGCATAAACGACTGAATCCGTGCAAAGTATTTTCCGAATCCTGACCAAATAATTTCCGAATCGGGTGGTCAATTTTTGAATCGGCTTTGAATCGGCTTAAGACAGCTTCTGAATAACGCAGGATGTTTTCTGAATCCTCGCAAGTAGCTTCTGAACCGTATTCTCTGAATCGCGTCAAGTTTCTGATGCGTCCAAGCAGTTTCTAAATCTTGGTGCGGCAAGGGTTGCCCATTTTTCGTGTTTTGCCTCGATATTTGCCGCACTTTCTCGCGAAGCAAATTCGGACGACATTTTGATTTTTCTGGTTGTTGTTGCTTCCTCATTTCTCGACTCTATGTGTCCGTTTCCCTGGGCTTTTGCACATTTCTCAGCTTCATCTCGCTTTCGGACTGCATTTTGGCATCTAATGGTTTCTGTCCTTTCTCGCGCATTTGGCGTTTCGACTTTGCGACTTTGCGTTTTCAAGGCGTTGTTGTTGTGTTTCATGTCTGCTTTGATAGTTTTCCTAGAGATTTTGGATCCGTCCGGAGTCCAACTTGCCGAATAGTTTCTGATTGCATTTTCTAATCGCGGGTAGTTTTTGCCCGCCTGTTTGAATCTGTCCTAGACCCTAGACAGCCCGTAAGTTGCAGACGTACCCGAGCCTAGCTGTGCCCGCGCGAGAGAGTCCAACCGTATCCAACCATTCCGTGAGAGTCCAACCGTATCCAACCATTCCGTGAGGCTCCGTGAGGCTCTTGAATGGTTCTTGTGAGGCGTGTTTTTCGACTTCTCGATGTGGGCCCCTGGGCCCCTGAGAAAGGGAACTGACGGCTCGGTCGACACAAAGTTGCGAGAGGAAGTGGTTTGTTTGGGTTTCGCCTTTGTTCGGCGTGGTCCCACTTTAATTCCAGTTCTGCTGGAAGACTCACCGGCCCGGGCAGCGGGCATGGGGGCCCAATTAAGAATCAATGGGGTAGATGCATATTGAGGTATGTTGCGGTTGTCCCGTCCTTTGGCTTGATGCGATTTTCGGGTTTTCGGGCATCACCTCTGGCGGGCATCTAGAAAGACGAAGGAAGTGAAGCCTCGTTGCCTTGCATTCAAGATTTTTTTGGCACAGGCATGGTGTATGTGAAGTTTCTGGGATCTTCCCACCCTGCTGATATCTTGACGAAACATCTTCCCAAACAGACTTTGCATGGGCACCTGAAACTTGGAGAAAGGCCCGGGAGAAGAGAGAGGAGAGAGACAGAGAAAGAGTGGAGAGAAGCAGGTACTTTTGCGGACATGCCACTTGTGATTATGAAATCATGTCGCTGTTTGCTTTATTGTGCTTGCTTGTGCTTTGGTGTGCGGAGATGTGGCTTTTCTTGTCATGTGCATGTACTCGTGCAGTCATGCCCAGTCATGTCAACTTTCGGCGCACGGGGCAACTCTTTTCATTTCTTGGGTGCGAAAGTCGCCCACATACGCGAGCGCGCACGCACTTTCTCTGTCCGAAATTCAGTGTTGTGAAGGTGCTGTATTTGTCTTTGTAGACTTTAACAGATATACCCAAACAATTCGGCCCCAGTCAACTCGCCCTTTCAGAGTGTTCGGGGACTCTTTGGCCTGCGTGGTTTTCGACTCTCCCATTTGCCCCGCGCCGCTCGTTGACACCTTCTTTGGTCATGTCTTTACTTCTGTAGGCTTTCATGCAGTGGCCGACAAAATCCGCAGCGCGTTCGACATCGTTCGTGCGAACCCTTTTGAGGAGGGCGACTGGGCCACTTTTGGTGGGCTTGCTTCTTCGCTGCGTGAGGCACCTTTTGATGCACTGCTTCCTGATCGATGATGATCACGATCCGATATTCTTTACAGTTCTGCTTTCGCACGGCGCACTGTTGCTGATCTGTTCGCGACTTCGGTGTCGCCTGTGAGAACTTTACAAGGCCTAGGGCTGGATCTCGTGCGAGACACTCTTTACCCCAATACCCGACATGACCTCGACTTTGACGCTTTGGCAAGGTCAACAGAAGCAGATCTTCATCGCTTCGGTGGTGCAAGGAACACGATGTAGAATCTTCGCTGCGTGGGAACTTTTCCTGTGGGCAACCATGACAAAGGGTCTTCCGACAGTCTTCCTTTATCACAGCTGGAGGCTTGACCAACTCTACTATGCCCAGATGCAAAGGCCCAACGACACTTGGATGATTCTCGGCGCCCCCCCACTGCGCACTTTGAGGTGAGCGCTGGGACTTTTTTTTGGAAGGCGGGGGGAGGGAGGGGGGGGGGGGAGGGAGGGCACTTTATTATTCAAATCAAGCTTTGAAAGTGTCTGCCATGATGTCTGCCATGATGTCTGCCACTCTTCGAGCCGCTGCATTTCGCTGTATGCCGACAAAGCCTGAAGCGCAGTAAGGGAGTGCAGTCTTGCTGTATTCTTGGGAGGCGTGTCAACATCGATGCGGTCTGAGAGCAGGTGGAAGTTCGTCGGGCAATGCTAGCCCGCTAGCCTCTAGCCCATAGCCCAAACGACATGTGACCGCACGATGGTGATGTCCTTGGCGCGCCAGTGGAGTGCATCTTTTCCCCTTCCTGGCTGGCTTCGTCCAGCTCTGCGGGACCACCTTCCAGCGGCCCTTCCAGGCTTTCCGGGTCCTGAAGGCACATCAAGGCACCAAAGAAGCATCGGCTTTCCTGAGGCCAGTGCCAGGGCTGTCTCCAAAGGATCCGCGCAGTCCGGCCTGTTCACACATCTGTCCTGAGGTTGACACCCAGCGGAACACCCGGTTGCATAGCTGGCGGGCCTCACATCTCGTGACTCCGTGCCTGGCCAGGGAACAGCAGCCTGAACGTCTGCTGTGTGATATCTGTTTGAGAGTATATAGATACTATATAGGATGTCTACACATATAGGTCATCGCATCACTGCATTCCATATGAAGGCAGGGCTTTGCCAATTTGCCACTTTCGAATCTAGCTACTTGCCGCGAGCAGAAGCGATCAGTTGCGCAGCGGCCGCCAGTGCTTTCTCCACACGGGTGACTGTTCCAGCGGCCCAATGCGGCCTGGCATGGCGACTTCTGCGCTGAGGCTGAGGTCGGTCTGGACACCTGGCGAAGTGGGAAGGGGGGCGAGGGGCCAGCGGGGCTTTGCTGGGCAGCCTGTGGACTCGAACGTCTTCGGCTCTTTCGACTCCTGCAAAATAATTAGGCTGCAGAGACTGCGCAGGTTGATCAATGCAAGCTGGAGGCCTGGCTGTCCTCTTTGCTCGCGAAGTGTCGGCTGGCCACGTCGCTGGCCTCGCCGTCGGGGGCGTCGTGCGGGTGGGCGTCGCCGCCATCTTGGTGGGTGTCTTTCGCTCTGGCATGGTCGTGGCGGGCATCGTCCGGGCGGGCGTCGTCCTGGTCCGGGTGGGCGTCGTCCTGCTGGGCATCGTCCCGGCCGGCATCGTCTCGGCGGGCATCGTCCTGGTGAGCATCGTCCCGGCCGGCATCGTCCCGAACGGCATCGTCTCGGCGGGCATCGTCCTGGCGGGCATCGTTCTGGTGGGCCTGCTCCTGGCCCTGATGGGTGTCGTTCTGGTGGGCCTCACCCTGGCTCGCATCACCCTGGCTGCCCTGGCGGGTGTCCTGTCGAGCGTCACCCTGGCCGGCCTCACCCTCACGAGGCCCAGGGCCATCGAAGCCATCTTGACATGCTGAGCCTGGCTCCACGGCCTCGGCTTTGGGTGTCTGGCTTCGTTCTCCACCGTTTTGTGACACGTCGCTCGCGTTCGCCTGAACTTCGTCATTTTCGTCCATCACATCCTCTCCACGGCTTTCCTTGCCAGCGTCGCCTGCTGGGTCCTGGCGCTGCTGACTCTCCAAGTTATCCTCGTCGTGCTCCCCTTCTTCCTCACGTTTCCCGCTGCCATCGCTTGCAAGCACTCCGTCCTCCACGTCCTCTGCCTCTGCCCCATCCACCCCGTCATTCAGCCAGTCCTCCACATCATCTCCAACCCCATCCGCCCCATCCGCCCCATCCTCAAGAATATCTCCATCCTCAACTCCATCTATTCCATCTTCATCCGCTTCCTCACCATCCTCAACACCGCCCTTGGACTCTTTGCCTTCTTTGTCTTCTTTGCCTCTTGGGGATCCTGTTGGATCCGCCTGGCCCTTGCTTCCGCCTCCCTTGCCCAGGGCCTGAAAGAGACTCTGACTGTGAGTCTGAATCAGATTGTTTCAAAAGTCCAGATAATGAAAACCGGGAATATAATGGAGAGGTCAAAAGGAAGAATTGAAATACTCGAACTGCTCCGGCCTGCAGCATCTCAACCTTTTTGACCATTCTTCGAAGGGCCTGGCTCTTCTGCTGCAGGGATTCGCTTTGTTGCCTCTGGCACAGACACATGCGTGAGGAACGAGACATAATCGGAGAGAACATAAGGAAAGATTCGGAAAGATGGACATTCTTAAAGAACCTGAGGAGCTTCTTTGCTTGATCCAGCTCGCTCGAGAGCCTTAGTAGGCAAAACGTAACATCTGTGCCCACATACGCAAATTGACGCAAATGCACTCTCCCATCGTGGCCCTGTGTGGCCCAGGCTGACGATGAACTGTTGCATCCGTGCCATCATCCTTTGACCCCTTTGGCTCGGATTCTGCCCTCAGCGTCTGCAGCTCACTGCGCAGTTGCACCAGCTCCTGAGAAAACGAAGCTGGGATCACTGGAAAGCCGTTTTGCTCTGCACCTCTGTGAGCACGTGGTGCTCATTCTCTGCTTCTTGTCGCTGGGCCGCCTCCAGCCTGTTGAATCTCAAGGCTAGGGCTAGGGATAACGCGTTCTCTTGCTGGACCATAGCGCTTTGGACTGTCCGGGGCTGAATTGAGTGTTCTTCCGTTGTGCCACACCTTCTGGCGGCGAAAAGCACAAAGACCTAAATAGCCAAATGTTGGAAGGGGCAGTCCACGCATGTCCAAGGATAATGCCGATGCTTGAGCACGCACATACTCCGCACCTACTGATAACACGCCTGGCACACCTCAGAACCTAAGCCTTTAGCCTTTGGCCTTTGGCCTTTGGCCTTTGGCCTTTAGCCTTTAGCCTTTAGCCTTCTTCAGCGCCCCCTAGTCACCGCAACCCTGGTGAAGCTCCCCAGATTTTCGGAGGTTTTGAAGCATTTTGGGGCTTTTCAGAGTTTGGGTACACGGCTACACTGCCTGTCAGCCACGCTTCTCGCATCTTCTCGCCCTTCTTATTCATAGAATCCGTCATAATCCATCGGTCCAGCCTGGCCGAGTTCTCTGCGGCATCGGCACGCTGTCGCTCCAGGCTGGCTTCTTGGAGTTCCGTTGCCTCAGCAGATTATAGTCTCCGCAATTAGACATCCTCGAGTCAATGATGAAGTATTGTATAAGTATTGTTGTCATTCGCCGGCCCAATCGGGTGCGCGACAGCTTGACCCTGCAGGGAAGACTTGGCGGCACCAGCTTTCTCCAGGCACTGCCTGACGAGCGCCTGACAGAAATGCCGACGCGCCCGAAGCAGAAGGCAGAAGGCCACCGGAACAAGCAGATCAGACCACTCCGGATCCGACTCCGTTCGAGTCACTCAGAGTCTGGCTTGGAGCTGCTGCCTGGCCAGGTTGGGGTTGGAAGAGGCCGACAAAGCGACGAAGCGACAAAGCCGGGAGTGCAAGTCAGTGCGGCGCTCCAGCCACAGGACCTTCAACGAAACGTAGCGCAGCACAGCGCGGTGTGCGCTTCCTTGCCAAATACCTGCTTTTCCAAAGCATCTTCCAGTGCCGAGATCTTGATGAAGGCCATGTGGCTCCTGCGGTTGTTTTCGGGGCAATCTCTCAGGGCGCATGGCAAACATCGCAGAAAGGCTGCGCAAAATTCCGAAGATCCTGCCGTCGTCTGCTGCCTGCTAGATTCCCAGCCGTCAGAAATAAGTTTTTGTGTGCTTTGGGGAGCTGACCATTGCCGGCGTGTCCGTTGCTTCCTCCTGCAAAAGCGACAAGACAGTTCCAACGCCATCTCTTTCTCGAAGTAGTGCATTAATCATGAATTGGGCTCCCTTTGCGCACCCTCGCCCCCCCCCCCCCGCAAAAAAAAAACAAAACAAGTAACAGGAAGCTAGTTCTGGGGTTCCCGCCTGCCTCTTTTGTTTTACGGTATCCTATTGTTCCCCTCATTCGTTTTATGTTATTCTTTCATCATAACGGATTTTTACATATGTAGTTTTGAATGGTCCCTGATTCTTCTACACCTACTAGGTTGTCATTTATAATGTGTCTACGCCTATATGTTCGAGCGTTCACTACGATTTTGAAATCGTTCTGGTGTATAAATAGTTCAACGTGATACAGACTGTTTTTCATCAACTTAGAAAAGTCTTTATCAAAATCACTTGTTGCGTTCTTTCTCTTAGCAGTATTAAAACCTATCCACGGTTTTAGCCAGTCTTTTGTTTGAATATGATAGGTCTGCTTACTTTCTTTAAATTTCAAGCTCTTTTGTGAAACAATACTTTAACATCTTAATGTGTACCAGGTGTTTTCTCGTCTTTGGGTTCTTTGTTATGATTGAACTCTTTATGTTTTCTCAGCATACTTGCTTCAACATTGATAATTTCAGGTGCTAGTGGGGAATCATTGTGCTAGTCATGTAACTCTTTTGGATATTCTACAAGTATTACTGATGATTGATTGTATCGCCCCATGAGATAGTTGAAGGTTTTGATTTGCCTCAACACGTTAAATGGAGCATTGGCACATCCCACAACGCAAACCCTTCTCAACCATTTTACATAGATCTTCATCATATATTATCTCAAGCGTCACACCCTTTTTCAATACCGTAGCATCCCGAGAAAAATTAGGGAGCATGTAATACTGAGCAGGTTCCAAACATTTGGTTCTGAAGTTTTCAAAGGCATCTGTCAAGAATAGAAAGTCAGTTTTAAGATACAGGTAGTGATACTCACCGAGGTTCGTAATTTTGAAGTGTTGCCACATGTGTGTTGATTTTTTTATAACCATAATCATATGGGTAGCTACCCTTCTCTGAATAAATCTAAAGCATAATCGTCTTTAGCATATTCACGGTTTTTACTGTATACGAAATGGTTTGTCCAACCTTGCCGCTTCTCATTGTTATCATCTTTAGCTAACCATACAAGTCTAACGATGAAGACAAGAAACCAAAGCTATCTTTCGCTATCTTGTGCTATCACGCTCACATCGTCTTTTCCAGTATTCAGTTTGGCAAGGTTTGATACTGCAAGGTGCCAGTCATAATTTTTGAGATTATGAAAGAATATAGGTATCTTAACATATTCGAAACAATAATTTACATGACATTTACTATGAGCACAGCCACCATACAAACCTGTGGAATACCAATGGTCGCGTACCTTTTTTCTTATGTTTAGTGTTTATCAAATGGACCACCACATATAAAGACAGTTTTGGAATTCTTGTTCTTGTTCGTGTGTAATTGTCATTGCTCTAATTTTTTCATCTGTTCAAATATTTCTTCTCTTATTTCGTTCATTGTTTCACAAAATTCGTTCATAACATTTTCACCTCAAAAAACGCATGGTGCTACTTCATGTGCTATTGAATTAACAACGGTTAGCATAAAGACACTTGGTTTATGTTCTTGGTACGCCCCTTTTAGGGACATAGGCCTACTTTCGTGACCATATGTCCCGTTAAGTCCTTCATTTGATAAAACACCGTAAATAGCCTAAGGACATCTCATTCTTTTTTGAAAAACATGTTTCTTTTCCTTCTGCCGTCTCAATAGCCTGAGCTTCAGTAGCCATACACCCTTTAACAGAGTGAGCTGTCAACAACGGTTCATGGTTGAAGCCTTTCAGTTTCTGACAAAAACGATAATGAAACATTCTACTTGTGGTCTTGTCGTTGAGACACCATTAAACTGAAATAGTCTTCAATATAATGAACGACATGACTTCCACCATCATCATCATCATCATCTAAACGTAAAGGTCAATGTGACAAACTGGGTTAACGATTCTTGTTATTCCATCGGCTCTTGTTTTGTTGGCATCCTTGTCACCTGTATATAAACATTAACCGGAAAGGTGTTCTTGTTAATTTCCTCAAAGTGTTGAATGTGCTCGTTGAAACGGGAAATTAACACCGTCCCATGGTATTAAAAACTATGGTCACGCTTTTTTAACTCCCGGACATTTAAACAAGAACAATTACCGCGCACTATCTCCGAGGCAGTTGTCAAACTGCCGCCAAACTTAAAACGTCCGGAAAAACATTTGTGATTTGGTGCGGAGAATTGGACGGGTTGGCCTCCAGCCCTCCAGCCATGCAGCCTCCACTCCAGGGCTGGCTGTGAGCAGGCTGGAGGGTTGGAGGGTTGGAGGGCTGGAGGCTGGAGGTGGAGGGTCGGAGGACCCAACCCCCCAACTAAACATCCGTAGTCGTAGCCTAATCAGCCAGAATGAAACTGGTGCCTCATACTACCTCCGATTGGACGTGTGGTTGGCTGCCCCGCACATATTTTAAAGTTGTCACCGTACATATAACACAGTATGTTAAACATAGGTTCTGATCATTTTAATATTACTACATGCCATTTTCCTTGCTATCCATTCGGGTAGTTCTATAAACTTGCCTGCTCTTGTTGGGTCGTATTTGTCATAATGATTTGTCATAATGATTTGAATTTCGTCCACTTTCTCTGTCTTCAACCCTGATCTATTTAGATTCTTGATTCCAACCAAAGGTCCAGTATCACTTGCCATGCTATTTATTGCATTGTTGAAATCTTCCTCATTCAACTTTGCATAATATCTTAAGCCTGAATGTTGATTAGTCTTGACGAACCATAATCCTTTTAGAAGCGTTTGTCAAAACTTAAAAAAAACGTTTCTAATCAGCTGTTTTAGGCAATTTGCCACGTTTCTTTGATAAGAGCTCTGTGAATGGTTTTCACTGATAAAATGGATATCGATATTCTTTACCTTGAATAATTGCTTTGTCACCTCAACTTTGTGGAAACAGAATGCCCTAAATGTAAACAAGTAAGACCGTTGGATTGGTTTATAGAAGGTGGTCAACTATGTCAACAATCTTTAAACCATCAACACACATACGGCCCAACGACATATGGACCAAGTCAATGCATATAACTAACAATATTTTCAAGATCATAAAGAAGAATCTAAAGCAGAGAATCAAGATATGCATATTGATTGTTGCCACTGTGAATGCCCAGCTCATGAACATAAACTGAAACGACACATTGACTCAAACAAACATCAAAAACTAATGCTAGCCTTTCAAACAACACCATGATCACGTTACTGAAACTTTTTTGCATCCAGGTCTCTTGCAGTCAGCCGGGTAAGTGGGAAAGACTACTGAAACTTAAAACACAAAACCCCACGACAAGATTCTGATAAAACACTCCCCAGAATTTATTTAATAGCGGAACAGATGAAAACTCCACACAACCAACCCCGATATTTAGAATAACGTAGAAAAACAATACATGTAATAATTTTGAATTTAAAAACCTAAACAAGGAATGAGGTGTCCAATAACCCTAGAACTCAAACAACTTAGAAACTCCCCTAAAGTTTGAAAATAAACGAATAAAGTGATTTTATAACAATTTAAATGAATGAGGTAAAATGGCATGAAGAAAATGAACAAGATGAGAGATTGTAATAAAATACTACTAGGAATAAATGGCCGTAGAGATCTTTTAATGCAAATGAAATAGGTGAACAGATTGATTTAGAGGAAAACCTTAGAAAAATTAATATACAATGCGTGAGGTGAACAATAGGATAGGGCAAAACGAAAGAGGCGGGCGGGAACCCCAGAACCAGCCTTCTCCTGATTTCCCCCCCCCCCCTCGGCTCCCCGCAATGCTAGTTAAAAGCTTAAAGCATGTTAAAGCTGCACGGGGTCCTTTTAGTACTGGGGGCATTACGGGCAATTGATCTAGGAAAGGTCTACAACCCTTCCCCTAGCCAGAGATGCGAACTTGACGCCCCCTTATGACTCCGGAGGGCTTCTCCTAGGGGTCTGGGAGAATGGTCTTTGGGGCTGTTTGATGTCGTCTGATGTTGCTTGCACTATCATAAGGCGGGCTTTCATGAAACACGGGAAGAGATTCATGATGATTCTGGCTACAGGGCTGGGCCTCAGCAAAGTCTTCTTGCTGAGAGTCGGTCAGCCGGCCCCGCAACAAGCGCACCTGCCAAAGGCGCGAAGAGGCCGGCTGGCCCGGGCCACTCCCGACACACACACACACACACACACACACACACACACACACACACACACACACACACATACAATCAATTTCTCATGTCTTAGCACCTTGTTCTGCTCCTGCGCCAACCTCTGCCGAATGGCAGCTTCCTCACGGCTGAGTGCCGCCAGCCTTCCAGCAAATGTATCTACGAGAACCTATTCCTAAGTAATTAGATATGCCGAGCAACTGTTGGAGCAGACCGTCCTCGGTTCGTGGCAGATGGTGCCGGCTTGTGTTGATGCCATCCCATTGTGCTCTGACGGCGCCTTCTCCATGTTGAAGGTCTGCTGCATGCTTTCTGCCTCTTTCTATGTTGCTTTGCATGCTTCTTGCGCTGGACCTGTTCGAGCGAGCCTTGCGCTTCACTGCCTGCTCTGTGTCCTGGCATCGAGACTGGGCATGACGGCATGACCTGGGACATGCTGGTCGGCGGTGCGGCGGTGCCCTCCTCGTCCAGTGCGGAGTCTGGACTGAAGAAGCGCACCTGTCATTGTCAAAGATGTCTCAGGCTAGCCAAAAACTTCCGCATGTCAATTGAGCTCTTTATGGGGTGCTGACATTCAGCATATCCTGTGCCATCTGTAGGTCCTGGACGGGCAGACACGAATCCTGTTCCGCAGACGTCAGCTGTGTCGGGTCCTCCGGCGTGAAGTACTCCAAGTACCTGGACAGCAGCGACCTGCGTGGCACCGCATACAAAGCATTGCAACCTGGTAACCTGCAATCCGCCGAGGCCTCGGGCCGTAGCAGGTGCCCCACCTAATCCCCCCTCCCCATCACCCCCGCACAAGTTTGCACTCCTTTTCTTTGCCAGTATGGGCACCCCCCCTCATGGCGACAGGCGTCCCACAGCGGACGGCGCACCAGGACCACGGGCAGTTGGGCTTGAGCCTAGACCACCCCCGACCGCCTTTGCACCTACCAGCGTGCGCTCCAATGGACTTCCCATCCTCCTTCTCCTTATTTGGTTCCAACCGTGCAGAACAAGCACCTCTGCGTAGCCAGGCGGGTCGCGTAGCGTTAAAATTGCAATATACGGTTTTCGGCTTAAAGCAAACTTGAGGGGGGCACGAAAAAAATCTGCAGGCTAGGCTATCACGCATAACAACAGCAACCAAATCACATCCAACATCCAAAAGCAAAGGGGAGAACGGGATTCAGCTCTTTTGAGGCTCTGATGGCGTCCACCCCTCCATTGCTAGAACGCAGATAGAAGCGCCTAAAGCCTCGCGACGCGAGCTACGTGATTTGGTTGTTTGGTTGCAAGCTGCTGCGCGCGGTGCCCCAGTTCCAGCCTGAGGCGCGACCGTAAGGCCTCCAGGTCCTGGTAGTACCTCGTTTGCCAGATTGAAGAAGTAAAGGACATCAACATATCCCGACAAATGGGGCGCACATGGAGCGCAGCTGGTTCAGAAGCCGGGTTGTCTTTCGAATCTTCTGACCGTCTGAAGCCAGTTGCCTGAACTTCCAGAAGAACTCCAGCTTTCCACAACCGATGTCGACAAAACTTCGAGGGTCAGGCTCGTGGAGCTCTTGCTCCTAGCGGCAAGCAGAGACGTGGAAACATGATGTAACGGGGCATGGAAAGCCGCATCTTCGCCTGCACGATGACGGCGTCCAGCTGCTGCTGGAGAGCCTGAGCCTTGGTCACAGCCATCGCTAGTAAATTATATATATATATACATATATATATTCATGTATGTATTTATGTATATAACTACATTTACAGAGATATATAGGATATTATATAATGTAAGCTGCCGCGATCTACGATGTACTGTTTCGATCCGCTTCGCCTGGACAGGGCTCGATGCGGGTCCCGTCGTAGCCTGGGAGGCTGTGAAAACCTGAGGCAGAGTGCAGGCAGAGTGAGCCGGGAATCCAGTTCCCAATGTTGCCCATAGTTAAAGCCTCGTCCACGTAGGTGGAAAGGTGTTCGAGTACTTTCCTGAAGAGTTATAACCGACACCACAGGCATCCAGAAGCCAGAGAACTTGAGCAGGCCTGAGGCCCTTGGAAACCTGCTGCTGTGCCTTCGGGCTGTATGGGCTGCTACCCCTTTGGTACACGCTTGCGCGGCGTGCAAGCCTGCCTTTGCCTCCACGTCCGCCTTAGAGTGGCTTGAAGCCAGCTGCTTGCAGGAAACATCACAACAATTTCATGACGAGCGCGTGTGGCATCAGCTGCGGGCAGTCAGTGGCATTGCATAACCCAGCAAGGTGTAGCGAAGTAATCGTTGGACCTTCATCGGTGAGGATTATCTTGCATTGTGAGCCTGTCTGACCCTGAGTTTGCCGGTGATCACCAATCTGTGCCATCCGGATTTGTACACCTCGTAGCCCACACACTGCGCAAGCTCCGCGAAGAAGTCGGACCGCCCTTCCAGAAGTTGGGCAGAGCCTCACATCCAAGATGCTTCAGGCTGGTAAACGGGAGGCTTTTGCAGAATCACTGGCTTGCACGTTGCTTTGATACGCTAGCTTGGAACCTTCCAGGGCCTTGCTGAGGCGTAGGTGGCCTGGAAGAAATGAATTTGCAAAAAAACTTTGCAGACAACCTTCTAAAGACCGCAGGACGCCTCGGGATGCTGTCACTGTGGTTGTCATGTTGTACGCGGCAGGCGGCTACGTCACTAAGATCTGCACTTCCCTTCGGCTCACTCGGTAGCACGGCCGCCGCCTTCAAAAGAAGTTGCGTGTGACCGGTCACGTCGGCTCTCCCATCTTACGTTCTGCCTGCACCTCATTCTTCCGCGCATCCTCCAGGGATGCCTTCAGCTGCAAAGCCAAGCTCGATTTTGCAAGGCCTGAGCGAAATGTCGACTTTGACTTACCATCGCTTGCCCTTTCCCTGGTGGCACGAACCTACAGTTTAGCAATTGTAGGCTTCGTGCTCATGCTGCCGGAGGAAAAGATCACCGCAGCTCGTAGACAGACCGAACATGCGCAACACTGCGGGCTTTTGAAAAGTGTGGGTTTCATGCTTACTGGCTTATTCCCTTGCCTGGCTGCCTGGCGATTATGTGACCCATGTCAAAGCGTCTGTTGAGGTTCTGCAAAGGAATGACCACTAGCAGCTGACCTCCGTCGCGCCCTGAGGCAGAGAGAAAGTCTTTGTCATGCCCAATGGATTCATCACTCTTGCTACTTGACGTGAAGCCGGAATGTCGTCAAAATATGTCAAACTTGACCACCTTCACAAGTCTTTTATATACCTGAAAGGCACATTTTCGGGAGGTATAAGTGTCCGTTAAAAGCGCAAGAACTTTACAATTCCTCGCAGCCATTCGTCCTCGACGGCGCTTCACACCCCCTGCTATGACTTCACCCCCTGAATGAGTTTTTGACTCTGGTGGCCCAAGAAGATTCTATTCCAAAAACTGCATCCCCAAAACACAGGGGATTGCTGTTGATTTGAAGGCGCTGTTTAGTTGCTCTAAAACTCGAACGTGAAGCCGTCCACTAGTTGAGACAAGCCTTTTTCCCGCTTGCGAATTTGGAGGAATACGCCCCATTAGCAGTCAGACATGTCTGCGTTCTTTGCGCTGTCAGTATTGAAGTCCAATTTAAGTTCAGCTCTACAAATATGGAAGCCTTTGCTAAGACGGCAAGCTAAGCTGAAGGCCCAGTGGAGAAGTAGTAGTAGAGTGCTTCTTGTAACGACGGCACTCAGTCATGGCAGCCCTGCTGCCATAGTGCTCTGCGGCCCGATTTTTTGCTGAGCCTTCTTTGCTGTCCCTCCTGGTGCATTCTTGCCAAACTCTGCAGCCACAGTAGCCTTAGATGTCGCCGACTTGGCGCTTTTGAAGGCATGCTGAGCTTTCTTCGTATCTTCGCTCTCTTCGCCGCCTCCTTTCTGCGTGGCTCGGTCTTAGCGAGGGCCTCCTCGATCTTCGTAAGCCTGACAAGGTGAGGCCTCACCAAGTCTTAGCGAGGACTCCTGGCCAAACCATCAACGACTCGATTGGAAGAGTTTCACGAATAAGAGAGTCAACGAAAGTTTGAGACACACGAGTTCTAGGAGGCTGTCGTTGCTTTGAGTTTGGTTTGTGCCTATTCGGGAATGGTGTACGAAAGGCTTTACTCTCGCAGCATGTCAATGACAGCACCGCTGCCTCTGGCGGTTACGAAGTGCTGCCCAAGTTCAATATTCGGTCGTTTCAGCAAATCCTTCCACTGCAGCGGCCGACCTTTTTCAGCGCGCACCAGGAACCGCATGGCTGCAGGATCGCAGCATCAGCTTACCATGGATTTCGTGTTGTTTGAGGAGCCTGGGCCACATCCGTGGCTGAAGGAGTTTCAGATGAATGAAATGGACCATAACGAACAAATATGTACGTACGAGTACATAATATATGCATGTATATATATATATATGTGTGTGTGTGTGTAGAAAAATATACGCAGCTGTCCTTCTCGGATGGCCATGGGGGCTCCAGCTGACTCCAGCTGTCTGCAAAGCCACGAGTGAGTGACAGTGAGTGCAAGCCATTTTTTTCTGCCCGCTTGGAGCGACTCGAGGTGGCTTGGAGAACCGCAGGCCAAAGCACATTGTGGAAAACCATTTGACGCTGAGGCCTCCAATCCCCTCTTAAGCAATGCAAAGGCACTGCCGCGAACACTAACAGCTACGTAGCTTCTGCGCTCAGAAAACTTCCAGCCGGGCTGTCGGCTTCCCAGCCTGGAGACAAGGCGAGGGTTCAGAGGCGCACAGTTATTAGTAAGCAGAGACGCCAGAATTCAATGAGGGCAACGGCCAGGATAGGAATGAAGCTCCAGCCCCAGAAAAGATACCAAAACCTAGTTCATCAGTAGCCAAAAGGCCAAAAAGGCAAGCAAGTCACACACTCCCATTCATCTCACATATTGCATGTGCGTTTTTGTTCTCTCTTCTAGTTGGTCACTTGGCACAGCTCCTACATCCAATCGAACCTCAACTTACGGGAGAAAAAAAAGGCACATTCTACTAATTGTCCTGCTTACTAATTCCGGTGGCAGCCTTGGCCTCAAGGCTTAGACTCGAGTTTGGGCTTCCCGGTGGGCTGTTTATCTGTTGCAGGAACATGGCTATGGAAGCTATTTGCAGGTTTTCGGGATCTATTTGCCCCCGAAGTTGTTCCGAACCGTTCTGACCTTGCAACGCCTCAGCACACCAACTCCTCAACCCTTTCCGAAACCGTTCCGACTGGAAACCGTTCCGCACAAAATCACGGACCAAGGATGTTGAGACAGTTCCTGAACATGATGATCTGGTTTTTGAGACAAGTAAATGGTTCCTGAGACAGCGTGCCTCCGAAACACAAGCCCTACGATAAACAGCCCACCGGATTGTCGAAATTTGAGTCTCATAGCATTCACAGGATTCACCTCGCACTAGCATCAGCACTCTGACCCCGGGCGGGTCGAGGTTGCAGTCCGATGAGCACCATCCCAGACGGCTTTAGGGTTGCGTTTTTTTCAGCGGGGCCCACGGATGGATGCCGCGATGCTCAACGTCTTTGTCGCCGGGCTCCTTGACAGGGCTTGGTCCTGGCCGCGGGAGAAGTCACGGGGTCACCTTGCCTGTGACGAGGAGATGCAACAGCTGCGAGAAAAGTGGTGCCAGCGAGTCGGTGGTGATGACTGGAAGCATTGTCTTGAGGTTCCCAAAAGCCCTTTCTCTTGAAAGCGGTGGCCAATGGCCAGGACTGCAGAGGCGATGGGTGAGACTGGGCCTCGATTA
>CAJNDS010000742.1:0-77092 GCA_905221605.1 Symbiodinium natans | reverse complement strand
GAAGACAGGGCTGCGTCCACACTTCGGAAACATCTTAGTGGATGGCGCCGGTGGATGGAGTTTTGTTTCCCACTGGGTTGGTCAGTGGGAGCTCCTAGTCTTGCTCAGGTTCTCGACTTCCTCGAAGCTCTGGCCAGTGGTGCTTGTATGGACCGCGGCAAAGGTCGAGTAAGCCAGGGATGGGTGTTTTGTCGGCGATGCGTTTTGTTGCGTGGAAGCTTGAGTTGAAGTGTTTGCGGCAATCGCTTGATTGCTCGTTGGTTCGGGTTTGGTCATCCCGGGACAAGTGGCAGAAAGGCCACACGCGTGAAGCCATCCCGCTTTCCCTTCAGATGGTCAAGAATCTGGAGAAAGCTTGCTCTTCTGCCGCAGAGGATGACTTATGGCTAATTTTATGTTTTCTTGCGGGGTGCACGTTGGGCATGAAGTGGGATCCGTGAGTGTTGAGCGTCCCTACTCTGCGCTTGACTTGGACACAGCGTTTATATAGCAGTTCATGCTAGTGTGTGGCGCGAGTGTCATTGCTCGCCGGAAAGCGGGTTACCGCGGTTCTTGCAGGGTCCCTGCAGTTGTTTTGTTCCCACCCTCCCACCCGGGGATGATTGTTCAGCGACCTCAGCTGGATGTTGAAGGTTGTGCGGCAATGCCCTCGGGAGCTTGAGATCTTTGGTAGTTTGCGTTGGAGTGATGCTCAACGGATTGACCTGAGCCTGGCATCTGTGGTGTGTGACAAAGACTGCTTGTATGGATGGTCGTGGCGCTGCAAACAGGATGCTGCGGGTCGAACCGGAGGGAACCGGAGGGGCGAAAAGAGGGATCCGATAGAATCCCTTGTTTGGGTAGGTTGTCTCTCTCTCTTGCTTGACGGGGGAGGTCACGTGTTGCGTACGGGGGGCTCGTCTTTGCTGCGTCGCTTTTGCTAAGTGCTTTTGGTAAGTGGTGGTTTGCGGTGATTGTCGCGTGGCAGTGCGAAGTGGCCGGACAATGAGGCATGTTTATGCTTGAAGCTGTGTGGCTGAAGCACAGTGATCTTTGTTGTGTAGTGCACGAAGTGCACGGAATGACATGTTGCGAGCATTGTGTGCGTGTGTGCGCAGAGTCATGCAGGTTCTCTGTGCGTGTAGCCCAGAAATTTCGAAAAGTTTTGCCCAATCTCGTGCAAGGGCCGTTTTCGCTTGATTGCGTTGTCCTTCTTGTGCCGCTGACAAAGCTGTCGCTGGCGCTCATCTACATCAGAGTGCGTGACGTTGTGTGGAGCTTCGTGGAACCCAGGGCCGACAAAGACGAGTAACAATTTAGGGACTTGCGCATGTAGGCTAGTTGGCAAGTTTGCGTCTTCTCTGCTCTTGCGACCTGAGGTTGTAATTCTATTCTTTGTCTTTGCGGGCCCAGATGGCAAGAGAAGAGTAGAGTAGACAGTGGCGAGTGCGACAAACATGGACTACCCGGACACCTTTGCTGGCCTATCGCTGGCTATTGTCGAGGCCGGAGTAGACCCAGAGTTCTTGCCGCAGCTTGAAGAGCAGGGAGTGCGTAGCGTGAGCGGGGCAATGGGTGCCCTAATGTCAAGCCGACTGCCGCCCGAGCTGTCGACGGCGATCCAGGCAGCGCTGGTATTTGCGCTTGGCCCCGAAAGAGTCCCCGATGCAGCGCGACAGGCTGCAGTGGAGGCACCGCCGACAAAGGTGCGGAGGACGGACCTTCATGTTGCGAGGCCGTCTAGAGCAGGATCCCTTTCCAAAGCCTTGGCGTCTGCCTGCCCAGCCGCACGGCAAGAGACACTCAATCGATTCAACCGGGATTTGTGGGCCCCGAGCAACCAGAAGCCGCAACAGGCTCGATGGAAGACCTGGAGCAAAGTTTGCGAGGCGTGGGGCATTCCGGCTCTTCCATTGACGGTGGATGGCGTGGAGAAGGTTTCCGCATCCCTGAAGGAAGGTGGATATCGCTCAGCCAGGCAATATTTCGCCAGTGCCCGGCGTGAGCATGTTCTCCAGATGAAAGCAGAAGTGCCACCGGAAGTCCTGCTCAAGATGAGGGGTGCCATTCGGTCAATAGAACGTGGGCTTGGCGGTCCTGCGCTCAAGGACGGGTTTCGTGTTGAGGACCTAGTGTTGCCGCTCCCTTCAGACCAAGTTCCTACGGCCAAGAGACAGGCCGTGACAGTTGTTATTTTGGGGTGTTGGTTCTTGATGAGAGAGATCGAGATTGCCGCCGTCCGAAACAAGCATTTCACCGTCGATGTTGAAAGGCAAGAAGTGGCTTTTACCCTGGCATCTAGCAAAACTGACCAGCAGGGCAATTTAGTACAACGGAAACATCAGTGCTATTGCTCATATGTCCCTGCGCACTTGTGCCCGTTTCACACGGCTTTGGCCTTCGAGAAGATTCGCCCAAAGAACCCGGAGGCCCCATTGTTTGTCAGTGCCCATGGAGACGAGCTGACCAAGCAGGAGTCTATTGCGTTGATCCGGAAGGTGCTTGCAGATAGCCACGTTGCACTGCGACGCGCTGGAGCGCCAGGACAGTCCTCTGTTGAGCGCTTTGGGGGCCACGTGCTGCGCGTCTCCGGCGCGCAGTTCCTTGCCAGACGCTTCGTCCCGCTGCCCACCGTCATGCTGCTCGGTAGGTGGGGTAGCCGTAGTGTCGAAAGGTATGTGCAAGAAGCTGCGTTGGAGTGCAGCATTTTTGGAGACGAGCAAGCGGCAATGGGCCGCCCTGTTGGCATGTTGTCGAAGCCGGCAAAGCGTGATGGTGGCTCGGGCACGGCGAAGGACCAAGCAGCCGAGTTCGTCAAGCAATTGGAAATCCTTTCGGCGCAGATCGAAGCCTTGCAGGCCCGACCGTTGTTAGTAGTTGGAAAGAGGGCGCATGCCAGGGACCCACATGAATTGGACAAGCTCCCGATTCAATGGACTACGGCTTGTGGTTGCTGGAGGTATGGTTGCGCTGCTTTCGTGCGAGCTGGAGAGGATCACCCAGCGGTCCGCTGCCGCCGCTGTTTTCCGACATGTGCGCCGGATGCCAGTGACAACAGTGAATCTGAAAACTCAGCGTCTGCGACGTCCTCCGAGTCAAGTTCATCTGGCAGCAAGAGCGAAGGCTGAGAGCTGGCGCCGCCCGTGCGCCCGAGCCTGTAACATAGCGCCGCCCGAGCGCTGGATGTGTGTGAGAGCTTGTGCGCAAAGAAGTTGGAGCGCAGGGTCCCTTTGCGGCTTGTGTGCAAGTTGCAGGTTCTTTGCTTCTGTTCTATAGGTTGAGTTGAGCACCGCCCGTGTGCTATAGATTATTTGGCAGACGTTGGCGCCGCCCGCGCGCTAGAGATATATGCAATTATGATGGACAGCAGGGAAGCATCTATCTGCGTGGGTGCATCTTGGTGGAGGGCTAGTCACTGCGCGCGGAGCTCTGCGACCTTGGTGGAGTTGCGCGTCTGCGTCATGTCCAATGGAAGTGCATGTGGTGGTGTCGTTGTGCGCCGTAGTTTTTGCTTGAGCAAGCGCGTGTAGTAAGGTAAGAGGTAGCTGCAAGTCTGACACAGGTCATGGCCGAGGCGACGCCTGCGTTGATGCAGGGCATGCGCGAGGCCGGCTTGGCCGACAATGTGCAGCAGTACATCATCAGCCGGGATATAAAGTCGATTGAAGTCCTGGCCTCCATTGCCAACAAGGTGGAAGAAGTTGACGAGGTCTTGGTCGAGCCGCTCGCGTCCACCTTTCGCCTCCCCAGTGGCTCCGAGATCAAACTGGGCAAGCTTGAGATTCCTGTCGTCAAAGCCAAGCTTCGTTTTCTATGGCGCAAGTGTCATCAAGAGTGCAACCCTGCAGGCCAGCAGTCAGCGACGTCGTCATTGCCAGTCGCAGCGACCTCTGCTCCAAAGTCGTCAGCCAAAGAGCTTCCAAGCGGGTACTGGCAGCAGCAGGTGGCCAAGTTCGAGGCGGTGAAGATCGGTGTCGAAGCGAGGAAATTTCCCCAGGAGAAACTTTTAGGTGCAGAAGCTGTGATTGCACGAGTCGTTCATGAGATGCGCACCGAGAGCCACACAGCAATTGGTTTGCATGAGATCGTACAGTCAAAGTACTTCGACGCTGCCGGAAACCCCAACCCCCTGAGCGCAGCGAAGAAAAAGAGCAAGTCGCAGGCAGCCATCTTGACTCTCAACGCCGACTACCAGATCGAAACTGAGGGTGAGATGCCGTGGCAACCAAAGAGCGTGCTTGCTTTCATAGATTGCTTGGAGTCCATCCGCCTTCTCATGATCTTAGTGGAGCTGGGGAGTGAGGCTGCTGTCGAGCGGTATTTCGACTGGTTTGAAAAGCAAGTGCGTTCCAGATCACACAAGCTTGAGCAGTTGCGAGTTTATTGGGAAACCACGTCATGGCGAATTGCTCTCGCGCTGAGGGCCAAGCAGACTTTCAAGGCCATCACGGAGGAAATCATCCTCGACAACCAGGCCCTCCAGGACGCTGTTTCGAAGGAGTATGCCCCCGTGGAGAAGTTCGGCCGCGCGCAGCGCCTTCAGTGGGAAGGCAAGGGCAAGGGCAAGGGCAAGACGAAAGCCCGTGGCAGCAAAGGCTCGTGGGACAAGCGCTATGATCGTTATGACCGGTATGATCGTTCTGACTCCTGGAGAACCGGCCCCTATGACTGGGCCCCTCCCAGGAGCGACTTGTACACTGCGCCCGCACCGACTGCAAGAGCTGTAACCCCGGCAACGTCATGTCAGAGTTGTGCCTTTATTTGTGATCGGAGCTTTGAGGTTGATGGATTTTGTTGATGTGTGGGCATCATTGCATGCGTGGTGATGGTGGTTGTTAGTTGCTTGAGAGTTGAAGACAGACGTTGGATCAGGTTGCTATTGCTGGCCTTGCCTTCTTTGCGTTGTCATGTCCGCTTGGCCGTTGATGCTGCGCAACGCTGGTGTGCCTGATGCGCTGGCTGATGTTGTTGCGGCGAAGTATGTCACAAGTCAACTTTTCTTTCATGCGTTTCGGAGTTTGGAAAAGCTGGATGCTTATGCCCACGCTGCTCTGGTTGCGGCCAAGTTCGCCTTGAGAGCAGTGTGGTGTGAATTGAAGGACTGCAAAACTCCTTCGTCTGGTTCTCAGAGTGTGGCTGAGTCATCTCAGCAGTTGGCGTTGCCTTTCTTACAACTTTCCTCACGCATGTCGGCTGGTGACCGGCATCAGTTGGTTGAGAAGTTCGAGAAGAATTATCCTGGTGTGTTTATCTCTGACATGACGTTGCCGGGGTTACAGCTCTTGCAGTCGGTGCGGGCGCAGTGTACAAGTCGCTCCTGGGAGTGGATCTCCTGGAGGAAGATCCTCAGCGAGGATGCCATTCAGCGCATGCGAGAAAAGAAAAAGTCAGCCAAGCCGAAAGATGCTTGGGAATATCTGGCTATGAGCAATGGCTGGGAAGCAGAAGAGGTTGAAGACGATGGTGCGTCTCCTTTTCGAGTGGAAAAATTGCTTGGAGTGCGCGCCAATGCCTATGTTCTTTGCGGTTGCGGGCACCCCTACAGCTGGGCGCAATACAATGCGCAGTTTATGGCCCTTTACACAGAGCCGCCTGCTGAAGGTTATCGGCTTCCAACCGTAAAGGAGGCTGAGGAGGCAGATCGGCAAGTGATGGGTGATGTGTTCAAGCTGCTGTACAAGGGGGAGCAGCCTGATGATGCTTTGCAGACAGTTGTGAAGGAGCGGACTGCCTTCGTCGCCTTCTCTTTTGCCCGCCGAAAGGCAACAAAGGGGGTAGGCAAGGGCAAGGATAGAGACTTCACGGGGAAGCCAAATCCTAAGAGGCCTCCCTTGCGGCGTCGTGTGAATGCGGGTGACAGTGTGCCGGAGAAGAGGTTGAAGCGCTCTTTGTGTGACGCCTTCCAGAAGCACAAGTGCAAGTTTTCAGCTGAGGATTGCAGATTCGCTCATCGCTGTCAGCTTTGTTGGAGGGAGGATCACGGTGCTGATTTTTGCTCTGGGAAGTAGGAGTGACTATCTGGTGGTTTGAATGTTGACTCCTCGGGTGCATTGCCTACTGCTTGTGCCGAAGTTGTGAAGGAGTCCTTTGAGTCAGCCTCTTTGCTGGCTGGTTCTCTTGAATCTTCGGCTGTTGATGTGGGGCATTTGAGGAGGAGTAATTCATCTTTGTCAGCTTGCTGTCCACAAACGAATGCTTGTGTGAACCTGCGCTCGCGGATCCCTATTGTTGATGGTGGGGGCTGCCTGTCTACGGCTGATTGGAGTGTACCCCGCGAAAGGGAGGATCACTTTTCTGCCTTGCGAAAAAGGTTTGGCCATTTAGCCTCCGAGTGGGGTCTTCTGAAAAGGCTGAGCGCTCATGTTGAGAATCGCTGCGAAGAGTCTCTGTTCACTCCAGATGAGGTCGAGGTGTTGCGCAGTGAGGTTTTGTCATTTCTTTCCAGCAAGGGTTTTGTCTGCGACGACAGCGTTGTGGACAACCAGCCCTTTCTGTTAAGTGTTTGGCAAGCGCTGTGTGCCTTGACGTCTGATCAGGATGTCGAACTTCCTAGACTTCTGCTGGAAGGCGTTTCCACTGGGATTGTGCAACCGATCCCTCCTTCAGGTGTATGGGAAGAGGTCGCGGAACCTGTCGCCGTTGAGCAGGATTTGCGGGTGCATCTGGAGCCGTGGCGCAGCTTCCGATAATTTGGCTTTGGCAAAAAAGCTTGTCATGGATGATGTTGCCGCCGGCCACGCGTTTGTTCTTCCTGGAGGGGAAGCAGAAGCTCGTGCGAGATGGGGAGATCGTATTGCTGCTGGCAAATTTGGTGTAGTTCAGGTGCCTGGCAAGAACCCGCGACTTATTGGGGACGGGTCCGTCAGTGGTGCCAACGCGGCTAGCCAAGTCCTTGAGAAGGTACGAAATCCTTCGTTGCACGCCGTGCAACGATTCTTGTCTTGCGTTGACCGTGCTATGAGCTGGTGCCTCTGCAGTTTTGACGTGAAGGGAGCGCGCAAGTTGGTGCTTGTGAGAGAGTATGAGCAGGGGTACTCTTGTTTTGTGCTGGATGGTGTTTGGTATTGCTATCGGAGTTGCTACTTTGGATGTAAGTGGGCTGCGTTTTGGTTCAGTCTTGTTGGTGCTTGGTTGGTGAGGATGCTTCATCGCGTCATTTGGGTGAAGCACGGGTTATTTTTGTTTGTGGATGATGGGCTGGAGTTTTTGCCTACTGCCGTGGCACCACTTCTGGCGCTTCATTCTCTAATGTTTCTTTGTGGGATTGGCGTGCCTCTGAGCTGGGGCAAGTTGCGCTTTGGTCAGTGCTTGGTGTGGATTGGCTGGAAGTTCCACGCAGATACATGCCAAGCCAGTTTAGCGGACAAGGTGGCCAAGGCTCTCGAAGCGCTACGTCCTTTGCTCCACAAGGGCAACAAGGTGGAACGCAGACAGGTCGAGAAGGTGGTGGGATTTCTTGGCTGGTTCTGCGGCGGGGCCTTTTGGCTGCGTGCCTGGTTGGCAGCCCTTTACAAGCTGTTGCATAAGCCGCGGGCGGGCAGGCTAGGTGAACAGCCTTCGTTCTTGCGTCACTACAGTGAGCATGTTTGGAAACATGTATCTTGCTTTGTTGGCTCAAGTGTACTCGAGCCAAAATGTGAGACTCTGTGTGCCAGAGTCTAGTGTGCCTAGGCAAGTTTCTTTTGCCCCGCCCTCCTCTCCCTGGACTTGAAGTTTTTATTGTCCTCGTTAACACTCCTGTGGACTCTGTGGGTCATTCAAGGAGGGTTTACTCACGGTGTGAGCGACTGCCCTCCGCATTTTTGGCGGTTGTGGTAGAGGCACTGGGTGCCGCTGTGGGCTGTGGGAGGTGTTGTCCCCCATCATGCCCATGAGCATTCGCTGTGTGCAGCGCGCCGCTGGGCGGCCCCTGAGATCAGGGACATCCAACGCACTATGAGGGAACCCCTCATGAACCGAGTAGCGCCCCTACATGTTCATGGAGTGAGTGCACAGAACGTAGATTGCTATGTGTGGACGACTTCTTTTCGCTGGTTCAGGTACTGGGACAGGATTTGCGGGTTTCGCAGTCTTTGCTCTTTTGCGATGTTTGCGCTGGCTGGAAGCTTCATTCGGTTAACAATGCGGTGATCACTTCTTTGCAGTCAACAGCTCTTGTCTCACCGCGGATACGTCGTGGATGCGTTAGTGTGGTATTGTACAACTACGGTTGCTCGACCTGTCTGGTGGATTCTCAGTCAGTCAGGGCAGCTACTTTGTTTTACAACGCCATTTCGGTAAGCACGTTTATTCCGCTCCAATTTGCCCCACACATTCATCGGGCTTGGCCGCGGCTGACGCCTGGGCGGACGCTGAGCGTGCTGGCCTGGGAGGTTGGTGGTTGCCGGATGGCGCCCCAGTGGATGCGGCGGAGATCCATTGGTTCAGCGTACAGCTGACCAGGAAATCACTTCCTTCCTGGTTTCGCGCGGAGAGCAACACTTCGCTTCAAGCCTGTGATGCGGCCTTGGAAGCAGTTGCGCAACTGATTCTTCTGGTGCTGCGTCGCAGGCGTGCTCGATTGCCTTCTTCCACCGTGACAGTGCAATTTCGCCAGCTTTGTGACAATGCTGGCGTTACTGCTGCTTCGGTAAAGTCGATGAGCCAGAAGGAGCCCTTGTGTTTTGTTCTCCAGGCACTGGGGTATTATTGTTGCAAGTGGAACCTCACACTGCATTTCTCGCATATTGCTGGAGAACGAAATGTTTGGGCGGATCGGCTCAGCCGTGATGAGATCCCAGCTGGTGCTGATTTGCGTAAACGGTATTCCGTGGATATCATGGAAATATTGCAGTCGCCTTGGAAGTGAGCGCATTGTTCAGAGATCTGAACCCGTTGGTTGGGAAGCTTGTCACACCTGAAGTTGGGAGAAGCGATTGGGCTGCGGCCCCTTTCTTGTGTGCAAGCTTATTGAAAAGAGGCGTGCAGTCTGTGTGTGTTGGTATGCCTGCGTACAGCGTCAGCTTGCGCATGCACCATACACTCACAACTGCAGCCGTTTTTATTGCAGAAATTGCTGCAGTAGTCGCATATTTCTGCGCCCGCCCAGCCCGCCCTGAGTGGCATTTACCGGTGCCCCAAGTGGCTTTCCTGTAAGGGAGCGGTGATTGGGAGAAGCGATTGGGCTGCGGCCCCTTTCTTGTGTGCAAGCTCATTGAAAAGAGGCGTGCAGTCTGTGTGTGTTGGGTAGGTGGGCTAGTTGAGCGCGTGCCACTCAACGTCGGCTGCGCGTAAACGCTTGCCATTGCTTGAGCTGCGTGAAACTTTCCTGTGATTGTTCTTGATTCGATTCGTCAGTTTGCGCCCGCCCGCCCTCCCTGGGTTGCGGCTGCCGCCGAAAGCGAAGAGTGGATTCAAGTGCGGCTTTCTTTTGGGAGCCTAGCCCAGAAGCAGCGGTGTGGCTGAGTGCATTTCTCCTGCGTAGGGGTTAACCCCGGCGCCTTGCGTGTGCAACATGCTTGGCGTCCAAACATCTTCCCTAAACCACTTCCCAGGGTTGTTCTGGTTGGTTTGGGTCTACAGGCCAGCTCGTCTGTGTCGGGGGTGCCGGCTCGGGTTGGGTTTGGCAGTGCGCCCGGCTCTCGCTTGCGCGTGCTGCAAGTTTTGCTGCGCCCCATCTGCCACCCCCAGTGCGCCCATGCTGATACAGGAAATGATTGTCTTGTAGTTGTTGTTGCCGCTGCTGCTACTGTTGGACATGTTATGCCAACATGTTTGCTTCATTCCCACACCGTGAGAAAAAGAGCGATCGCTGTCATTCCCCGATGCTGGAGCGTTTTCTGTTTTGACTGCCTGCGTCAACGACAGTCTGGCGTGCGCAGCAACGCCCCGCTTTGATTCACGATTGACAGGTAAATGTGCGTTGCGTTCTCTGGTAGTTTGGTGTTTGGCCTTCAGTGCTGTGCTCATGTTTGTGCTTTGGGCTTTGAATCTTATGCTTGCAGTAGCAGTGTGTGCTGCTGTGTAGGATGTCAGAGCAATCTTGTGCACGGTGATGTCTCCCAAGTTGGCAGCAAGTGAAAGGCCGGCGCCCGATGTAGCCGCGGATCCTATTCATCGGATTGATATCCAGCTTGAAGAAGGTCCTAGGTCCTACGTGTATTGGCGCAGTTGTGGCCCGCCACATAGCGGCCGTGTCGGGGCCAAAATAGTACTTAGCTATAATGCGCAAGGAACCGACGACCCAGCTCTTCAGGCGCTGGCGTGGGAGGAGAGCAAGGCGAGGACCTGTCCCTTCATCAAGAGACGCAACCTGTTGAGCGTGTCACATTGTTCAGGCAGATATGCGTCACGCAGCTGGGCTTGCAGAAGAGGCTGTCCGTCTTCGAGAAAAGACTTCCGCTGCTGTGGCAGCGGGAAAAGCGTTGTGGTGAGATTCTGCCCGCTTTTCCATTGCGGCAGCTGACCTTAGGAGCTGACCCTAGGCGCTTGGCAGTGCAGTGCTTGCTGAAGGTTGCGAGTGCACGGGCTACGTAAAGGTGCCGTGTGGCCTGACTTCTCATGACCAAGCAGTGATTCGAACAACTGCGTCAATGGCTACAATGAGCTGCGCTTTCGTGGTAAAGCTGACAACTTGCGTGCGCAGGTCAGTGCGTGTAGGGCACCGGAGGGCCGGCGTAGTGGGGGCGCGTGCAATACAATCGCTTGCGGTTGTGGATGTGAGCTCATTCTAGCTCTGCGCAACATAGGTTCCCGGTGCATCTGCGCAGAGCTTCAGTTCTTGAGCGCGCGCACGCCTCCTTTTGTGGTGTGGTTGCGCTGTTGCTACACGCGACAGCGGCCCTCTCTATCTCGCACGCGCGCCTTGTGTGTAGTTGTGTGTGAAGAGCTGTCCAGCAGTCCGATCTTGGTTGGGGGTTGTCCGTGTTGGGCTGCTCTTGTGCAGCCAGTTGTCTTTGTTTCCCACCCGCCCGCCCTAAAAGTGGGTTGGGATGCCTGGAGGCTTTTTTGGTTCTTTGCACTCGGGTGCGCATAATCCCAACGTCTGATAAAAAGGCCGCTTGTGTTCAGTCCATGCAGCAAAGTGGGATCGCTGAGCACGATGGTGTTTCTCGGTCTCTAAACTCTGTGTGCAGCAGAGACTGCTCCCTGCTTTGTTTTCTCTTTCCTTCGCTTTACTAGCTCGCGCAGGCCGGACGGCTGCCTTGGATAATTCGTCGCAAAAAGAAGGAGGGCGCCCTGCATGCTTCTATGTAGGAGGGATGTTTGAGTCTCTTTCTCTGCTGGGTTTTTCGTGCGTGAGGATGTTTCTTCGCTTGAGCAGACCGACCGCTGTTCAGCAAAACGTTTAAAAGTACCTCCTGGCGGGCAGAGTGGGCTTTGCTTCTTCAAATGCAGACTTTTTTTGGGCCCAAGCTTTTTTTTGTCGCCGCTTCATGCCAAACGAAATAATGATTAAAATGACGCGTTTTGATCCAGCTTGCGCGCGTTTCCGGAAGTTCAGGAAGAAAGGTGACGACGATAGGAAACTTAGAGTTCGAGCTGGAGGGTCTGGAGGGTCTGGAAAGCCATGCAAGCCGCGGTTGGGATCATCGCTCTGCTTGTTTTGAGGGCTGAAGCGCAGCTGGGCGCCGACTTGTCGCGTGAGCAGCTCAAGCCTCTAACAGCCTTCCGCCAGCAACATCGTCGCCTGGTCCGTGCTGAGAGCTGTGTGGGGAAGTGAGAGCGTTTGGCTGCTTGCTGTGCACAGGTCGATGGGCGCTTGTGCGCAGCCGCGTTTGTGCAGGATTCTTTGTTTAGTCGAAAAGGATGTCCCCATGTCGGCTGTGTCGTGAAAGTTGGTCAAAGCAATCGAGCAGTGATCGAGCTGTTAGCTTAGCAGAATCTGTGTATGTGTGTGTAAGTGTCCTGTAAGCGAAACTCTGGCCTTATTGCAGGATAAGCACGTGTACACAGGATGCACGGATGTGCTCTGCTCAGTGGAGGGCGACTTGCAGGGGTGCAGCTTGACGGGCCTGACAAGTCGTCTGAACTGGCGTGCTGAGGCTCCGAGTCCCACTGGCTCCAGTGGCAGGCCTTGGTGCTATGTTGAGCCACAGGCGCATGCCCAGGGCTAATGAGTGGCCACGCGTTGTTGCGCACAGTTGCATGCGTCCCCTGTCACTTGACAACTCGTTCCCTGTTTAGTTGGTGGTCAGCGGCGTGGATTCCTGGGACTATTGTGGTGCGATGGCTCGGACTTGTTTTTCGCTGGGGGTGCTGAAATGTGACTTCAGCCGTGTTCTCCAGCGCCAGGATGGCTTCCTGCTCCAACAGTCGAGTTGAGACCTCTTGATCTGAGGTGAAACGCCTGTTGTGTCAGTGGTGGATTACGATGCCCGTC
The DNA here is from genome assembly GCA_905221605.1 of Symbiodinium natans. Lineage (NCBI taxonomy): Eukaryota > Dinophyceae > Suessiales > Symbiodiniaceae > Symbiodinium > Symbiodinium natans. The sequence goes on along the minus strand of CAJNDS010000742.1, from coordinate 64,752 downwards.
GCGCGCTGGCCGCCGCCAATGTTGCGGCAGAAGTCCAGACCGTGCAATCCTTCGTGAGCAAGTTCACGAAAGCGCAGCGTGCTGCTGAGCAAACCTTGGACATGTGGGATACTCCGATGCGCAGTGTGCAGAGCTCTGACTGGAGTGGAGTGCGCGAAGATTTCCCGTGTGCAGGTACCACCGTCGCTGCGCCGCGTAGGCGCTAGCTGGCTAGAGCGAGATCGACCCAGTTACCGTGACGCTCTGGTGAATGTGCGGGCCAACGTCCATTGCCGTGCGGCAGCTCCGTCCCTGTTACCCCTGTCCAGTTTTGTGCAGCAGAGTGCTCGATGCCGCTGAGTTTCTTTACAGTACGAACGTTGTAGTGTCAGTGCACCTGTGCACGTAATGACATGAGAGAGCGTTCTTGTCGCACGCCGCTGATTGTTGCCTAGTTGTGAAGGGTAGCGACCCAGTTTGCTCAGTCCTGATGTGTCGCGACCTAGTGATTTCGACACCCACCCTCTCCGCCCTCAAAAACAGTGGGGCGTCTCTGTCGCCGTCCGCCCAGCGACTTTTGTGCTGGAGCGAACAGGACGACTTGCAACGCCTCCTGCTGTGCGCTTCCAAAACGAGTGCTGATCAGAGACTTTTGACATGTCTGTTTAGTTGGCTGTGCGCTGTAAGCTCGGAATGTCGTGTCAGTGCACCTGTGCACGTACGCCGTTGATAAAATCAATAGCTCTTTATAGGTTTCGGGCAGGGATTGTGTGACCGGTCGTGAGTCAGCGCTGATACCATCTTTCCAGATGAGCCGTTGTTGAATTCTTCCTCGTCCCGCCGTAATATACAGGTTCGAGGTGGGTGGGAGGGAGCACGTCCCATAGCATTGCTTGCAGCTGCTGCAAGCTTTGTAGTTTTTGTCCCACCCGCCCGCCCTGGGTGAGGAATCTTTAATGCCGGGAGCCATTGGTCCTATGGGACAAGTCCTATGGGATATGTCAGACATGTTGTCTGCTCCTTCGGCAGCCTGCTTGAGATTCAACCCCTGAGACGGATACGTCCGTGTGAAAAAGAATTGCCTGGTCGCCTGCAGTGCACGTTGTTGACTTTGCGTGTTTCTTGTTAGTGTCGCATGTGTGCCTTCGCCAGGACATGCCATGACACTCGCTTGTTCGTAAGTATCAGTGTGTGCCATGCTGCGAACGACCCCGAAACCTATAAGTAATGACATGAGAGAGCGTTCTTGTCGCGCGCCGCTGATTGTTGCCTAGTTGTGAAGGGTAGCGACCCAGTTTGCTCAGTCGTGATGTGTCGCGACCTAGTGATTTCGACACCCGCCCTCTCCGCCCTCAAAAACAGTGGGGCGTCTCTGTCGCCGTCGAACAGGACGACTTGCAACGCCTCCTGCTGTGCGCTTCCAAAACGAGTGCTGATCAGAGACTTTTGACATGTCTGTTTAGTTGGCTGTGCGCTGTAAGCTCGGAATGTCTAAGAGCTAGAACGGTTTTCCGGCGCTGGGGTACCCGGAGTTTGTTAGCTGGGATTTGAGGCTCAAGGGAGCACGCTATATACCATTTAGACCAAACCCACATGAGCAAGGATGGTAATTCCGGCTTTGTCTTGGTAGGACATGTGCGTGCTGTAGTGTCAAAAACCCGGTACAGCGACGGGAAACACCGAATTGCGATGCCGCTTATAGTAATCATAGCAGAAGCGTTGGGCTCCAGACTCCAGTCTCCAGCGCGACAGCCCAAAGCGATGCTGTAGCGACACCCGTTTAGAAGACTTCAAATGACTTCAACAGTTTGTGCTGGCCGTTAACACAAACCCTTGCAAAGCGACGGGTTGCAGGTGGCCCATAGCAAAAAACCATGCATAACCCTTGTAAGCAAATCTCCACTTGTTGACGAGGCCTTATTGCGCATGGCCCGTGTTGAAAGCAAACCACATACCTGGCTGTGTGTCTAGGTGTGCGTTTGAGTCACCTGCAGTGTTGACATGTTTTCGTTTGTTGACTCTGCTTGTCGTGTTCTGCAGCTCTGCATGCCATTGCGAACACGTTTTTTGCACATGTTGTGCTGCACGTTCAAGAGTTGACCCTCAAGCTTTCCAGTTGGTCAGCCAACAGTTGAGGGCCACCTCTGCTTGTTTGTCTCAGAATTTTGCCCGCCCTCCCGCCGCAAAGAGGGTTGTGGGTTAATTTTTGTGTGCCAGGGGGTTTGTGTGTTTGTCCCCAGCACTGAGTGTCATTGCAGCTTCACATGCAAAGCATGTTCCTTTCGGATCTGCCCTTTTTTTTTTTCCAGCCACGAGGCCGATAGAGTCGTTGTGTGTTTGTCCCCAGCACTGAGTGTCATTGCAGCTTCACATGCAAAGCATGTTCCTTTCGCATCTGCCCGACTCTATCGGCCTCGTGGCTGGAAAAGAAAGTCCGACGCGTGCGAGGGTTCCAGTCTGTGCATGGCTAGCTGCGCTAGTTGCATGGCCTTGGCTTGCAGGTGTTCTACACGCGGGTATTGCAATAAGGCTGCTGGGAACACAGAAAAGCAACGGGGCCTATTTCTCCAAATTGGGGTTTGTTTTTCAGAGTAGGCCTCGTGGGCATGTCTTCATGGGTCATCCAGTTCATTTATACTCCGGGCCACCTCCCCCCACTACCCCGCAGGGTGGGTTTGATGGTTGTCTCTCAGTGTAGGGAAAATGAGAGAGCGTTGCGTGCAGTGGTCTTGTGCTGGGTCAGGGGTTGCTTCTCTGGGGCCAGGGTGCCTGTTGTCCGGATTCGCTAGGATTCCCTGTCCGGACGGATAAGCCCATCATGAGAGTCGTCATGGAGCCAGTGACATGATAACTCTTTCACTTGGGCTAACAGTGAGTCCACACTTGGACGAGCCTAAACAACTCGCAAGTTCCACGCGTCTGTGAGTGCCTGCTTGTGTTGGGGTAGTGCAGTTGCACGTGTTGATGTGCCGTTCTCTGCAAGATTGTGACATCACAGCTTGCGAGTAGAATCAAGTAGAGGAGGTAGCGCCCTTTTAGCATTTTGCTTTTCCCACCCACCACGTCCCTGCAAAATGCGTCGGGCTGGTGCAGGGGGTGAAGGTAGTCCCTGCCCTAGGGCCCGCACTGGCGGCTGCAACCCCCTGGGCCGGGAGCTACATGTAGATACTGTAGGGCACTGTAGGGTAGATCCCTCTGAGACTCAAAGGATATTCCCCAGCGTCACCGAAGGAAAAGAAGTGGCACTGTGCTTCTTCTGTACCTGGTTGCGTCGTCTGCGCAGTCATGTTCAGTTTAGGCCATGTTAGTCTGGAGTGAATCCACAATCCTGGCGGCGTTTGAAGGCTCGCCGCCAGGTGTGTGGTGCAAAATGTCAAAATGTCACAGGCCCACAAACCCTCTCTCACGCGTGTTTAACAGTTTCACGAGTGTGCTCAGTGCAGGGAAGATCTCCTAATGTGCTCTTCAGGCTGTTGTGTGGAGGTCCAGGATCGAGTTTTGCTGCGGTCATCAAACAAATCTCGTTTTAGGGCGTTTTTGTAATCTAGGGTTTGTAGGGTTTATAGGGTTTAGGGTTTATAGGTTACAATAGCAGTCTTTTTTTGGTGCTTAGACATGGAGGGGAGGGGTTTGCAGGCAGCGTTGTAAGAAAGTGGCCCTAGCTAGAAGGCAACCGCCAATCGCCCAATTACTTTCTAGCACAACGGTTTCTTACACAGTGGTTTTACTGCAGTTGTTTCGTAGAGATGCTTCGCTGAAAAGCTGCGCCTCAGACGGCGTAACTGTGCAGCTGCTGTTTGCTGTCCGTTCTAGCTTGTAGCCTTTCCTGCCGCCGCCGAAATATATACTTTTCTGGGAAGCTCAAGGAAGAGAGGTGACGAAGACAGGAATCTTGCAAGCCATGCGGGCAACAGTTGGGATCATCGCTCTGCTTGTTTCGAGTGCTGAAGCGCAGCTGACCACCGACTTGTCGCGTGAGCAGCTCAAGCCGCTAACAGCCTTCCGCCAGCAACATCGTCGCCTGGTCCGTGCTGAGAGCTGTGTGGGGAAGTGAGAGCGTTTGGCTGCTTGCTGTGCACAGGTCGACGGGCGCTTGTGTGCTGCTGCGTTTGTGCAGGACTCTTGTTTCGTAGAAATGGATGTCCCCGTGTCGACTCATGTCGACTGTGTCGTGAAAGTTGGTCAAAGCAATCGAGCAGTGATCGAGCTGTTAGCCTGAGGCAGAATCTAGCACTGAGCTTGTGCCTCTGGCGTTTTGCAGGATAAGCACGTGTACACAGGATGCACGGATGTGCTCTGCTGAGTGGAGGGAGTTGCAGGGGTGCAGGGGTGCAGCTTGACGGGCCTGACAAGTCGTCTGCTAAACTGGTGTGCTTAGGCTCCGAGTCCCACTGGCTCCAGTGGCAGGCCGTGGTGTTATGTTGAGCCACAGGCGCGTGCCCAGGGTTAATGAGTGGCCACGCGTTGCGCCCAGTTGCATGCGTCCCCTGTCACTTGACAACTCGTTCCTTGTTTAGTTGGTGATCAGCGACGTGGATTCCTGGGGCTATTGTGGTGCGACAGCTCGGACTTGTTTCGCTGGGGGTGCTGAAATGTGATTTCAGCCGTGTTCTCCAGCGCCAGGATGGCTTCCTGCTCCAACAGTCGAGTTGAGACCTCTTGATCTGAGGTGAAACGCCTGTTGTGTCAGTGGTGGATTACGATGCCCGTCGCGCGCTGGCCGCCGCCAATGTTGCGGCAGAAGTCCAGACCGTGCGATCCTTCGTGAGCAAGTTCACGAAAGCGCAGCGTGCTGCTGAGCAAACCTTGGACATGTGGGATACTCCGATGCGCAGTGTGCAGAGCTCTGACTGGAGTGGAGTGTGCGAAGATTTCCCGTGTGCAGGTACCGCCGTCGCTGCGCCGCGTAGGCGCTAGCTGGCTAGAGCGAGATCGACCCAGTTACCGTGATGCTCTGGTGAATGTGTGGACCAACGTCCTGCAGTTGTGCTGCCGCTGAGTTTCTTTAGTTGTTTCGTAGAGCTGGCTGAAGAGGTGTCTGCTGTCCGCCAAGTGTATGTGTGTTCCAGCTTGTAGCCTTTCCTGCACCGCCGCAAGGATACATTTGTCTGGGAAGTTCAAGGAAGAGAGGTGACGAAGACAGGAATCTTGCAAGCCATGCGGGCAACAGTTGGGATCATCGCTCTGCTTGTTTCGAGTGCTGAAGCGCAGCTGGGCGCCGACTTGTCGCGTGAGCAGCTCAAGCCGCTAACAGCCTTCCGCCAGCAACATCGTCGCCTGGTCCGTGCTGAGAGCTGTGTGGGGAAGTGAGAGCGTTTGGCTGCTTGCTGTGCACAGGTCGACGGGCGCTTGTGTGCTGCTGCGTTTGTGCAGGACTCTTGTTTCGTAGAAATGGATGTCCCCGTGTCGACTCATGTCGACTGTGTCGTGAAAGTTGGTCAAAGCAATCGAGCAGTGATCGAGCTGTTAGCCTGAGGCAGAATCTAGCACTGAGCTTGTGCCGTGCTTGCTGGAGTTGCATGCGTTGGGGCTGGTGGAATTTTTCCTGTTAAGTGTCCTGTGGACGAAGCTCTGGCGTTTTGCAGGATAAGCACGTGTACACAGGATGCACGGATGTGCTCTGCTGAGTGGAGGGAGTTGCAGGGGTGCAGGGGTGCAGCTAGACGGGCCTGACAAGTCGTCTGCTAAACTGGCGTGCTTAGGCTCCGAGTCCCACTGGCTCCAGTGGCAGGCCGTGGTGTTATGTCGAGCCACAGGCGCGTGCCCAGGGTTAATGAGTGGCCACGCGTTGCGCCCAGTTGCATGCGTCCCCTGTCACTTGACAACTCGTTCCCTGTCTAGTTGGTGGTCGGCGGCGTGGATTCCTGGGGCTATTGTGGTGCGACAGCTCGGACTTGTTTCGCTGGCGGTGCTGAAATGTGACTTCAGCCGTGTTCTCCAGCGCCAGGATGGCTTCCTGCTCCAAAAGTCGAGTTGAGACCTCTTGATCTGAGGTGAAACGCCTGTTGTGTCAGTGGTGGATTACGATGCCCGTCGTGCGCTGGCCGCCGCCAATGTTGCGGCAGAAGTCCAGACCGTGCGATCCTTCGTGAGCAAGTTCACGAAAGTGCAGCGTGCTGCTGAGCAAACCTTGGACATGTGGGATACTCCGATGCGCAGTGTGCAGAGCTCTGACTGGAGTGGAGTGTGCGAAGATTTCCCGTGTGCAGGTACCGCCGTCGCTGCGCCGCGTAGGCGCTAGCTGGCTAGAGCGAGATCGACCCAGTTACCGTGACGCTCTGGTGAATGTGTGGACCAACGTCCTGCAGTTGTGATGCCGCTGAGTTTCTTTAGTTGTTTCGTAGAGCTGGCTGAAGAGGTGTCTACTGTCCGCCAAGTTTATGTGTATTCCAGCTTGTAGCCTTTCCTGCACCGCCGCAAAGATACATTTGTCTGGGAAGTTCAAGGAAGAGAGGTGACGAAGACAGGAATCTTGCAAGCCATGCGGGCAACAGTTGGGATCATCGCTCTGCTTGTTTCGAGTGCTGAAGCGCAGCTGGGCGCCGACTTGTCGCGTGAGCAGCTCAAGCCGCTAACAGCCTTCCGCCAGCAACATCGTCGCCTGGTCCGTGCTGAGAGCTGTGTGGGGAAGTGAGAGCGTTTGGCTGCTTGCTGTGCACAGGTCGACGGGCGCTTGTGTGCTGCTGCGTTTGTGCAGGACTCTTGTTTCGTAGAAATGGATGTCCCCGTGTCGACTCATGTCGACTGTGTCGTGAAAGTTGGTCAAAGCAATCGAGCACTGATCGAGCTGTTAGCCTGAGGCAGAATCTAGCACTGAGCTTGTGCCGTGCTTGCTGGAGTTGCGTGCGTTGGGGCTGGTGGAATTTTTCCTGTTAAGTGTCCTGTGGCCGAAGCTCTGGCGTTTTGCAGGATAAGCACGTGTACACAGGATGCACGGATGTGCTCTGCTCAGTGGAGGGCGACTTGCAGGGGTGCAGCTTGACGGGCCTGACAAGTCGTCTGAACTGGCGTGCTGAGGCTCCGAGTCCCACTGGCTCCAGTGGCAGGCCTTGGTGCTATGTTGAGCCACAGGCGCATGCCCAGGGCTAATGAGTGGCCACGCGTTGTTGCGCACAGTTGCATGCGTCCCCTGTCACTTGACAACTCGTTCCCTGTTTAGTTGGTGGTCAGCGGCGTGGATTCCTGGGGCTATTGTGGTGCGACAGCTTGGACTTGTTTCGCTGGGGGTGCTGAAATGCGACTTCAGCCGTGTTCTCCAGCGCCAGGATGGCTTCCTGCTCCAAAAGTCGAGTTGGGACCTCTTGATCTGAGGTGAAACGCCTGTTGTGTCAGTGGTGGATTACGATGCCCGTCGCGCGCTGGCCGCCGCCAATGTTGCGGCAGAAGTCCAGACCGTGCGATCCTTCGTGAGCAAGTTCACGAAAGCGCAGCGTGCTGCTGAGCAAACCTTGGACATGTGGGATACTCCGATGCGCAGTGTGCAGGGCTCTGACTGGAGTGGAGTGTGCGAAGATTTCCCGTGTGCAGGTACCACCGTCGCTGCGCCGCGTAGGCGCTAGCTGGCTAGAGCGAGATCGACCCAGTTACCGTGATGCTCTGGTGAATGTGTGGACCAACGTCCTGCAGTTGGGATGCCGCTGAGTTTCTTTAGTTGTTTCGTAGAGCTGGCTGAAGAGGTGTCTGCTGTCCGCCAAGTGTATGTGTGTTCCAGCTTGTAGCCCTTTCCTGCCCCGCCGCAAAGATACATTTGTCTGGGAAGTTCAAGGAAGAGAGGTGACGAAGACAGGAATCTTGCAGGCCATGCGGGCAACAGTTGGGATCATCGCTCTGCTTGTTTCGAGTGCTGAAGCGCAGCTGGGCGCCGACTTGTCGCGTGAGCAGCTCAAGCCGCTAACAGCCTTCCGCCAGCAACATCGTCGCCTGGTCCGTGCTGAGAGCTGTGTGGGGAAGTGAGAGCGTTTGGCTGCTTGCTGTGCACAGGTCGATGGGCGCTTGTGTGCTGCTGCGTTTGTGCAGGACTCTTGTTTCGTGGAAATGGATGTCCCCGTGTCGACGTCAAAGCAATCGAGCAGCAGCATCTAGCACTGAGCTTGTGCCGTGCTTGCTAGAGTTGCACGCGTTTGGGCTGTGGTAATTTATCTGTTTGTAAGTGTCCTGTGGACGAAGCTCTGGCGTTTTGCAGGATAAGCACGTGTACACAGGATGCACGGATGTGCTCTGCTCAGTGGAGGGCGACTGGCAGGGGTGCAGCTTGACGGGCCTGACAAGTCGTCTGCTAACTGGCTTGCTTAGGCTCCGAGTCCCACTGGCTCCAGTGGCAGGCCTTGGTGCTATGTTGAGCCACAGGCGCATGCCCAGGGCTAATGAGTGGCCACGCGTTGTTGCGCACAGTTGCATGCGTCCCCTGTCACTTGACAACTCGTTCCCTGTTTAGTTGGTGGTCAGCGGCGTGGATTCCTGGGGCTATTGTGGTGCGACAGCTTGGACTTGTTTCGCTGGGGGTGCTGAAATGCGACTTCAGCCGTGTTCTCCAGCGCCAGGATGGCTTCCTGCTCCAAAAGTCGAGTTGAGACCTCTTGATCTGAGGTGAAACGCCTGTTGTGTCAGTGGTGGATTACGATGCCCGTCGCGCGCTGGCCGCCGCCAATGTTGCGGCAGAAGTCCAGACCGTGCGATCCTTCGTGAGCAAGTTCACGAAAGCGCAGCGTGCTGCTGAGCAAACCTTGGACATGTGGGATACTCCGATGCGCAGCGTGCAGGGCTCTGACTGGAGTGGAGTGTGCGAAGATTTCCCGTGTGCAGGTACCACCGTCGCTGCGCCGCGTAGGCGCTAGCTGGCTAGAGCGAGATCGACCCAGTTACCGTGATGCTCTGGTGAATGTGTGGACCAACGTCCTGCAGTTGGGATGCCGCTGAGTTTCTTTAGTTGTTTCGTAGAGCTGGCTGAAGAGGTGTCTGCTGTCCGCCAAGTGTATGTGTGTTCCAGCTTGTAGCCCTTTCCTGCCCCGCCGCAAAGATACATTTGTCTGGGAAGTTCAAGGAAGAGAGGTGACGAAGACAGGAATCTTGCAGGCCATGCGGGCAACAGTTGGGATCATCGCTCTGCTTGTTTCGAGTGCTGAAGCGCAGCTGGGCGCCGACTTGTCGCGTGAGCAGCTCAAGCCGCTAACAGCCTTCCGCCAGCAACATCGTCGCCTGGTCCGTGCTGAGAGCTGTGTGGGGAAGTGAGAGCGTTTGGCTGCTTGCTGTGCACAGGTCGATGGGCGCTTGTGTGCTGCTGCGTTTGTGCAGGACTCTTGTTTCGTGGAAATGGATGTCCCCGTGTCGACATCAAAGCAATCGAGCAGCAGAATCTAGCACTGAGCTTGTGCCGTGCTTGCTGGAGTTGCACGCGTTTGGGCTGTGGTAATTTATCTGTTTGTAAGTGTCCTGTGGCCGAAGCTCTGGCGTTTTGCAGGATAAGCACGTGTACACAGGATGCACGGATGTGCTCTGCTCAGTGGAGGGCGACTTGCAGGGGTGCAGCTTGACGGGCCTGACAAGTCGTCTGCTAACTGGCTTGCTTAGGCTCCGAGTCCCACTGGCTCCAGTGGCAGGCCTTGGTGTTATGTTGAGCCACAGGCGCATGCCCAGGGCTAATGAGTGGCCACGCGTTGTTGCGCACAGTTGCATGCGTCCCCTGTCACTTGACAACTCGTTCCCTGTTTAGTTGGTGGTCAGCGGCGTGGATTCCTGGGGCTATTGTGGTGCGACAGCTTGGACTTGTTTCGCTGGGGGTGCTGAAATGCGACTTCAGCCGTGTTCTCCAGCGCCAGGATGGCTTCCTGCTCCAAAAGTCGAGTTGAGACCTCTTGATCTGAGGTGAAACGCCTGTTGTGTCAGTGGTGGATTACGATGCCCGTCGCGCGCTGGCCGCCGCCAATGTTGCGGCAGAAGTCCAGACCGTGCGATCCTTCGTGAGCAAGTTCACGAAAGCGCAGCGTGCTGCTGAGCAAACCTTGGACATGTGGGATACTCCGATGCGCAGTGTGCAGGGCTCTGACTGGAGTGGAGTGTGCGAAGATTTCCCGTGTGCAGGTACCACCGTCGCTGCGCCGCGTAGGCGCTAGCTGGCTAGAGCGAGATCGACCCAGTTACCGTGATGCTCTGGTGAATGTGTGGACCAACGTCCCTTGACGCGCGGCAGCTCCGTGCAACATGTCACTGGCCCGACAAAAATTCCTCAATCGGAGCGCGCTGCATGTTTGACAGTTTAACGAGGCTGCAGTTGACTCGTGAGCCGACAGGGTCTTGACAGTGGTTTGCTTTGCTTGTCCAGTGGCTGAACTGTTCCTCTTCCCCGTAACATGCAGGTTTGAGGTGGGTGCGAGGGAAAGCGTCCCACCAGTTTGGTCTGCAACAAAGCCTGCAGCCTAGTTGATTTGACTTGCCCGAGAGCCTGGAGGCAGTTTCACAGGGATACTACCCCCGAGACACGGGCAGAGTGTGCGCGAGCTCCTTGTAGTGTCAGTTGCGTGCTTGTTGCGTGTGATGCATTGCGCTTGTTTTGTTTTGTTTTACGTGATCGCGAGCGACCTCGAAATCTATAAATGTGAGTGCTTGGCAGTTGCAGTTGCAGCAGCAGTGTGAAGATTGCGTGGCTGTGGGTCGCTAGACAAGCTGCTGTAAGAACGTTGTACAAGAAAACGGCTTTCCGGCGCTAGGGTACCTAAGTGTCGCGGGTACCGGCTCGGGTTGGGTTTGGCAGTACTCCCGGCTCTCTCTTGCACGTGCAGCTTTTCGCAATGCCGCAAAAAGGGATGTGTCTCAACAGTTAAACAACAGCTGTAGAAGAGCACGAGAGTTTGTGTTCCTTGGTTGAGGGGATTGTGAAGTGCTTGGAAGTAGGCGTCCTTGCTGCTGCAATGCTTTCGCTTCTTATTGCATTGCTGAACTCTTGGATGTGTTTGCAGAGCGTGGTTGCCCTCAAACAAAGTGCCTTTATATTTCTGGAAGATGTTGCAAGGCGGTCAATTGTAGTGATGCCTTGTGCTTGCTCTATAGGTGTGCGCAAGGGAAATGTTCTGGAGGATGCAGGTAGTTGCGAATATGTGCGGGCCTTGTGTAAAACAATGAGTTTGCGTTTGTGGCAGGAGCTGTTCTGCAGAGCTCTAAAATTGTGGACGTGCCGCAGCAACCAGGCAATGTACGCGCTCGTGGCGAGACGTGTGGAGTTGTGTTGTGTTGTGACCAGATAGCCTTCGCGATGTGTTTGCTGGGATCAGAATGGCTCGTGATGCAGAAAGTTCACGCCTTGTACTCGCTTTTGAGTTGCAGCGAGCTGAGGTGCCGGCGCCACACGCCCCGAAGAGAAGTGGGTCTCTCGGTGCAAGCGCTGGGTCTTGCGATCAAGACTATGGCGCGTTCTGCCCCAAGGTTTGCCTGGGTACAGCCAGCTTTGCTTTGCTGTTCGAGCGTGGTGCACTTTGCAGGGATTTGTCTATGTGCCTACGGGAGGTCAAGACGATGGGGCGTGCTGGCCAGAGGCAACAGTCCACTTAATCTGCTTTTTTGATCTTTTTTGTTGTTACTTGTGCCCTCAGTGTGTGATGCGCGTCAGGAGACGTATGAAGGCAGCTTTTGCCGGGATGTACGTTGTGCTATGATGTGGCAGCTGTGCGTCTCACGTGCAAGGCCCTTGCAACCAGAAAATCGTGTTCCGCAACATGAGTTTCCAGTCCAAAGAGCGCTGGTGCCTTGCCTTCAAAATTCAGATTGAGGGAAGCACCTCACCGCCTCACTCAGTGCTGTTTTTGTGCTTTGTGTTCCTGCCCGCCCGACGGGGGGGGGGGGAGTTGCGTGTCGCCCTTGGTTGTGTCATTTGCGTGCCCCACCCGCTGCCGCCCTTCGGCACGTGGGGTGTCGGGGGTACCGGCTCGGGTTGGGTTTGGCTTTGTACTGTAGTTCTTTGCTGGTTTATGCGCGACAGTTTGACAGGATTGCTTGTGTAGACTTGCAAGCCTGTGTTGTTAGGGTCTGGCAGGCAGTGTGGACCAAATTTGAAGAGCATGAGAGGCGTGTGACTGGGTGCGCTGTGAGACATAATATGTTGTGCCTCACGTTGTTGGTTGTGCTGCGCTTACCATTTGACTTGTCCCGTTCGCGAAGAGGGGAGGTTCTGTGTTGTCCGACTGCCTGCAGTCATGAAACCGCAGCTTCGTTTCCACCCTCTAGTGTTTAGGCGCCAGTGACGCATACTTCGCGACCCCTCTGTCTGTCTTAAAGAGAAGTAGATCGCCCCTGGAGCAACAGTGATAGATAAGCGCTGTAGGTCGTATTTGTGCTCAACTCACTGGTGCATCATCGTTCTGAAAATGTGAAGTTTTTCGTGCGCGATTTCGCTTCATGCCTGCCTTCTTGTCAGGCCGTGCTTAGATTGCGAGAGGAACTACTCCAGTTTGTGCCCAGCAGGATTTGAAGTCCTTCCTGGATCAAAGACATGGCATGGCAGCAGATGCAGCAAGTTCCTCGTCCGTGCCACTGTGAGATGTTTTGACAGGCAGTGCAGGCCGACGCTCGAGTATTCAGGTGCGCTGCGCCTTTGGAGCTTGTGCTTGCTGTCGCCCTCCAGTTGTGTGAGCAAGGGCCGTGCAAGCAGGACGCGAGCTTTGAAGGCTTCAATGTGTTTCTGCTGGACAAGTGGCAGAAAAGGCAAGCCACGCCGAGATACAATTGTGTTGACTGGACGTATGCTGATGGGTGCTGAATGTCGCCTGGCGGCAAGGTGTGGCGCGTATTGGCCATGTGTGTCTGTCACTCCGGACGACGTGACGCTGCAGATCAGACAGACACTGAACCCATTGTCGCTGGAGGTGCGTATTCATCATCAAGGAGCAGTGCTGCGTGGGTTGCTGGGGCCAGTGCTGTGCCAGGCTACTGTCTCGAGATTGCCCGTCTCGACATAGATGCTCGGTTTGTTGGTGAGGTGGCTCCAAGACAGGCCAACACATCGTCTTAGAAGTTCTCTCACCCGCCCGGACGAGGTGGACTGCCGTCCCCCTCTTGCGGCGCGGTGTGTGTTTCTGCGCTTGCAGCACAGTCCCAGCAAAAAAGATATCGTGCGCTGTGCTTGCGTGCGTCTAAGTGAGATCTGAGCGCACTGGCGACGTGTCTAGTTGAGTGTTGCGTGGTCCTGCGTTGATGCCGAGCGTCGTGCTCTCAGGGGCCAGTGTGTCGCGGGGGCAAAAGTGTAGGGTTGCTTTGTGGTGACGGGTGTGCCGGCTGGGGCTGGGTTTGGCAGTACACCCGACTCTCACATGTACATGCAGCCTGTGCCATACATGTGTGCGAGGTAGCCTTGTGCAGGCCAGTGTTTCTGGGTGTGTTGTTTCTGTTGCACCCGCGAGGTGCATGCGTGCATGTATCTAAGTGGGAAGTATGTGCGTTGCAACAAGGTTTGTCTTGCGCGGTTTGCGCTGTTGCGCGTTGTTGCGTTGCGCAGGCGCAAGGTGAAAGGTCAAGCGTGCCGTGCAGTGCTGCAAGCTTGTGGCTCTTCCTACAGGGCTTGTAGTGGCAGGAGGGTTCACCTCGTGTGTTAGCTGAGCCCTGTGTGAGCATTTTGCTTTTCCCGCCCACCACGACCCTGCAAAATGTGGGGGTGGGGATTTTCGCTTTGAGGAGGGATCTCTTCTTGACAGGGCCGGTCAAGAGTCTCACTTGTGGCTGTTGAGATTGCTTGAGACTCGTGACTCCTCCATCTCAGGGTTAAAAGAGAAAGTCCCGTGCGCCGCTTGTGCACTCGCGTCCTCCTTGCTGCTAGGCTAGGGTCCCTTTGGCAGGGTTCTGTTGCGTAGCTAAATACTTCCCCTGTGTGGGCCTGGCCTGCATCAGCTGAACCTCGTTCCCGATTCAGCATTTTCCCGCCCGCCCGCCCTGGGGTGAGGGTCCGACCAATGCAAAAAAAAGAGCGTTGCTGCGTTCCAGTCTCTAGTGGCTGCGTAAGAACGCGTGAGAGGTTTGTTCCAAGTTGTGGTTGGGCTAGTCTGGTCGCAGGGGACGCGTGCGCCTCCCTCGGTTGTCGTGGTGGTTTGTCTAGCATGATTGTGATCTAGACCTTCGTCCACCTTTCTGCAAAACAGGTAGAAGAGTCCCGGCGGGCAGGGTGGGCTTGAAGGTTTGTCTCAGTGCAGGGAAGATCTCACTCCTCTGGATCTGCTTGACGTGAGGAAAACTTTGTCATGCGAAGCTTGTGGGCTGTTCGCCAAACTGCAAGAAGCGAGCTTACAAAGGTTTTGGGAACAGCGACATTTCTTGAACAACTTGTGGGAAACGCAAAGAAGAACGTGCAAACTTCTTCACGACAATGGCCAGAACAAATGACCAGTGTTTTGTCCTGAGTCAGCGCCAACCAAAGCAACAAAAGTGATCTCTGTGGCAAGGCTGTTCTTGCGTTACAAGTGTCTAGCGGTGCTCAGGTGTCTTTGCAGACCTGTGACTATGTGCAGTTGGCGTGTGGTTTGGCTCCTTCTTGCGGTTCCTTTTGACTTCTTCGCTCGGGCCGCTGATTGTGAACGGAACTTCCTGGGTTGTCCAGAGGCACGAACGTGACAGTCTCTTGATGTGCCTTATTCGCCGTTCTGACACCCAGATGTGTGGGCAGGGATGGCAAAATCTTGCAAATGGCACCTGCGCAGCGCCGTTGTCTTACGTTGGACATTGCAGTAAGCAGTATGCAGGACTGCAAGCCGTTTTGCTAGCGTGAGCGGGGTTCTGCGCCCCCGTCGTTTGCTGATGCTTTGGAGAATCTTGCTGGAAGTAGCTTCTGCTTGGCTCGTTTGGCCAGCTCAGCGTGCGTGCTTTGCAGGTTGAGTGTTGTTTTTGCCTGCCCTCCGCCCACTGCCACCCTACTGCGCTCTCTTGCAGGGGGGGGGGAGCTTTGCTCGACTGCTGCCACGTGTGTGCTGCTTTGATCTCACGCGTGCGCAGCTCTGAGGCGTCAGGATTTCAGTTTCCGTGCGATAAAAAATTTAAGGTATGAGGAGGGATCTCTTCTTGACAGGGCAGCTTGGATCGAAGGTCAAGAGTCTCACTTGCTGTTGGGATTGCGTGACGCTTGCTGTTAGTGCAGATTGCAAACTAATAGCGATTTATGAGGCAGTCGGCAGTCTGTGAAATTTGTGGAATTGAGCAGACATCCTGAGTGCGCGGGAGCAGTCCTCATGAGCGTGATGCGTGCTCGTTGCGAGGCTCACGTGTGCGAGCCAAAAGCATGTGCGCTGTGCAGTTTGTACATAATAATGCGAGTGCTACAACAGCTTGCTTCTGTCTAAGTGTGGAACGCTGCCAGAAAGAAAGTTTTGACCCGCCCGACCCACCCAGGGATTGATGAGGGCAGCACGGTGGCAAAGCCAAGGTGCTCTTGGCATGCGCCACACAAGATGTGAACCCCAGTTTGCGAATGCGAAAGAAAAATGAAGGATTGAGCGCTGCGTTCAGAAGTCACCAACATGTCATGCGCTCTCTACGTGTGCGTAGTATTTGAACTCCATTCAGGTTCGTTGTAGGCTGCGGGAGCACGAGGGACCGACGAAATCATAAACTCGTGACTGCACCATCTATTGCGTTCTCCTTGCTGCTAGGCCAGGAGGTCGGTCCTTTGGCTCTTCTGAGTAGACTTGCCCCTTCTAGCAGCAGGACTTGCCACTCTCAGCGTGTCGCACAAGAAGGCTGTGGCACCGGAATTCTGATGTGGTTCTCAAAGCATTGCGGTCTGTGGTTATTGAAGTTTCCTGCGAGGCATTAGCGCTGGAATGCAGCCTGCAATGCAAGCCATTTCATTTAGAAGTGATTCAGTGCTTCTTGGCCTGGTGTGCTGGTGTTGTTGAAACGCAGGGCCGTGCAAAAATGCATGTGTCCAGGTGTTTAGCTTGAAAAATAGAAGACAAGGATGCAGACGTTTTGCTCCGTGTGATGGCAGGACTTTGACCAACCCTGTCCTGCGTATTGGATTGAAGTCAGCGCAGGCCGCAGGGCACGGTGATGTGCTTTTTGGCCCAAGAAACCTGTTGCTGGCATTGCTCAGTACTTTCAGCTGACCTCGCGAGTGCAAGAGCTGATTGCAGATCAGAGTCACAGATCTTGAGGCATTTGCTCGGCCCCTCATTGGTACCTAGGGCGCTGCTCAGCGCCCTTGAGCACTGGTAGGGGCTGGGGTACGTGTGAGACAGCAAGTGCACCCTGCTGTTTTTTGCTTCAGGCAATGATGTGGCCAGTCGCCAGGTGTGGTTTGTCGCGAGATCCTGTAGCTTTGCGTTGTGCTCTATGCTCGGTGTGAAGCATGCCCTGAAACTGTTTTGCGATTTGCGTGATGCCGCTTTTAGAGCTTGTTTACAA
The DNA here is from genome assembly GCA_905221605.1 of Symbiodinium natans. NCBI lineage: Eukaryota > Dinophyceae > Suessiales > Symbiodiniaceae > Symbiodinium > Symbiodinium natans. The sequence continues at coordinate 48,402 of CAJNDS010000742.1, read as the reverse complement.
GTTTGTAGGAGGTTCGTGCCAATTCCAGGAGTGCAGAGTCAAGAGAAACGGGCTGCTGTGCAAGGGGGAACGGTTGGGCTCGGCAATGCCCCCCACTCTCCCCCCTACGTGTGGCGCGTGTTTATGTCGAAGGTAGTTGTGTGTAGCAGCTCCGACTGTCCTTTGTCAACAGTCACGAGCTGCGTCCCGAGCTGCGTCCCAAGCTGCGTCCCGCCCGCCCTATGAATGCATGGTGTGCTGCTGCGCTGCGCGGGGCACACGTTCCAGCAAAAAGAGCCACTGTCAGCAAAGGGCCGGAAAGGAGGCGAGATGTCCACGAAACTTTCGCAACGCAATGCGGGGTCGTGGTTGGTCGGGTTCGAGAATACGCGCCTCAAGCCGCTGAGAATTTTGAAGAGTGCCGGTTGCGCGCGGATGCACCGCAGGGCTTGCCTGCCTGGGGCAGTGGAGGCTAGCAAGAACCAACCCTTTGCACACCCCACCAAGCTGCGCAGGCCTCGACAATGCAAACTGTGTGTTCAAGGGGGTTGATGTGAGTGACGTGGTTCGTGGCAGCTTCTGTGTGCGCACTCGGTGAAATCGTGATACGTCGTAGTGCGACGATCAAAGGGGCGCCTCCTATCATCTGTCTAGGCTTGCGAAAACATGTAGATGCGACTCACGGTGGGTCGTGTCTTAAGTGCAGGGAAGATGCGGGTTGTGCTTAGCGAAGCGTTTGCACTTTTAGCATCTCGGTGTTTCATCGGAACAGATAGTAGCATAGTAGCACGTGGAGCGAAGCGACGCGTGTTTAATATTGTCGCGTTGCTTGTTGTTAGTTCTTCTGCTCGAGGCAGGGGTACAGCTTGCAGCAGTAGGTAGCTGGCAGGTTTCTTTCGATTGAGCCCACCGCCGCCCCACTGGGTAGGCTGGACGGACTCGGCTGCGCATCGCACAGCAAAAAGGATGCGCCTGCCATTTTGCAAGGGAAAGGGTTTCACAGCGTGTGAATGGTAGGTGGGTGGGCCTTTTGTGACAGTGTAACTTGAGAGACGCTAGTTGTGCAGGAGACGTCCCTCACGTGTGGCTTACCCTGGCCGTGCGCCAACAAGTGTGAGGAGGACTTCTCAATGGCGTGTCCAACTGGATGGCGACAGGACAATGCAGGCCGCTTGGGCTGTCGGGATGCGTGAGCGGGCATGTTTGTAACCAGCTGTGTGGAGGTGCTTGCCACGCTTCGTCTGCTTACACCGGTGGTAACTTTCAGCAGAGCTGCTCCACTTCCTGCTAGGAACTTGCTTGTTCTTCAGGTCCGTGTCTTCCTTCAATCATGCTTGATGATGATGTGGGTGCCAAGCGTGAGTTCACGAAAAGGTCCGTGCTGGCTGCTTTGGTCGCATGAGGCGCCGAGTGCGCCTTGCCAATGTGCCTTCGAGGTGCGGTGTGCAGTTCTGCGCCGGCCCATCAATGGTCTCGCAACAGCCGCAAGTTCTGCCGTTAAGCGTGCAGCCATGCCCATCTGGTTGCAGCTCAGACTCCGTGTGCAAGGGCGTGAGGCTCCTGGCTCCCGGTGCTTGTGTGCTAGGCTGGCTGGTTGTGGGAACAGACGTCCCCCACTGCTATGGAACGCGCTACTCAGGTTTGCTGAGCTTTCTGCTGGTTGGCTTGCTGTCCAGTAGCGACAGTGGCTTCGGTCTCAGTCTGCTCCTTGACTCAGGACCGTGCCGCCCGTTGATCTCATGTTCTGAGTTGGCGAAGATCGGCCAGACGCAATACATAGAAGCTGTGCGTGTTGACAGTGTTGTGAGTGTTGTTTTCAAGCCGCGTCCTGGAACGCAACTTGTTGTCAGTGTGGCGTGGCCTGGCAACGTTCGGCTGCGAGCCAGCCGCCGAAGAGCCTTACCAGCTCATTTGCGCAGGAGCTTGTGCGAGGTTGCGCGACAGTTCCTGGCTACGCAAGATGCCCGGCAAGCTGACAAGACCGTTTCTTACCAGGTCCTATCAAGTCAGACGGTGTCATATTAGGCCAATCTCTGGTTGGTGTTACGAGATGATTTTTTGCTGGTGGTGCAATTGGGTGCAGGAACAAACTAGACAGCCGCGTCTATTTCGTCACGACAACCCAGAAGAAGTGTATGAGGGATGCGTGAATTTGTCAGGGCCCAACAGCCTTTGCGTAGGTCTGCGGTGTGTGTGTGTGTGTGTGTGTGTGCGTGGATGTCGCTGGCATGCTTGCAATTCTTTGCACGCGCCAAAGCCACACAGCATGATTGGTGATTGCGTGGTTGGCTTTACAGCTTGGTATTGAGTCACATTGGTGCAATCGAGTCGGTGCACCTTTGCTTGTTCTCAGTTGCCCGCCCGCCCTCCCCTTTCTTTGGGCGCCCATGGTGCGCTTATACCAAGGGATGAGCTTGTGCAGCTTGGACTTGCGCAGTCCAGCTGCTTCATGTGTGTGCCTGCGATGAAAACAAATCAATGCGCGTGTGGACTTGTGCCTATGCCTCGTGACCAGTAAGCCTTCGACAGAGAGACCTGACTGAGTCTGTCCGTCGTCGCCTGCAGGGCTTGCAGTTGTTGAGTCCCTGCCTGTGCAGCTTCTTGCGCAACTATCTCTAACTGCAAAGCTACACGAGCGACGCCTGATTGAGCATGCGTGCGTTGTTGATGGTGTTTGCTGCCGCGCTGCCAGCCGAAGGCTTGGAGCCTTTTGCAATCTTGGCGACGCCTGTGCAGCCGGTGCAGCTTGTGTGCAAGCGAGATGCCTTATGGATTCTTTTTTGTCCACAGCTCCGTGCGCCAGGTGTGGCAGGCAGGCGTCCCAATGGAAGTGCGAGTGAGCTTCGATGTGCCGGCTGACAGTGCAACGAAGGTGCTTTGCTCTTGTCTTGCGTAATGCATAGTTTGAGTGTGCTATGCGCAGGCAATGGGTGAGTTGCAGGGTGCAACGCGTGTCGAACAAAAACTGGCAGAGGCGTCGGACATGGCAAGCGCCAGACTCCGTGGTGCCAAAGGGCAATCAATGCCATAGTTGTCGTATCTTCCGTGATAGATGCCGAAGGCAGGCCAAGCCCGCGTGCTACGCGCAAAGAGGGCCAGTGACCCCCCGACTACACCTGAAGACAATGCGTCGATGCTGCACCGTCACATGTTGAACAGTGTTTTGCTTGCTCTTGACCGAAATTTTTGCGTGCGCGAGAGCGAACATTGCAGCGTTGCGCCACTGTGCAGCGCGCTCCAATTCAGCATGCAAATCGCGCTGAATGACTTAAATAAGGCCACTGCGCAAGTAAATGGCAAGCAGTGCCATCACACCTACTCAGTTTAGAGCCTAGCTACTGCGCAAGTTTGGCTGCTTGCGAAGCAGCGTACGCCAGGGCTGCTGGCGCTCGTGCTACTGCTTGCAGTGCAGGTGGAGTGGACCTGTCCATCGAAGGGGGACAAGGGCGAAGGAACGTGTGAGAGCTCTTGTTGAGCACGCTTTGCTTGCTGTTGGCGCGTGGTTGGCTTTTGCATTTCTGTTTTCGCAAGTTGTTGCTGCTGCAGGCTCTCTGGTAGAATGTGTCTTGCTAGAGTTTCTTCGCAGCTGTGTGTTGCGTTTCGTTGCGCTGTTGCTACACGCGACAGCGGCCCGCGAGGTGCACGCGTGCGTGCGTCTAAGTGAGATCTGAGCGTACCGGCGACGTGTCTAGTTGAGTGTTGCGTGGTCCTGCGTTGATGCCGAGCGTCGTGCTCTTAGGGGCCAGAGTGTCGCGGGGGCAATAGTGTGGGGTTGTTTTGTGCAAGGTGCACGCTTGCGTGCGTCTAAGTGAGATGAGATGAGTGTCGTCATGGAGCCAGTGACGGCATGCTTGCAATTCTTTGCACGCAGCAAAGCCACACAGCATGATTGGTGATTGCGTGGTTGGCTTTACAGCTTGGTATTGAGTCACATTGGTGCAATCGAGTCGGTGCACCTTTGCTTGTTCTTCAGTTGCCCGCCCGCCCTCCCCTTTCTTTGGGCGCCCATGGTGCGCTTATACCAAGGGATGAGCTTGTGCAGCTTGGACTTGCGCAGTCCAGCTGCTTCATGTGTGTGCCTGCGATGAAAACAAATCAATGCGCGTGTGGACTTATGATAACTCTTTCACTTGGGCTAACAGTGAGTCCACACTTGGACGAGCCTAAACAACTCGCAAGTTCCACGCGTCTGTGAGTGCCTGCTTGTGTTGGGTTAGTGCATGCGTGGTTGCACGTGTTGATGTGACGTTCGCTGCAGCTAAATTGTGCGGAGCGAAGCGAAGCACATGAGTCGTCTCGTGGGTTTGATCTTGTATGGTAAGTCCGAGCGCGGCTAGCTGCTCGAGCCGGGTACAGTTTGTGGATAGGCCTCGGGCAGAAAGGGATCCTAGCCGCGTTTAGCTGCCCACCGCCGCCCCATTCGCCTCCGGGAAATTTGTGGTTCCATGCTAGACTCTCGAAACGAGAGGATGTCACAAGCCTTCAACTGCGCATCCCTGGTAGAAAAGATCAGAGCGCGAGTTGTCTGCATGTGGGTGTCACGGCAGTGAGGGCTGGCGGGTGGGTTTTCTTGCATATAGTAGAAAACATAGAGACAGATTGTGACATCACAGCTTGCAAGTAGAATCAGTAGAGGAAGTAGTGCCCTGTGAACATTTTGCTTTTAGTGTGTTCTCGCCGTAGCTGGCGCATGGCTGTGCTCCGCCCGTCGGGCGAGATCTCAAGTTCATTTTTGCAAAGTGCATGCGCAAGTGGTGCCATGGCCGGCATTACTGCAGGCTCTTCGGCAGCCTCTGACGGTCAACAGGGGAGAGCGCTCCAGTGGAGAGCGACGCGGATACAGAACCGGAAAGTGTAGAAGGTGACGAAGGCATCAGAGTGTTCGACCTCTTGGACGATCTTGAGCCTGAAAGCTCACCGCGCCGAGAGTTCAGCCAGGCATCGTACAGCATGCAGCAATTGATGCCTTCAGCAGGATGGGCAAGCTTACCTCCGTCCAAATGCCTTGGGAATCCCCTTCTGTAAGCGCAATCTTCAGCGATTTGCCTGCAACTCTCCAGCCGAGCCTTGCAGCATGTTGGCCCAGCAATGTGCAAAATGTGCCGACAGTGCAGCCTCAGATCGAAAACAGTAAGCCTGTAGTGGATGTTAATTTTGTAACTGCGCAAGGTCCAGTTTTTGCCAAAGTAGTCAAATCGCGGCAAGGCGTCACCCCGCAACAGAAGCGCCAGCGGGATTGGTTAAAGGCAGTCAACATTTGGACAGACGTGTGTGTCAGGTTCAGGCGTGAGTGTGAGCCAGGCTTGGCAGCAAAAGATGTTCCAGAGCAGGCTGCGTTCAGAGAAGCTGTCTTCGCAAATGTCGAGGCTTGCCTTGGGGTTAAGTCTCCACTGACCGTACTGAAGCGTGCTCGTAGCTTCTCAGCGTGGCTGCGCTGGCGGGATGCCGTGCTGCCTGACTGCAACGGACCGCTCTCTGAGGCCAATGCGTGGCGTTATGTTTCGCAGCTAAAGGATATGGCGCCGACGAAAGCCGAGGCCTTTCTAAGCTCGGCCAGGTTTGCCCATTTTGTCCTGGGGTTTAATTTGGCTTTGGTTGTTGATAGTAAGCGCGTGAAAGGGGTAGGGCAGCAAATGTTTGCGGGAAAGGAAGCCCTCAAACAAGCGTTACCGCTGTCAGTACATCAGGTGCTGCAGCTGCATCAAGGTTTAGCAGATGTGTCTAGTCACCTCGTCGACAGGGCGATGTGTGCTTACGTCTTGATTGCCTTAGACGGAAGAGCAGGGCATTCTGACCTCGAGCAGATTTCGTCCGTCAACATGATCATGACAAGTATGGTGGGTTCCTCGAAATCCTGACTAGAAAGCATAAAGGTGCCAAATCAGCACAAAATTTATGCCCATCCTTGTGCCGGCCATTGGCGTCCACGGAAAGCCGTGGATGCATTTGCTCGTTGATGTGTTTCAGAGGTTGAGCTTGCCTGTTGACGGTGCTATTGACGGGCCAGTCCTGCCTGCGCCGCGTGACAGTGGAGGCAAGGAGTTCTCGTGCCGGGCAATTGAGTCTGGCGAGGTGACTGCTTTCCTGCGGCAGTTCCTTGGTTTACCAGCGCCAGTAGCGGGCGAACGGGGCGTCTCTTCTCACTCCTTGAAAGCTACTTGCCTCAGTTGGGTCAACAAATACGGTGTGTCAGATCGCACGCAGACGGTGCTGGGAAGACATTGCAAGTGCGCTTCCACTGCTGATGCCGTGTACGCTAGAGACATGTGTGTCGGTCCCACGCGCGAGCTGCAGCGCACTATTGAAGCCATAGCCGGTGGAGATTTCCGACCCGATGAAGCTAGGTCTAGATACTTCAGGTTTCCGCCTCGGCCACCGTCCCCCGTTGCTGAGGTGTTGGAGAACCAGCGCAAGGACGAGGAGGGTGTGCAATCTGCAGCAGCAGAGTTGGAGGAGGGTGAAGCTAGCGAGCCGGAGGAGCCATTTTCGTTGAGCCCCGCGTGTGGAGCCAGCGAGCAAGACGACTCCTCTTCTTCCTCGTCCGACGATGGCTGCAGCAGCAGTGATGAAGAGGATCTGCCTCCGCCAGCTAAGGCCCAGCGCTTGCGTGGGCGCGTGCCAGTGAATGCAGACGCCCAGGTTTGGTGGGTGCATCGCAGGTCCAAGATACCCAAGATGCTGCATCTGGTGAATGGCCAGAAAGCCACGCCTGATGAGGAGCAGATCTTTGCGTGTGGGCGATCTGTGTCTAGGATGTTCCGGCCTGCTGAAGACGCAGATGTGCGGGGTCCTGTGTGCAACACATGCGCAAAGAACGCGTGAACGAAAGGAGCAGTTGCAAAAGCAAATCCCATGAAGTGGGTGCCTCTGTGCAGGAGTGGAGAAGCTCAGGTGCACAGAGTGCGCGGCACTATTTGTGCTCTTCTTCTGTTATGTGACAGGAGATTCAGGGAGAAGGTCTCAGCTCAGAAAGTTTTGGCTGAGCTGTCATGCGAGCGCTTGCGCTGAGATGTTGTAGATTTTTCTTGTGCGCTGTGACATGTCTGCTGAGAGAAGTCAGGATGCATGTGATCTGAGTTGGACTGTTGTGTTGTTAATCGAGCCTGAGAGAGCGCGTCTGTGCATAGGTTAGGTCCGCGTAGGTCTGCACGTCTGCTTGTGAGTTGCCCGATTCTGCTAGCTCGCGTGCTCAAGCTGTCTTTGCGGGGTGCACGCGCGCGTGCAGCAAAGTGGGATCATCTAGCACGGTGAGATAGGTCCCTGCGGGCAGCAGGACTGGCGTTTGTGTGCGTGTGCTAACGCGCGTTTGTTGTTAGTTGGTTGGGTTGCCTTGTCAATAGAGTGACTGCGTGTTGCGACCACGCAACGCGTTGTTGTGAATTGCAACACTTTAGCAGCTGTATGTGTGCTCGAGCCGGGTGTCCGAAGTGGCACGGTACAGCACTTGGACAGAACGTGTAGTTTTGTGTCGTTTTGCCCCGCCCTCCACGCCCAGGGGGAATAAAAGTTTGCGGTGCGCCCTTTTTCTGCTTAAAAGTTAGCTGGCACAGGCCGGACGGCAGGTGCGGTCTTGCTAACGAGACTGTAGCACGTGGCTGCGCCGTGTTTTGTTCCAACCTGATAGTATGCTCGCTTCCTGCGAAAAAAAGAGAGAGGGTCGAGTTGCGTGCAGGCTTGTGCAGGCTTTCTTCTCTCCTTGTTTGTTTGAGTGCTGGAAGATCTCGGTGTGTCAGAAGCCTTGTCGGAAGTTTGCCTTGCCATGTCCAGCCTTATCGAGAGTGAGCACCACTTCAACCAGCGCTGCGCTGAGGTGGGCCTGACCCCGACGACCATCAATGCCTTGAACCGGCTCGACGTCTTTGGCGCGTCTCGGGTACTCGGTGGGTCAACCTGGGCAGCCTTTACCCGAAGCCACATTGGCATCTTGGTTAGAGTCCAACTTCGGGCATGCGACGGTGGGGGAGCATTCTGCGCTCAAGCGTCTCATCTTTGAAGGGCAGACCTTGATTCTTGCCGAGTTAAAAGAGCAGGTGACCCACCCGGACCGGCGGGTCGAACCGGAGGGAACCGGAGGGGCGAAAAGAGGGATCCGATAGAATCCCTGGTTTGGGTAGGTTGTCTCTCTCTCTTGCTTGACGTGGGAGGTCACGTGTTGCGTACGAGGGGCTCGTCTTTGCTGCGTCGCTTTTGGTAAGTGCTTTTGGTAAGTGGTGGTTTGCGGTGATTGTCGCGTGACAGTGCGAAGTGGCCGGACAATGAGGCATGTTTATGCTTGAAGCTGTGTGGCTGAAGCACAGTGATCTTTGTTTGGCCGGTGTGTAGACCGGGAGCAGAGTGTGGGAGCCGCCCTGATTTTCGATCTCGATCTGTGCCATGGCGTCCTCCACTGAAAGTGAATCAGAGACAGAGGCCGTGGATCTATCTTTGCCAGACTCAGATCTTTGGGCGCGTCTCCCACGAAGGTTTCGCACAGCTTATGGTGCAGCTGGCGGGCATTTGCCAGATGATGCTTTCCTGGCATACATGTTTGAAGACGCGAGCGAGTTAGCTGCAGAGATGAGCTCACATGTTCCTCAGCATGACCGTCGCAAGGCAATCCAAATTTTCTCGACGTTACAGTCGAGAGCTTTGCCGCGCGCACAGCGACGAAACAAGTGTCGTGGCCTAGTGGACCCAGCTTGGCAGAAGGTCTCACTAGCCAAGAAGCTCGCGTCCTTGAATTCCAGTGAGGCTGCCGGTCTTCAAGACACATTATCCTGGCTTATCAAGCACTCAGGGGCTCGTAAGGAGCGCGTCGCGTGGCCGACGCGAGCAGCCCGCAAGCTTGCAGACTCGAAGCTGGAGTTGTCACGGGCAGCAATCGAGAAGGCCGAACTGCAGCGGTGGCGAGCACATCTTGTGGAGCTCTTTGTGGAAGCAAATACTCCTCTGGTTCGGCAAGCCCAGCTGGCCTCATGCCCAGAGTCGGCAATAGCTGCGTCACTTGGAAGCATGCGCGCGTCCACCATACGCAAGAGAGTGCGTGAGTGGAGAAAGCTGCGGGTCTTTTCCTTGGGACTCAGCGCTTGCCCATGGCCGAAACATGTTGGCGTGGTATTGGACTATCTGCAAAATCGTGTTGCCGAGCCATGTGGCCGCAGTGTGCCCAACGCTGTCCTCGAAGCTTTGTCTTTCATGGAGAGGAAGGGCGGCGTTGCAGCAGACCAGCGCTTGGCTGATTTGCCAATTCTCAAAAATTTTGTGAACCAGGCGACGCATGATCTTGAAATCGGGGCACCGCCGACAAAGAAGGCGCCGCTTCTCCCCTTGATGTTAGTGGGGGCGCTCGAGCTGTGCGTGACTGATTCATCTGCGCCATTTTTTGCCCGGGGGCTAGCATTCTACAAACTCTTGAAGCTCTGGACAGCGTGCAGGACAAACGATCTTAGCGGCCTGAATCCAGCGTCGTTGAGGCTGACGAAATTTGGTCTAGTAGGGGTGCTGGAACGCACCAAGACTACTGGCCCTGGAAAACGAGTTCGGCATCTTCCGATCTTCGTTGCTGCCTCCGTTGGGTTCATGAGTTCGACCTGGCTTGAGCAAGGGCTGAAGCTATGGTTAAGTGAGACCATGTCATTCGAGCGCGATTTCTTTCTGCCCATGCCCAATTCTGACTGGTCTGGAGTGCGACATATCATGGCCGATTATGCTGATGTTGTCGGTTTGAGTCAGCACTTATTGCGGATGCTACGTCTTCCCGTGAAGAAGGGATGTCAATGGGTGCTGTCAGATCAGCCTCTTCTTCCGGCGCAAGAGGCACGGACCTTCTGGAAGGAGCACTCAGAAAGAAACTGGTTAACAAGTTTGCTCGCAGCGTGTGGTGTGGGCGTCGAGCAGCGGAACTACATTGGGCGCTGGCATATAGCGTCTTCTGCCGATGAGTACCTACGTACAGCGCAGCAAGTCATCATAGGATTACAGGAACAGCTCATGGCGTCGATCTGTGGCCGTGATCAATGGGACCTCCGCAACGCAGGCTTAGAAGAACTTCACATGTACCTGTGTGACAAAGGTCTTCCGGACGAAGCGGCCGAGCGACTCTGCCAGTCGCTGCGCTTGGGCCCTCACTGGTTTACACGTGTTCCGGAACCTGTCGTAGCAGTGCAGCTCGAGCTTGAACCAGAGATGATAGAGTCGGAGACAGTAGCAGAGGAGTCCGGAGCTGAGACCGCGCCGTACTTTGTTACAGTTGTGGGAAAGAAGCGACTTCGGCGTTTACATCGGCAAGGTGGATGTGGAGTCAGTTTGATGGAAGTGCAGGAATCCGAGCCGGTTTGGCGCCTGAAGGGCACGAGCTATGATCTGGCCTGTAGGCATTGCTGGCGTTCTGGCGATTGTTCTGTGTCCGAGGGAGAAGACGCGGATGATTCGGGCAGCTCAGGCGAATCGGACGGCTTGGCAGAGGCGGCAGGGTCTTGACTGAGGCTCCAATGAGCTTGAGTTTGCGGGATACCTTCCTACGCGTGTCAGGTCGGTTAGTCGTAGCTTGTTGAGAATGCAGCGCAGATGAACTCCCTGTGCGCGTTCATGTTTCTTTTGTGCGAGGTAGTCGCATGCAGTGAGCTCAGCGTGTTTAGCTGAGTGGCGAACGTTTGTGCGAGGTTGTCGCATGCAGTGTCTGGGCGTGAGCTTCATCTCACGTGACACTGGGCCAGGGCGGGGCCCGATGTGAGAGCATGGACTTGCTCGGGGACACACCTTGATGAGGGGGTTTTGCGCAGCGTTTTCTCGTTTTGAATCGAGCCTTTTGTGTTCGGAGCCTGGAAGCTGCGTGCAGTTCACCCTCTGCAGCCTGTGTCTTTGCGCGAGTAGCAAGCGTCCTGTTCTCGCCTGTAGTTCGTGGTGTGACTTGCCATGCCTGCCGACGTTCCTAAGGCTGATTCTGAGTTGCGCTTTCACATGGAAGAAGCCGGTGTGTCGGCGAGGACGCAAAAGGTCTTCTACGACGCTGGTGTCTCTTCGCTGCGCATGTTTGGCGGCCTGGAAGAGACGGCACGCTGAGCTTGCGAAGCGAATGTTTGCTTGGTGTAGGCGTAGGAACGGAGCGCATTGGAAAAATGTTTTAACATATTCATCAATTTCACATTGCAGTTGAACTTGGCTGCTTGATAGTTTCTTTTAAGTTCCTTTGGCTGTGTTGTGTACAAATACTGATTGCGGATTTTGTCCGCGCATGAGTCACTGCATGTTTCAAGCATGAGTGTTTGCTCGACAGTCTCCTATGGGCTCGCGTGCGTAGGGCGAGGAGGGAGACGTATTTTCTTTTTCAGCTAGGTGCATGCACGCGCCCTCCTTGGAAGTTCGTGCTTTCAATCAGCTGGAAGGCCGTGTGACTGCTCTCGAGTCTTTGCCGTTCCAAGTTGCGGCCTGCCGCGGCGATTTCTGGACTGCCCAGGCCGAGTGTGATCAGTTGCGATCCCAGGTTCGCGCCTTGGAAGAGCGTGTTCGAGTGCTCGAGGACCTCGATCAGGAGTCCTTGGCTCGCTTGCAGCGCGAGCCTGTTGCTGGTGATTCTGCCTTGGGTTGCCTCTGCAGCCGTGTGCTGCATCTGCAACGCTGCTTTCAGCATCTGGTTCTGGCTGTGACTCGTGCTTTTCCGCGCCCTGCGGGCTTTTGGCAATCACTTGAGGAGGACTAGACCTCCTATTCCCATGTCCTACGTGCCCGCCCGACCAAAACAAGGAGCCCCTTCGCCGGCAGCCCCGGTGTTAACGGGGGAAGTCGATGCAGGGGCTGGTGATGGCTCCAGTCGTGATGGGCAGCAAGGGTTCGATTCCTTTTCGCCTGCAGTGTCGGTTGAAGAAGCTGAACTTCAAAGAGAAGATGCTGCGTATCGCGAGGACGTCTTTGGCATTGGCACTCCTTCAGAAGCTTCAGTTGAAAAGGGAAGACTTGCTGCTGTACCCGGGCCATTGGGGAGGCTGGCTTCAGGTTCTGGTGAGATAGCAAAAAGGCAGAAGCTGGATGTGGAAAATAGTGACCAATCTTGGCATGCATTCGACGCTCATCTTCGTTTGAATCGCACATCGGGTGTCAGGCTCCCTTGGGATTCCCCGATTGTTCCCTTGCCTGATCCGACGGTCATGTGGAAGGCGTCCCAGATAGGGAAGTATGACGACATTTCACTATCGAGGCCAGAACCACAGCTTCAAGGTCCATGGGCATGGGCACCACGACGCAGTTTTGCAGCAAGGAGGCTCCTGGCCTCACGTTTTGCTAAGTCGGATGATCAGATGAAGCTGCGAGCCCTAGAAACTATCAGGAAGATTGTCTTGGCTTTTCCTGAGGACAGTCAGCTGGGCAGAGCCCTGCTGTCGTTGGCAAGTGGCTTGAACGAGGAGCGTCTTTTGGCACAATCAATTCAGGACGCCTTTGCGGGCAAGGCGGCTTCGACACTCTACAAGAGATCCTCCGACTTCGCGCGTTTTGCAAGATGGGCCATTGCTTCGGAGATCCGACCCTTCTTGGCAAAGGAAAAGGACCTGTATGGTTATGTGTGCCACCTCCGGGAACAGAAGGCTGGGGCAACATGCTGCGAGAGCTTCGTCAAGTCATGGAAATTCTTCACATCGCTGACAGGAGTTGAAGACGCTGCAAGGTGCTCTGGAAGAGTCGAGGGTGTCGCGAAGGACATGCTGACGCGCAAGCGTCGACTGGTGCAGGCTCCTGCTATACCAGCTGAGAACGTGTGGAACCTAGAAAAGTTTACTGTCGAGTCCATGGATTGGATTATGGTGACGATAGTAGGCTTCTTGCTCTTCCTCCTCTTCTCTTCGTCGCGCTTCTCAGATGGAGCCAGAGCCGAAACCCTCCAGGTGGACACCAGCGAAGCGGGCGACATCATCCTCCTGGAGGCTGGCACCTACTTCTACAAGACCATCGCCAAGGACAGGAAGGACGTGATGCTTCCGCTGATTGCGCATGGTTTTGCTCTTTTCGATCAGCCTTGGGGACCGGCCTGGCTCCGAGCTCGAGACAAAACTCGAGCGTCAGGACACCGATGGGTGATGCCTGCCCTCTCCCAAGAAGGCCGTTGGCTGGAGCGACCGATGACAGCGGCCGAGGGAACCTTGTGGCTTCGCGAGGCCCTGGTGATGACTGGCATGAGCGAGCAGTTCGCAGAGTCCTTCACGTCTCATTCGCTGAAAGCTACCGGCCTGAGTTGGGTCGGGAAAGCCGGGGTCATGACAGAAGTGGAAAGGTTGACCATGGGACACCATGTGGCCCCCGGGTATGGCATGTCACTTCTCTACTCTCGGGATGCCCTTGTACGAGTCATGGTCAAGTTCAAGGAAGTGCTTCGCGCTATAGCGGCTTCCGATTTTGAGCCTGATGCTTCACGCGCCCAGCGTGTTTCCCAGGCCCTCGAGGGAAGCTCTCGGGATAAACCCGTTCCACCTGAAGGCCCTCCTGAAGATGACCTCCCCGTCGACGATGACGAACTTCCGGATGCGGAGTATGAGTCGGACGCCTCGGACCCAGGGCTGCTTGAGCGTGACGACCTGCCAGAGGCGCCGGATGAGGCGCGGCCGCGTCGGGCAGCTCCGGAGGAAGATTTTGCCAGTTTTGTTATCCATCTAGTGTCCGGGATGTGTCACCGTAAGCTGACGGCCAACCTCTTGGTCTGTGGTAGGCCGTTCAGTCGTTACATGAGGGATCGGACCGCCGAAGATGTCGATCCTCCCTTTTGTGAGCAGTGTGCAAGATACGAGCCTGATTCGTAGAGGCCAAGAGCGGACCCCACTGATGAGAAAATATGGACTTGTCAGGCTTCCGTGGAAGGATGTCCACGGATGGAGGCCGATGTCAGTGTGACGTTCCAATGCAAAGAAGAATTCTGCCTCGTCTTGGGCAAATGAGGCAAAATGGTTTTCCAGGAATTTCCGCAGATAGCATGCGGGTGCTTTCCTTGGACGGACTTCCATGGGGATGAGTATCCATGTGCATGATCCTTGCCTGTCGAACCACATGTGCTATGTCGACCTGGCGGCTCCTCGGATGGCCTTCCGGGGATGGTGTGCCGCAACCAGTCAGCATCAACTGCTATTGCGCAGCTATGATGAGTCCATTGCCGTGTTTCACAAAACAACACCCTCATGAGAAGCATTGGACAATGAAATTTGCGACATCACGTATATGAATGCTGATTTTCCTGCAGGGATCTCAGCATTTGGCCCCCCTATACGAGGGCCGTAAATGATCTCTATTAGAGATTGTGTAGGGGGCCTGTAAAGAAGGGCCAAATAGCCTATGGGAGCCCCATTTTGCCCTGCAAGCCTGTCTTTTTAGTTGCGTGCCTTTGAGCAACATGGCTGGCCTGGAAAGTGAAGCGACCTTCACGGCAAGGGCCATCGAAATCGGGATGTCTACTGCTTTCCTGGAGGCGCTGAAAGGGGCCCACATCAACACCTATGGGAAGCTTGCGTTCATCTGCCCGTCCCAGCCTCAGTCCGGTGACGATACAGCTCTTAAGGAGGCCGTGCTAGCTTTGACTGGAGATCCGGTGCCCGAGGGCCAGCTGGTCGTTCTTCGCAGGCTCTGGTACGAGAGCCACACGCATGCTCTTGTGGACATCAAGGCCAGATCCGAGCGCACCTCCGACTCCAGTCCGAGAGAGCTCCCGCTAGCGGAGCGCCTGCAGCGCCTCAAGCGCCAACGCGCGGACCTCAAGGGCATCGTCCTGGATGTCCGCACCGAGCCCGGACATGCCTTGGTGGACCGCGTTCAAGCAATGTTGGATGCAAATCAAGTCATTCTCATCCCACCTGAGAAGTGCATCAGCCGCCACGACGAGATCACCTCGGCCAGGAGTGAATCGAAGCTCAGCTTCACCCAAGATGGCAGCATCAAGCTTACCAAGGCCATGGCCGACCTTTCGTGTGCCACCTCAGGGGAACTCAAGTTGCGCCAATGTTTCTTAAGGCGTGCCCTTGCATTCGACCAAATCGGCCTTGCTTCCTTCACAGCACTCGAGGCCTGGAACAACCACCTTTTCCAGGCCCTTTTAGAGCCTCCTCCAGCAGGCCACCGTTATGTGACGGTCCAGCAGATTCTGGCCGCGGACTCCAAACTGTGGTCGATCATTTCCCAAGAATCGCGAGGCAATTTGACCGTCGGTGTCGGGCTACCTGCTCCTCTCGATGCCCTCGTGACTCAGCACATGCACTCACACCAGGTGCAAGCATGCATGACGCCTCTCCCTCAGCCTACAGTTGTCTACCAGCCCGGCAAAGGCAAAGGGGGAGGAGAGGGTGGGGGTCGCGGTAGAGGTCGTGGTGATGGTAAGGGCTCGGGTAAGGGTAAGACTGATAACAAAGCTCCTTCCATGAAGGATCTCTTGGCCTCCTTGCCTCCTGGCTGCGAGGCCAAGACCGAGGAGGGTCGCTTCATCTGCCCTTACTACAACAAAGGCCTGTGCCGCTTCCAGAAGAAGAAATCCTGTCACCGAGGTCGCCATTGCTGTTACTTCAAGGGCTGCCTCAAACCACGTCCCTTCATCGAGTGTGAGCACTGAAAAACCGGGGGGGGCCCCATGGCCAATGGGGCTGACCCCCAAGTTGCGTTGTTGGGCGCCGACGATGCCGTCCGACCTGAAGTTGAGCCCGAAATCCTTGCTAAGCAACGTTTGGACGAGGGCACGTCACCTGCCGGGATGTTGCTAAAATTTTTGATGCTTTACCGCCTGAAGATTCCAACCGCACAGAGGGGTCTTCATTTTCCGCAGGTGCGTTTTGCCGAGTCAAAGTTGGCCTGCGCAAGGCCTGTCGTCTTTTTCCATGGACTGTCCGGGCTTGCAATGCCCTGATCCGTGCCCTCCTCCCGGAGGCCCGTTACACTAGTTTTGTAATTTTGGAGGGAAATCCCGGTGCTCCCCACCGCGACTCTCTCAATGCTTTTTTGCCAAACTATGTCATCCCTCTCACTGCCTTTCGGGATGGCCAACTCATCGTGGAGCATGAATCTGGGAGTGTGCCCTTGAGTCAAGACATCTCCGGCCCCAAGGGTGTCCTGCTCCCTGTTGCTGAGGGGCCCGTCTCCTTTTGTGCGCGCACCTGCCTCCATGTGGCTCGCCCCGCCAAGGGCCGGCGTGTTGTGCTTGTAGCCTTCAGTCTGGCCTTGGCCCATTCCATGTCGGATCCGGATCGCTCCACCTTGTCCGCGCTTGGGTTTCCATTGCCTGATGACCAAGCCCTACTCGGCTGTGTGGCGCCCCAACCTAGTGTTCTTGCACTCCCACCGCCAGCCCGGTCCCTCCTGCCGCGGGCCGGTGCAGAGCCTGGGGAGGGCTGCAACTCCCTGCCGCCGCAGGGCCCCTCCCTGGCCGCTGCGCCGTCTTCCGGCCAAACCCCGCTTCTGCTGGAAGTGTGTGCAGGTTCAGCTGTGCTTTCCAAGTGTGCTGCCTCCTCTGGCTGGACCGTTCTTCCTGTTGATCATGCCGGTTGCCGTTTCGTCCCTGAGTTGCCTTTGCTTTTCCTTGACCTCCGTAACGAGGATTGTGCTCGCATCCTGGATGGAGCCGTCCCTCCGGGTACCAAGTGCTGGCTCCATCTAGGGCTCCCGTGTGGCACCTGCTCTCGCGCTCGTGAGCGTGCTCTCCCTACTGGCAACGGTCCTCGACCCCTGCGGGATCCCGACAATTTGCTTGGACTCCCTGGTCTCCGGACGGATGAGGTTGAGCGCGTTGCCTCCGCCAATGCGATTTACGCTTCCGGAGTCGCTATACTCCGCCTTGCATTCCGCCGCCAATGGCTCGTGAGTCTCGAAAACCCACTTCGTTCCTGGCTGTGGCCTCTCTTGGCGTCCCTGGTTAAGGCGTCCCGTGATTCGGCTTTCGTGCGGTGGTACTTTGCCTTGGCTGATGTCGACTTTGATATGTGCGAGCACGGAGGGCCGAGGGACAAAGCCACACGCTTGAAGTCCAGCCCTGGGGTGTTTTCGTCCATGGCCGTTGCCTGTTCCAAGACTCATCAGCATGCCCCTTGGACCCCGGCCCGTCTCGAAGAGGGCTGGTGCTTTCCCACCAAGGACGAAGCCCGCTACCCAGTCCTCCTGTGTGAGCGTTTGCTGGCCTGTGCCCTTCCTGCCCTAAAGGCTTGCCCCTGCCCCGAGATCCTGCGTGAGCAGCGTGCCCTGCTGCGAGCCCAGGCTGGTTCCCAGACACGCCATCTGCCACAGCTCGTGCCTGAGTATGCTTTCCGATGTGCTGCCTCCGCGGTTCCTGCCGGGCGCGATTTTAAGATCCTCAAACCTTCCTGTCTTCATCGGGGGAATAAGCCGGAAGCATCAAGTTCGGAGGACAGTCAACCACCTGCACGGTCTTCGTGCAAACCTCCCGGTATGAATGACCCTCCAACTGCATTGCCCGAAACAGCAGGGGTGTACCACACCATGGAGGAACACCTTGATTACGCTCTCAAGGTAACACCCCCATGTGATACAGCCAATGCTCTCCCTGACTCTCTTCGGTGGAATGTGTTCAGACACCTCATCTTGGGGCCGTGTGCTATTGCCAAAGAACGTTTGTCCCAGTACCAAAGCCTCAAGGCAGCGGCTGCGAGGTGCGAGGTTCAAGAGGCCCAGCTTCGCAAGGACATGAACCCGGATGTCGAGGCTGTGACCCGCGGAAAGGCCTTAGCCCTCTTCCGTGAGCTCTTGGAGGAGACCCATTTCCCGGATGCCGAGGTCATGAGCATAATGCTTAAAGGTGTTCCCCTTGTCGGACCTGAGCCGGACTCGCCCCTATTTGATAAAAGACCCCGTCATGCCACCTTGTCCGAGGCACAGCTACTAGCACAGGCCCAGGCACGCAGAACCGTCACCATGAGCTCTCGATCCTGCGTCGAGCCCCGTGATGTCAAGGTTCTCGAAGATGAGACCCAAAAGGAGCTCGAGGCGGGGTACCTTCAAGGGCCCTACCACACAGAGGAGGAGGTCACTCAGGCCCTAGGCACCCCTTTTTGGAGTCTCAATCCCCGCTTTGCCCTGAATCAAGGTGAGGACCAAAAGGTCCGAGTAATAGATGACTTCAAGGCCTCGGCAGTAAACCAAGCCTTCAGCTCTTCTTCTTACCTTGACCTTCACGACGTCGATTTCACGACCGCCCTTCTGAAGCTCCTGGCAGCCCAGACCAGCAGGAATGGGCCTGTGGAGATTCTCCTTTCAGACGGCACGGTCCTGAGGGGTGAGCTCCATCCAGAGTACAGAAGCAAGCCTGCTCTGCTGGGGCGGACTGTCGACCTGTCAAAAGCATACAAGCAAGTAGCCATCGAGCCCAGCTCTGCCAAGCATGCCGTCCTGGGCTACCCCACGGCACCTGGGAAATGGAAATACCTAATCTCAAAGTCCCTCCCCTTTGGGGCGGGGGCCAGTGTGTTTTCGTTCAACAAAGTTGCAAGAGCCCTATGGCATATACTTGTCGTCAAGTTTGGGGCGCTCTTGTCCAACTTTTACGACGATTACACATTCCTTGAGTTCCAGCCTGGTGCTTCACTGATGTCCAAGGTTTTGGAAACCCTGTTGACTCTTTTGGGATGGGTCTTCGCCAAAGAAGGGAAGAAGCACGTTCCGTTCGCTCAGACGGTGGTTTCTTTAGGTGTACGCTTTGACTTGACGAGATTCTGGGAGGGGTCTTTTGAGGTCGGCAATAAGCCAGGCCGCCTGAAAAGGATCCTTGAGATGCTTCAGCCAATTGCGGATGGGAAACCCGCGACTCGCGTGCAGCTGGCGTCGCTGCATGGTCATCTCAACTTCGCGGGCGGGTATGTTTTGGGATTCGCACTGAAGCCTGCTGCCCAGCTGCTGAGCCGCAACCTGTATGGACCCAATGGCGGACAAGGTCCTGAGCTTGCTGACGCCGCTAGAGCTGCCATTGCCGCGATTCGCTCAAGCAGGCCCCGAATCTGTCGAGCTCCGAGCGGTAGGAATCTTGTGCTCTACACTGATGGCGCCTTTGAGAACGGGATTGGCACCTGGGGAGCGCTGGTGTGTGACCCGTGTTCGGGAAGACGCATGCTGTTCTCGGGACAAGTGCCCCGCCCCTTGATACAGCACTGGCTTCGCAGTGCTGGCAGTCAGGTCATTTGCCAGGTCGAGGCTTATGCTCTAATGGCTACCCTCTACGGGCTTAGGGGTTCGGTGAATGATCGCTTGATCCTTGCCTTCATCGACAACGAGGCCTGCCGCTACGGCCTCATCAAAAGGGCGAGTCCTGCTGTTTCTATGGCCCGGCTAATGGCCATCATCTCTTTGGTGGAAACTTCTATAGGGTGCAGTCTCTGGATTGAACGGGTCCCTTCCAGTTCGAATCCCGCGGACCTGCCTTCCAGATTGAGAGCTGCTGAAGCCGCCCAGCGTTTTGCGGCTCTAGATAAGGGTGATGTGCCTGTCACCGCCAGCATGATGGACTTGATCCTTGCGGACCACTATGATCCCGACACAGCGGTTGCTATCGCTAGTGCAATCCAGTTTGAAGCCGATGCGGTATCGGTCACGACTACGGGGGCTATGCAGTGACCTGTCGCATGGCTTTGCGGCATGTGTGTTCAGCAGCCACGTGTGATGCTTTGGCCCCCGACGCAAAAAGAGTTTGACTGGATTGAAGGATTGCGATTCTCATGTATGGGCGTTTCCTAGATTCATGGATGGGAGTTTGAGAGCGATTCTTTGGGATAATACCTGTAATGAACAATTTCACAGAATTTTTCCAAATATACCGGCAAACGGCACGCTGAGCTTGCGAAGCGAATGTTTGCTTGGTGTAGGCGTAGGAACGGAGCGCATTGGAAAAATGTTTTAACATATTCATCAATTTCACATTGCAGTTGAACTTGGCTGCTTGATAGTTTCTTTTAAGTTCCTTTGGCTGTGTTGTGTACAAATACTGATTGCGGATTTTGTCCGCGCATGAGTCACTGCATGTTTCAAGCATGAGTGTTTGCTCGACAGTCTCCTATGGGCTCGCGTGCGTAGGGCGAGGAGGGAGACGTATTTTCTTTTTCACCCACCCACCCAACCCTGGGGGGCTATGCAGTGACCTGTCGCATGGCTTTGCGGCATGTGTGTTCAGCAGCCACGTGTGATGCTTTGGCCCCCGACGCAAAAAGAGTTTGACTGGATTGAAGGATTGCGATTCTCATGTATGGGCGTTTCCTAGATTCATGGATGGGAGTTTGAGAGCGATTCTTTGGGATAATACCTGTAATGAACAATTTCACAGAATTTTTCCAAATATACCGGCAAACACGTGAGGCCATGCGAGAAGTGTTCAAGTCCGATTTCGGGTTGGATCCAAGTGGCAACATCGAGCTGCGCAAAGAGATCGCTCTCCTGCTATCCGTGTGGGAGAGTTCTCGCATGCAGCTGAAATGCCAAGAACAGAATCGTCAGGATTCCAAGCTAGGTGTGCAACAGCGCCTCGTCCAGAACTCAGAATACGCGGCTATGCGGGCTGCGGTGGAGGCTGCGCAGGGTCGCTCCTTGAAAGACCGCGAGGTGCCAGCAAATCCCTGATTGCGGCAAAGCTGGAGCAGATCGAGGATGGGGCGCCTATCGCGGAGGATTTGCGAGAAGTGACATCTCTGGAAGACTCACATGTGGAGGCATATGGGGCAGTCATTGATCCTGCCTCCCAGACATTGCGCATTCGCCCCGGCAAATCTATGACAACTCCTCCGGCCGGACCTGAAGACCTTCGTCTGCGGCATCGAAGGTTGGGCTTAGCTTGGGACTTCGTGAAATCCCGCCACTCTACTCGCACTTGGTTGCCCAAGTCGTGCGTGGAAACATTCCGTTTGCTTTCTGACCACATGCTTGGCACGCATGTTGCGGGCGTTAAAACTGCCGACGGCAGCACTGCGCCCTGGTCGCAGGTGCTTGCGTATGAGCTCGAGTTACGCAAGGCTGCGTACCGCTTTGTTCGTGATGGGAAATGCTCCTGCTTGAACTCTGCCATTGAGAAAGCCATTGATTCGTCCGACTTGTTGAGTCTGCATTTCATCATCCCCATCACGCTTGGCAAGACGCAGAGTGGCCTTGGCGAGGAGGAGCATGCTTTTCCTCCGCCTCCTGCTCCCCACCCATTCGGCCGGAGCAAAGGTGCGGGCAAAGGCAAGCAGATGCCAGCCTGGGAGCGCCAATGGGGCAAATCCTCACGCACACCTGAAGGCAAATTGATCTGCTTTAAGTACAACAAGCAGGGTGGCTGCCCGGCAGGGAAAAAGTGCAAGTTCGAGCATGTGTGCCAGCGTTGTCATCACCGTCATCCGTTCTTTGAGTGCCGGTACAAGAATGCTGCCAAGCAGACAGGCAAAGATGATTCTCACGTCGAGTGACTATCTGACGGCGTGGGCCAGGCGTCGCCTTCGGTGGGGAGTTCATCCCCGCGCCTGGCCAACCCGAAGGCCGTGGGCAAACGCGGGCTTGATAGTGAAGAAGCACTTCCTACGGAAGAATGGCAATGGGAGCGAACCGGTGAAAGTGCATGGCAGCAGCAGCGAAGCGATGATGTCTTAGAAGTCAGCTCTGATGAAGACGAAGATGGTCACGTGAAGCCTTTGCTGGGCGACGGAAATTGAGGCCACGGGCCTCCTCTCACAGCGAGTTTGTTCGGAAAGAAGCAAAGTTTTCGGGATGGCTTTGGCTTATGCTCGCCAGGGCGATGGCTTCCCAGCAGACGAAGATGTGCACAGGACACACCGTCACTGGGGTTCGCCGAGAGACTTGGTGAAGAACTGCTTAAGATCCTGGTCAGACATATGGACTTGAAGAGCTTGGCAGCCAAACTGGTGGAGGGGAAGATCGCGGCTAATCCCTTTAGCTCGAGCCTCATTGCAGAAGGACGGGAACTACTCTTCACTGCCTTGGAGTACACTGGCGCCAAGCTTCCAGTCAGAGAAAAGCCAGAAGGCCAACCCTTCTACCTGGCAGCTATTGAAGAGCTGCTCCGTATCTCGGGTGACCCCGACAGCAGGGTTTTCTTTTCTTCCAGCGTCTCGTTTGCAAAAGGCGTGCGTCTAGGCCCTGGAGCCACCTTGCCGCGTGTGCCTGCTGTGTTCGAGAAGAAGGAGAAATGGCGAAAATACGATGTCGAGTCTTGTCCGTCCGATGTGGAGCGAGAGAACTACTTGTCGGCAAGGGAGCGTGCCAACGAGGTTCACAAGCAGTTTCAAGCAGAGGCAGACGCTGGAGCCATGATCGAGGTAAGCTCAGAGGATCTTCGGAGATAGGCTGGCTGTTGCTTCCCTCGGCGCGATTGAGAAAAAGGATGGGTCGCATCGCGTTGTGCACGATGGCACACATACGCATGGCATTACAGTGAATTCGGTCATCCGTGTGCGAGATCAGCTGCGGTCGCCGTGCGCAGGCGAATTGCGCAGAGCGTTGCAAGAGCTATCTGGGCCATGTGTTGGACTGACTGGAGATGTGGAGCGCGCCCATAGGCTGGTCAAAATTGCGCAAGAAGATTGGGGCCTTCAAGCTTGCAAGACTGGAGTCGGTGGTCAGGACAAGCTTTGGCTAAACAAAGTGGGGACGTTCGGGATATCCAGTGCCGCGTATCATTGGTCACGTCTCATGTCTGGACTGGGTCGCGCAGCTTTCTACATGCTTGGGAAAACAGAAATCTTCATGCTCGTGTATGTAGACGACCTGCTGTGGCTGGTACGAGTCGGTGAAGAGGGCATGGAGAAGGTGTGCTTGGTGATCTTTTTCTTTGTGCTACTGGGGCTACCTTTCTCCTGGCGTAAGTTCCGAGGGGGCGACGAATCTGGTTGGGTCGGAATTGAGCTCAATCTGAGAGAGAGCAAGCTTGGGCTTTCTGTGCAGCGTGCACAGTGGCTTGTGCGCTGGCTTGGCCGGACCTCTGTGGATGAGAGTGTGAAGATTGCTGATGTCAGCGCAGTGTTGGGACGCTTATCTTTCGCGTTGTCTGCGTTGGGACACCTTCGACCCTTTTTAGGACCAGTGTATGCCTGGATTGCTGTCCTGGACCATCGACGCAGCTACAAGGTACCACGTGCAATCTCATTGATCTTCAAGTTCTTGGCAAAGGCGTTGGGTGGAGAGGGCAGAATGATCAGTGCTGGTAGGCCTCATGCCACAGAGAAGGAGCTCTTCCGGACGGACGCGAAAGCTGAAGGGAACGAAGTTTGGATCGGGGGCTGGGCGCTGGATTCAGAGGACACTAAGCAGTGCCGGTGGTTCTCCGAGCGGCTAGACCACATCTCTGCGCCGTGGGTCTTCCTGGCAGGTGAATCTTATCGACAGATTGCGTCCTTGGAACTGCTGGCTACCTTGGCGGCAGTGGTGTCATTTGGAGTGCCGCCTGGAGAGAATTGTGGCTTCATGTGCTCGGCGGCCACAGACAATCGAGGAAACAGCAACCTTGTCGCGCGCCTCCTCACCACAAAGTTTCCTTTGTGCGTCCTGTTGATGGAGCTGGCAGTGCAGCTGCAAGACAGAGGAGCAGACCTCAAGCTTCATTGGCTGCCCCGACTGCAGAACGAGGAAGCCGACTCCCTCACCAACGGCGAGTACAGCAGATTCGACAGCAGACGGCGAGTGAGATTCGATTTGAGTTCCTTCAAAGGGCTGGTAATGCAAGATCTCATGTGTGCGGGAATGGATCTCTACGAGGAGGTACGCAATTCACGAGCTCACAAGTCTGCGGTAAGCAGAGCCAAGCAACCCAGGCAGGGTGCCTTGCGTGTCACTGACCCCTGGCAGTGAACAAAACAAAAAAAAAAAAGGGGGGGGGGCCGCGCGCTTGCTCTGCGAGTCGGGATACATTTCTGTCAGCGTGCGGCTGATGCATCGTTTGTCAGCTCTTAAGCTGATGTTACATGTTGGCTAAGCAGGGCTTTTAGCCATGCGGTCAGTGTAGATTCTGGCTGTTTCTACCACCACCTTTCAAAAAGAGAGAGAGAGCGTTGCGTGCAGTGATCTTGCGCGGGGCTACGGGTGTCTGTTGTGTTCAGGGTCCGGATTCGGTAGGATCCCGCGGGTCGAACCGGAGGGAACCGGAGGGGCGAAAAGAGGGATCCGATAGAATCCCTGGTTTGGGTAGGTTGTCTCTCTCTCTTGCTTGACGTGGGAGGTCACGTGTTGCGTACGAGGGGCTCGTCTTTGCTGCGTCGCTTTTGGTAAGTGCTTTTGGTAAGTGGTGGTTTGCGGTGATTGTCGCGTGGCAGTGCGAAGTGGCCGGACAATGAGGCATGTTTATGCTTGAAGCTGTGTGGCTGAAGCACAGTGATCTTTGTTTGGCCGGTGTGTAGACCGGGAGCAGAGTGTGGGAGCCGCCCTGATGTTCGATCTCCCGCCCGCCCTTGCCCGATCGGAAATCTGGGCAGGGGCCACCGTTTGTCAGCGACAGGCTGATGGGGGGATACATTTCTGTCAGCGTGCGGCTGATGCATCGTTTGTCAGCTCTTAAGCTGATGTTACATGTTGGCTAAGCAGGGCTTTTAGCCATGCGGTCAGTGTAGATTCTGGCTGTTTCTACCACCACCTTTCAAAAAGAGAGAGAGCGTTGCGTGCAGTGATCTTGTGCGGGGCTACGGGTGTCTGTTGTGTTCAGGGTCCGGATTCGGTAGGATCCCGCAGACGGCCAAGCCAGTCCCAGCTGCAGAGAGACAACGTCGAATGGAAATTCTCTGGTGGGGCTCCATGTCAGTGAGTCGCTCGAGCCCGGCCACGCGCTTCTTGACTTGGCTGCCAAAATGGAACAAGAGAACCAGATCCAGTTCATCCCGCCCGAGAAGTGTGTGTCGCGGCTCCACGAGGTCATGAATGTCAAGACGCCAACTAAGATCGTGGAATTGGAAGCGTCGCGATTAGTGGTAAAAGAGGAGAGTGCGGGGCTGGAACAGCCCGCGTCGAGCGCTTTGCAGCTCCAAGACGCGCTCCGGCGTCGCGGCCTGGCCTTGGTGTTTGCTCAGTCGTGCAGCTGGGGCAGCTATGAGAAGTATGTTTGCAAACTGTTTGGTCACCTTGCGCGTGACCCGCCGCCAGGCATGGCAAGGTGCTCCGTATCGCAGCCGAGGCCGACCGGCAGTGCTGGGTGCGCCTTATCCAGATGGGAATCAGTCCGCGCAAGCGTCCTGACGGCACCTACCCCCTTGACGAGGAGCTGGCAAAGGTTCTGGAAAGCGTTCGGGAAGAGGCTCAGGAAGTGACAAGAAGAGACAGCATGTGGACAGTCGTACTGGTCATGGCAAGCAGAAGTTCTTGAAGCCTGGCGGTGGAAAAGGCGCCGGCAGAGAGCCTCGTCTCCCCAAGGAATTTGTCGCGGCCGGAGCAGTGGGCACGGATGGATCTGAGATTTGCTTTGGCTACAGCCTCAACAAGTGTACTGCCAAGGATTGTAAGCGTGCCCATGTATGCGCAAAATGCTTTGGTGCGCATCCGCTCAAGGAGCACAAGTGACGGTTAGGGGCTGAGAAGAAGCTCGAAGGGGGAACCAGTGACAGCTGCGTCTCCTGTGGCGTAGTTGGAGGCTCGGGCCCTGAAGCTTCGCGACGCATGGCGTCTGCAGTAGGTCTTCCTGCAGGGGTGCGGGTGCTGTGTCAGAGTCGGCCGCCTGACTCCGAGATTGGGGTGAGTCTGCAGCAAAGCCTGTCAGATTCAAGTGCAAGGGATGCACCTGCGAAGTCTGGTGTCATCGTCACAACAGCCGCGTCGTGTGCAAGTGCAGTTGATGCCACGCCTGGGATTAGTCCTGCGTATGAACCTTGCGTAAGTCAGGGTCAGCAGTGTGTCCTGCCATTTTTGTGTTGTGCCGAGGTGGAATCGAGTCCGCAGCGACCTATGTCGGATTCGTCTCAGCTGGATGTCGCCATCACGCCTGCAAAGCCAGGTGTCGTCAGAAAGGGCGAGAGTCGGTGTGTCCCGTCGGCAAGTTCGGCCTGTGTGACCCACAGCCAGGGGGGTCGACTAGTTGCGTCGTTGAGGGTTCTTCAACTTCGGGTTCCTCTGGTTGGCAAGCATACCCAGTCGTGGTCGAGGTATTTGCGGGCACCGCACGCGTGACGGCTTGTCTAAAAGGGTTCGGTGTGCAGGGTGCCTTTGGGGTCGATGTTGATGTCTCCAAGGCGTGCTCTAAATGCATCCAGCTCGACCTCACCACTGTTGAGGGCAGAGAGTTGCTATTCACTTGGCTACGGTCGCCCAGAGTCATAGGCGTTTTCATGGCGCCGCCGTGCGGGGGTTTGGCAGAACACCGGCCCTCTCTCCACACCTACTCCTCCATACAGTGTACATTGTATGTGTGCGTGCTCGAGTTGAGATGAACAGCTGAGCCTGTGCACTGTCGGTTTGGTCACACTGCAGTCTTGTCTGCAGAGTTTGCCTTGCGTTTTTCTTTTGTCTTCATGTTGCAGAAGAAAGGGCCTGGGCTGCCGCGTCCAAGGTTGGAGGCGGTGGGCCCTTACTGCCTAAACCATGGGGGCACGCCTCGAGCCGCGCCGAGCCACGTAGTGGCAGCGCCACGTGTGCCTTGTGGAGTTGGTTGTCCACGTCCAGAATCTTAAGCGAGGCTGGCGTGCCTGCGCACAAACCGTGCCGCAGAGGAGGTCTTGCGCGTCCGTCTTTCTCCTCGCCTCAGCCGAGTTTGGAGCTCACACTGCCGCTGGAGCCTCCGTCTGTGTGTGCGAGGCTTGGTGTTGGGTTGGCTTTCCAAGTGCAGCCAGGTTCTCGTGCAAAAGACTGGGAGGATGAGCAGTGGCGCTTGCTGGCGGATTCTTGGGTCGGGCTTCTAATGCCCTTTCTCGCTTCGTCGCCTTTCTTCAAGGACCTTGGCGAGCTTGCTCTGGATAGCTTGTGGAAAGTCTTGCGTGGGAAAGCTGCGGGAACTTTGAGGCGGCGCTTGTCAGGATTTAAGCTTTGGATGGATTTCATCTATGGCAGGGAGATTGTTACGGCAAATGCGTCAGTTAGCGTGTTGGTCAGCTTCTTGGCTTGTATTCAGCAGCGGCGGAGCGCGAGCAATGCACCAGTGACATCCTTGAAATTCGTGGCGGGAATTCTTGGTTGGGATAAGCTGCTGTCGTGCCTGGCAAATCCTGTGGTCGCTGCCTGGACTGGCTCTTATGGCCAAAAGGAAGCTCGCAAGGAAGCGCTGCCACTACCTCTAAGCGCCGTCGCCAACTTCGCGCGGAGGGTGCTGGAGAGCATGGGCCAGGAAGAGGGCCTGGATGGAGATGGGTTGCTGACCGTGGCCTTCCTGATCATGATTTGGGCAGCGTTGAGGTTTAGTGATGCGCAGCGGGTCTCCGTGAATGAGATGGACATTGTAGAGGGAATTTTGAGATGCTGTTGCTGGCGTACGAAGTCTTCACGCACGCCTATGCCTTGGGGTTGCTTGACAGTTGGGGTCTGCGGTGACTGGACGCCGGCAGTGGCGCTGCTGCGACAGCGACTGGGAGACGCAGACTTCATGATCCCGGGTCCAAGTGGGGATAGAGCTTCCTTCACCTTTGCGCTGTCTTAGGTGAGGCGACTGTTGGTGAGCGTTGGAAAGCTACCAGTGGAGGCTGTGGGTGTCTACACATTGCATAGCTTGAAGGTGACGGGCTTGTCCTGGGGTGTTCAAGTTGATATTGACAGTGTGTGGCAGCGTCTGTGGGGCCATCACCGATCTCGCGAGCTATGGCGCAGAAATATGGGCGTGAAGATGTGCTTCCGGCGCTGCGGGGCCAGCTGGCAGTGGTCCAGGCTATCTGGGGAGGTTGGGTGCCGTTAACGCCACAAGTGCGGGGTGCGCGGAGACCCGTCCCAGAGTGTCGTTTGGCCTTCAAGACGGCGAAGTTGGAAACCATCCCTATGGGTTTGAGTGCAGCGGAAAGGTCAGAGGACGACACGGATGCCGAGTCTGAGTCGGATGGATCGACCATCTCTTCTTGCAGCTCTAGCGTGTCCGAGGAGATGGAGGCCGCCTGCTGCGACGAAGAAGATGATCAAATTTCAAGGGGTCAGCTCCTGCAAGATATGTACGTGGTGAACTGCCTGAGCGCTAGGTTTCATGCTGCTGTGATTTTGGACTGCGGGGTTGTGAGAAGGGCTTGCGCACCTTCCAAGGATATCGATGATTTGCACTGGCAGGTTTGGAAGGAGGACCCCTCCCTGAAAGCGACCCCCTTTGAGCCATGCAATCACTTGGCGTGCGCCCAGGTTTTGTGTGGTGGGTCCGGCGCGTAGTGCGCCCGGTGCAGTCAAAAGCTGCAGCGAGGAAATCTCGTGTGAGATCTGATCTCAGGGGGAGATCGGGGCAAACGTGTGTTTGCCAGGGACCTCAGGAGAGGTTTTCTGTGCGTGCGAGACATGGTCTCCTGCGTGCGAGCGCGTGCTTGCATTTGTCTAGTTACTGTAGTGTGAGTTGTTGCGTCAGTTCGGGCGTGCGCGTGCCTGCTCAGAGAGCTGCAGCGGGGAGATCTCGTGTGAGATCTGATCTCAGGGGGAGATCGAGGCAAACGTGTGTTTGCAGGGACCTCGTAGAGAGGTTTTTGTGAGTGTGAGACTTGGTCTCCTGCGTGCGAGAGTGTGCTTGCGTTGGTCTGGTAACTCTGTGTGAGTCGTTGCGGCAGTTCGGGCGTGCGCGTGCCTGTTCAGCTTGATTGAACCCGAGTGGGGCCAGCCAGCTTACTTGCTGTCTTGAGATTCTGTTGGTTTGCTTGTGCTCTGCTTTCCTTGAT
Source organism: Symbiodinium natans (assembly GCA_905221605.1). Lineage (NCBI taxonomy): Eukaryota > Dinophyceae > Suessiales > Symbiodiniaceae > Symbiodinium > Symbiodinium natans. The sequence continues at coordinate 19,702 of CAJNDS010000742.1, read as the reverse complement.
CTGCGATGGATTGCAAGCAGAAGTTCGGGGAACTGGTGGCGCAGGTGGGTTTGTGCGACCAGGTGAAGCAACGCCTCCAAAGCCGTGGGTTCACTACGGCGGCTGAGCTGTACTGGACACTACAGGGTGGTGCAGAGGAAACCTTCAGGGCCGTTCTGGAGTCTGCCGGAGTGGACATAGGGGCTGCTCCATCCGTGCTTCAATGTTTGGAAGCCGGCAGACTGAGACGCTTGCTCGCTGTTTGCAAAAGCCTGTGCGCGGAGCCGAACGCTGAGATCGGGACAGTTGCAGTAAACTCGGAGGCCTCCAACTTGCTGGGGGTCCCCCTGGGGCCTCAATTGGATGGGGCCAAGCTGAAGCAGCTCTGCAAGGCGTTTGAATCCAGCTATCCTGCGGAGGCGCTGGAATCGGATGGCCAGCCGTGCAAGCAACTCGTGCAGCAAATCATGTTGCAGAAGAAGAATGCCGAGCTGAAATTCATTCCTTGGAAGCAGATCTTGTCGGTGGTGCACGTCTTTCTTGCGCTGGCTCCAAGGAAAAATCCTTGCTGGGCCTGCTGGCGGATGCAACTGGACAAGTCGATCCGGCCGAGGTGGAGATTTCAGCTTCGCCGTTTGCGGTCCAGAAGGTGTTGTGTCTTCGGAGCGTTGCCTGGGCGCTTGTTGATTGGTGCCACCTGTCTTCCGGAAAAATTTTAGCGAACAAGTTCATGATGCTGTATCACCGTGTGGGCTTATCTGAGATGGGTCTGCGGCCGCCGACCCTGGCTGAAGCTGAGAGTGCCGATGCGGAGCTTTGCCGCCAGCTTAATGATCTGCTGGGCCAGGGTCACAGTTTGGACAAGGCAATCCACGAGGCGGTGGTGGTGCGGGATAGCCTTCGCATGTGGCTCCAGCCGCGCCCGAAGCTGCCGTCGGAAAAGAAGCGCTTTTCCCCCTACGGTGCGGAGTCAAAGGGGAAAGGTCGTGGCGCTGGCGGCAAGGGGCGTGGGGGCAAGGGTCGTGATGGAAAAGCGCGCCAGAAAGGCTTGTGTTTTGCTTTTCAGGCGCACACTCCCAGATTGCAAATTCCTCCATCAGTGTGAGTATTGCGGCAGCGGTGAGCATGGGAGATCGGCGTGCGAGAAGTTGTTGCAATTGGCCAAAGACGACTAGGGACAGCTCCTCACTCCTAGCATGGACCTGGTAGAGGGGAGTGAGGGAAGCATGCCTGTGTTGGAGCTAGTGGGCAAGGAACCTTGCCAGCCTGCAGACCCGGCGGCGTGCGCTGCGTATCATAGAGTGTTCTTCAAGGATGGGGGAGGCATCTTGAGTACACTGGACTGGCAGGTTCCACCTCCTTTCGCTCTATGTGATCCTCTGGCCTGTGTTAGATGTGCGATTTGGGGCTCAATGCCGGCAGATGCGTGCCGTAGGCGCGGCAGCTCTACCGGGCAGAGTGTTGGAGCGGCCGTTTTTCTCAGATGAGGAGGTGCACACCATGCGGGCTTCCGTCTGCTCTGCGTTACATGTGGATTTGGATTGGGCAACGCAGCGTTTTGAGCTCACGCCGTACAAGCTGAACTTATTGGAGTCGCTGGCCAAGCGTATGGATGATCCGGATGTGCCCTTGTGCGAAGTGCTGAGACGTGGTGCGCCCACTGGTGTGCGTCGGCCGATCCCCCATCGGGGGTGTGGCCGCTTCTCTCCGACCGAGAATGCAAGGAGGTGTGCGATGTTTGCGACTTGTGCTTGTGCACCGCCAATCACGCTTCAGCGGAGAGGGAACGTTCCAGAGTGCGCGAGTTGGTTCAGAAGGAGCGGATCAGGGTTACATGGTTCACATTGAAGGGGGTCTGCCCGCAGTGCAGCAGCGTTTTCCGCCGGGCGAGTTGGCGATCGGCAAGCTGGGTGTGGTGACCTCTCCGGGCAAGGAGGACAGATTGATCGGCGACTCCAAGGCCAGTGGCGCCAGCCCTGCTGCTCGTTTCTCACACAGAGTAGGTTTGGTGTAGAGGTACTGCGTCGCAGGCAAGAAAGGAAGGAGATGGAGGCCCTCCTCCGTTGCGTTCCGCGCAATGGCCCGATGGGCTGCCCGGATTGAGCCAAGTTGATGAGTTCAGAGTGCAGCAAGCCAACCTGTGCTACCAGTTGGTTGCTGATGTGGTGCGTTGGTGTCTCAAGAATCAAGAATCAGCGGATCTTTGCAGTCGAGAACCCGTTGAACAGCTTCTTTTGGCGAACGTCTTTCTGGAAGTCGGTGTCGAAGTTAGCCCACTATGTGAGTTTTGACCACTGTGCCTACGGCGGCCAGCGCCAGAAACAGACTGCGATTGCACATAACTGTGCTGCGTTTGCAAGTCTGGCCCACTTTTGTCCCGGTCCTGAGTGCACCGAGCAGCACCTGCCTTGGGGCCGTGACCCCACTGCGCCGAATGGCTTCGCCACTTCCCAGGAGACCGCCTATCCCTCGCAGCTGGCAGCTGGCATAGCGCTGGCTTTCATCAAGGGCATGGTCTCGCGCGGTTGGGATGGGGCCAGGGTTGCGTTGAACATAGATCGGGACAAGCTAGCCGCAGCAGCTGAAAGAGCCATCGCAGGCGTTCAGAGCAAGGCTTCCAGGTTCCCTGCTCCTGTGAGTGAACACAAGATGGTGGTAGTTCTGCGTTCGCGACGGCCTTTGACTTGTCCTTGCGAGCCTGGAAAGCGCCTCGAGCAGCCATTTCCGCTGCCTGCTGGTGTCCACGCCATTTGTTGCTTGTGTTCCTGCGAAGAGTCAGCTACAGCTGGGTCTAAAGTTGAAGCCGAGCAGTTGTCATTTGAGCAAGCGTGGGGCATACCGCATTCTGAAGCCGAGTTTGTCGAGGCTGCTGTGAAAGCAGGCCACCCGAGCAGCTTCCGCGAGGCGCTGCCAGATGTGCTTCAGAAAGCAGTAAAGTTGAATGAGACAATGGACGATGCAGACCTTGCAAAGATGAGGACTCACTGGATCCGCAAATGGGCTAAAAGGGCAGAACAACTTGCACCCGAAGAAGAAGAAGAGCTCAAGAAGACATTGCATCCTTCCTGCAGAGCCATCTTAGAGCCAAAGCGCTTGCTGCTTTACAAGGAAATCCTCACAGAGTGTAACTACCCAGACCCGGGTGCGTTCGATGAGCTTCTACAGGGCACGCAGCTTACTGGTGAAGTACCCATCACGGGGATCTTCACGCCTACATTCAAGCCTGCCAAAACAACTGTAGATCAGGTCAAGAGGGAAGCCAGCAGCATCCGCTCAGGGGTGCTTTCGAAGGTCCGACCAACAGGAGAGCTGGATGCGGAAGTGATGAAAAAGACATGGGAAGAGTGCAATGCCGGATGGCTTGAAGGGCCGATTCCGCTCAGTGAGCTGGAAAGCAGCGCGCTTGTAAGCCGTAGGTTCGGCGTTGTGCAGGGGTCTAAAGTAAGGGTCATAGACGACTTCTCACTGGGAGGGGTGAACGGCACAGTGCAAGTGGCCGAGACTCCACGGCCACACGCCACTGACAAAGTGGCCGCCCTCTGCCTTGCACTGCTTGCAAAGTGTGGTCGTAGCACCGTGCTCGGCCGCACGTTTGATCTCAAGTCTGCTTACCGTCAGCTTGCAGTGTCGCCGGAGTCCTCCTGGGCTAGCTATGTTGCCTGTTGGGATCCGGCAATTCAGGCGCCACGGATCTTCCGTATGCGAGCGCTCCCTTTTGGCGCGAGCCGTGCAGCGTACGCGTTCCTTCGCGTTGCCATGTCTTTGTGGTTTGTTGCGGCTGACCAGCTAGCGATACCCTGGACATCTTTCTTCGACGATTTCGTGACCTTTGCCCGGGGAGCAGGAAGCACACACTTGCAGCGTACTGTTGAAGCCTTCTTTAAGCTCCTAGGATGGGGTTTCGCAGAGAGTGGAGATAAGGCACAGCCTTTTGCGTTGAGTTTCCACGCGCTTGGGATAAAAGTTGACCTCAGCAAGTTTTGCGAGGGTTCCGTACTCTTCTCGAACACAGAGAAGCGCATCTCAGAGCTTAGGGACACGTTCCAGAAGATCCTCGAAACAGGGCTGCTGCCTCAATCCTTCGCCCTGAAGCTTAGGGGTCGTATGCAATTTGCGGACGGCCAGCTCTTCGGAAGAACCGGTAAAGCATGCATGCGAACCATCACATCCTTTGCGTATGGCGACGCCGGCCCGGTGCTCACGCCAGCCACTAGGAATGCGATTGCCAGGTTTTTGAAGAGACTGTGTGCAGATGCACCCAGAGTGATTTCGGTCTTGGAAAGGCCAAACGCTGAAGGCGTCAGATGTAAGCGAGACCTTGTGCGACTGCTTCAGTCTCCTTGAAGGTTGAACGGTAAATTAGGGGGTGAAGGTAGTCCTGCCCTAGGGCCCGCACTGGCGGCTGCAACCCCCTGGGCCGGGAGCTACATGTAGATACGGTATAGGGCACTGTAGGGTAGATCCCTCTGAGACTCAAAGGATATTCCCCAGCGTCACCGAAGGAAAAGAAGTGGCACTGTGCTTCTTCTGTACCTGGTTGCGTCTGCACAGTCACGTTCAGTTTAGGCCATGTTAGTCTGGAGTGAAGAGTGTCGTCATGGAGCCGGTGACATGATAACTCTTTCACTTGGGCTAACAGTGAGTCCACACTTGGACGAGCCTAAACAACTCGCAAGTTCCACGCGTCTGTGAGTGCCTGCTTGTGTTGGGTTAGTGCATGCGTGGTTGCACGTGTTGATGTGCCGTTCTCTGCAAGATTGTGACATCACAGCTTGCAAGTAGAATCAAGTAGAGGAAGTAGTGCCCTTTTAGCATTTTGCTTTTCCCACCCACCACGTCCCTGCAAAATGCGTCGGGCTGGTGCAGGGGGTGAAGGTAGTCCCTGCCCTAGGGCCCGCGCTGGCGGCTGCAACCCCCTGGGCCGGGAGCTACATGTAGATACGGTAGGGCACTGTAGGGTAGATCCCTCTGAGACTCAAAGGATATTCCCCAGCGTCACCGAAGGAAAAGAAGTGGCACTGTGCTTCTTCTGTACCTGGTTGCGTCTGCGCAGTCACGTTCAGTTTAGGCCATGTTAGTCTGGAGTGAAGAGCAGATCTTTGCGTGTGGGCGATCTGTGTCTAGGATGTTCCCGCCTGCTGAAGGCGCAGATGTGCGGGGTCCTGTGTGCAACGCATGCGCAAAGAACGCGTGAACGGAAGGAGCAGGGCATGCTTGCAATTCTTTGCACGCACCAAAGCCACACAGCATGATTGGTGATTGCGTGGTTGGCCTTACAGCTTGGTATTGAGTCACATTGGTGCAATCTAGTCGGTGCACCTTTGCTTGTTCTTCAGTTGCCCGCCCGCCCTCCCCTTTCTTTGGGCGCCCATGGTGCGCTTATAAAGGAGGGTTAAGCTTGTGCGGATGAGCTTGCGCAGCTTGGACTTGCGCAGTCCAGCTGCTTCATGTGTGTGCCTGCGATGAAAACAAATCAATGCGCGTGTGGACTTTTGAAAAAGCAAATCCCATGAAGTGGGTGCCTCTGTGCAGGAGTGGAGAAGCTCAGGTGCACAGAGTGCGCGGCACTATTTGTGCTCTTCTTCTGTTATGTGACAGGAGATTCAGGGAGGGCGCCGCTTCCAAGGTGCACGCGCGCGCGCTTCCAAGGTGCACACACCGTCTGTGTCCAAGGTGCACGCGCAACGTTGGGGACCTGCGCAGGGCCGAGTGTTCTTGTACCCTGAAGCCTCAACCGTAAACCCTTAACCCTAAGGCCCAAGCCTTAAAACCCCTCAAAGCCCTCTCCGACCCGTGCCACCCAACCCAAAACCCTGAACCCTAAACCCTAAACCCTAAAACCCTAAACCCTAAACCCTAAACCCTAAACCCTAAAACCCCCTAAACCCGAAACCCTAAACCCTAAAACCCCCTAAACTTTAAACCGTAAACCCTAAACCCTAAACTAAGTGAGGGGTCGCTTCCGTCGAGCGACAGACCCCGAACGCTCGGCCGAGGGCCTTACAGCCCGAGCGCCCAAGCGGAAAGAGAAACGGAAAGGTGAGGGTTAAGCCTCACCGTCTGTCCTGGACAGGCCAACGGACATCGGCCTTTTTTACGACAACGTCAGTACTCGGCTAAGGGATGGCCGGCACCCAGACCACCTTTAGCGTAGCTTAAGTTTTACCCCAAATCGTAACTGGAGGTGGTTCAGGGTTTTGGGTTCAGGGTTTGTCGGGCCCCCCGCCGCGGGGGCCCCCTGGTCCCTGGTAGCTGGATTCCTGGACCAGGAGGCTGGCGAGGGGTCCAGGCAGGCTGGTTGCTCAATTTCGTGATTTTGGGGGCTTTTTCACATTTCCACGTTTCGGGCCAAGGGGCCCGGGCTAAGAAGGGCCCCCCGGGCCAAGGGCCCCCCGGGCCAAGGGGCCCCCGGGCGAACGGCCCCCCGGGCCAAGGGCCCAGGGCCCCCCGGGTTCCACCGGCCAAGGGCCCTTTGTGGGTCAAGGGTCCCGGCCGCCAAGGGTGCCCGGGCCAAGCTCCTGGGCCAGGGCTTTAAGGGAATAGGTCCCCGCCAAGGCAAGGGTCCCCCAGGCCAAAATTCTTATGCCTGACTGCTCTGTCTATTACTCTGTCGAAACACCAGACACTCCGATAGGCCCTTGCCGGCCAAGGGTCAGCCAAGGGCCGGGCCAAGGGGCCAGGGCCCCCCAAGCCAAGGGAGCCAAGGACCCAAGACCCCTGAGTGAAGGACCCCCAACAATACGCCCCCTTGGCCAAGGCCCCTTGCCGGACCAAGGGCCTAACACCCTGCCAACCAGAGCTCGGCTAAGGGCCTAGGAAGCCCCCAAGAGGCGCCAAGAGCCACCAAAAGCTTCAAAAGCTTCAAAAGGCCTACTAAAAGAAGGGGGACCACAAGATTTGTCCGTGCCCACAATGAGAATATTGAAAACATTGTTTTTAGGCACCCCTGCCCGCATTTTAGTATTGAAATCGATGGCTCCCCTAAATCAGCAAGGACCTCTACGGGCCCACGTGCCGAAGGCCCGAAAAGGACCGAAACTACCCCGAACCCCAGCCTAAACCCTGACACCGCAAAACCCTACGACGGCCTTCAAGCAAATAAGGGCCTCTACGGGCCCTAACGTGCCGAAGGCCCGAAGGGCCGAGGCTACCCCGAACCCCAGCTTAAACCCTAACACCGCAAAACCCTACGAAGGCCTTCAAGCAAATAAGGGCCTCTACGGGCCCTAACTTGCCGAAGGCCCGAAAAGGGCCGAGGCTACCCCGAACCCGAGCTTAAACCCTAGCGATTGAAAGACTCATTGGCGAAAAATTCATTAATAGGTTCCCTGACCTTTAAATGAATAAAGCCTCTACGGCCCCTGACACGCCGAAGGTCCGAACAAGGCCCCGAGAGACCCCAAGAGCCACCAAAATACTTCAAAAGGCTTCAAAAGGCCCCCTAAAAGAAGGGGGACCCCAGGATGCCCGTACCCGCAATGAAAAATGCGATTTTTTGGTAGTGAAATCGATGCTTAATTGAGGCCCTTAAAGAAGGGGAATCCAAAAGCAGACACAAAGGGTTTCCCTGACCTTCAAATAAATAAGGGCCTCTACGGGCCCTGACACGCCGAAGGCCCGAAAAGGGCCGAGGCTACCCCCAACCCCAGCTTAAACCCTAACAGCGCAACTTAAAAACATCAAAGCAAGCATCAGAGCACAAGAAAGTAAATTCCATAAACCCTAAACCCTAATAGAGTATAGTTTGGGTGGCCGGGGTGGGTTGACGGGCAACGCGAGCGCGCGGCCCGGGGTGTTTCACACCCGAGCGCGCGCCCTCCCCTGACACACCCTAAACCCTAAACCCTAAACCCTAAACCCTAAACCCTAAACCCTAAACCCTAAACCCTAAACCCTAAACCCTAAACCCTAAACCCTAAACCCTAAACCCTAAACCCTAAACCCTAAACCCTAAACCCTAAACCCTAAACGGCGCTTCGACCTCTATGGCCTTTCGACCCAGGTCGCTTGCCCGCCTCCTGCAGCCCGGAGTCCGTAGCACCCACGATGGGCCCGGTACCGGAGCAGGTTCTCCCGGGGACCAGTGCTGGTCCCCTTAATAAAGAAACTAAACCCCAAAGTCTTGACCCTGAATGGATGGGGCTGGCATTTCGGGGGGGGGTACCCCAAGGCCCCCAGGCCAGGAGGACCCGGAGCCCCCACCGCAGCGTGTCCAGGGACCAGGGGGCCTCAGGCCAGGCCAGGCAGAGCGGGTGCTCAAAAAGCTGATTTTGGTTTCCCTGACCCCGCCGGCCCCTGGCCCCCCCCTGGCCCCTCTGGCCCCCCCTGGCCCCCCCTGGCCCCGCCTGCCCCCCTCCCCCCTCGCCCCCCCTGACCCCCCCCTGGCTGCCCCCTGCCCCCCCCCTTGGCCCCCTCCGTCTGACCCCCCCTGACCGCCCCTGGCCTCCCTGGTCCCCCCGGCGCTCTGGCCTCTGGCTCTGGCCTTTCTTGGCCCCCTTGACCCTTGGCCCTTTCGGCGCTTCGCGCTGGCCCCCGTCTGCCCCCCTGTCTGCCCCGGGCTCTCGTTGGCCCTTCTGCCCACCTCTTGTGCCCCCCGCTAACCCTGTCAGCCGGGACCTGGCTACAAACCTTATTCTTGGGGAATGTTTTTTTTGAAAGTAAGCGATTGTCATGAGTTTAGGCCTAAACCCTAAAAGGAATAGGTTTGGGTGGTTTTGCCGCCTCGGACGGCGTGGGGTGGGAGAAAAGTTTTTGATGGCCCTCCAATATCGGGCCAGGAGCTGCTCTGCGCATTTGCCGAGGCATTCGAGCCGCTGCTGCATCCTAACCTTCACAGCATCTACGCCCTATCACAGCAAACCCTAAACCCTGAACCCTAAACCCTAAACCCTAAACCCTAAACCCTAAACCCTAAACCCTAAACCCTAAACCCTAAACCCTAAACCCTAAACCCTAAACCCTAAACCCTAAACCCTAAACCCTAAACCCTAAACCCTATGCGGAGCTGCAACTGGTATTGTAAAAAGAGTTAGTGTTGGAAGTTGAAAGGGTTAATAAACCCGGAAATCTTTTTTGGCTCAAGACTGGGCCATGTGCCTGGTAGTAAAAGGTGAGTGCCCTGTGGTTTGGGTTTGTTGTGTGGTTGATCCAGGGAAATCAAGGGCTTCTGTTGGGGTTGACTGTTCGGTTTCTCGTCCCCCTTCGGTTTCCCCCCGTAGGTTATGAGCCCAAATTAGGTTCCCTGCGGTTTGTGTTTCGGCTTTAGGGTGGAAGTTTGAAGCCATGGCGACCAACTGGTTACGGACTGGTGCGGCATCATCGAGCTCCAATGTGGGCGACCAAGGTGAAGGTGGTGTCAAAAGGTCTGCAACGGGTGAAAAAGTTGTTCCCAATGTGGAAGCTCTGGTTGATGTTGGTGGTATGCGTGGCGAAGAGAAGCCGGCGGTGGAAGGACTGGAAGACCAGATGGAAGCAGTTTTGCTGCGCCTTCTGAGCAAACATGGGCATCTTCTTCGAGCTGCGGAATCTGCTGAATCAACGGGAGCGCCAACAACAAGCTCCTCTACGTCAAAGATGGTGGAGCAAGGGTGCCAGACAGAACTGGTTGGGGATGTTATCCCTGTTTCCAAGCGAGCTCGCAACAAAGTGAGTTTCGCGGCTGAAAGTGGTGATCTGTTGACAGGTGAAGCGGAAGAAACTGCGCCTGTTGCTGCGACAAAAAGCAGTATCCTCGTCGTTGGGGACGCAGAAGGAGTCGTTCCTGTTGCTATGGTGATGAGCGAAGGAGAAATCCTGGAATTGGAGGCAGCAAGAATACAGCAAGAGTCAGATGAAGACTTATACGCTGATGGTGGAGGCAAAGTGTCTCAAGCTGCTGACCTTCCAATCATCGACTGCGATGGGAAGACATGGGAACGCCATTTTCACGAGGATGGGAGAGAGTATCTTTACTGCTTGGACACTGGAGATACCCAATGGGTGTTGCCTAAGAAGACTGGAATGGCTGGAAATAGTGAGGTGCCAGGTGTTGGAAGGGGCATTGTCCCTGTGGAAGATGAGCCAGCGCTGGGTGCTACCTCGTCCTCGTCACCTACTGAGTCTTCTAGGGCACAGCAGGGTAGCATGGAAAGTGTGAACAGCGGTGTAAATAGTGTAAGTGAAAAGGATTTTTCCTCTACTATCGGGGATAGCGGTCCTAGGGGTGGTGGTGACGCCCCGACCTCGGGTTCTCCTGATGAAGAGGGGATTTCTGGAAACCGAGCAGACATCGCTGAAGCTCAACATCTGGATCGGGAAGAAATGGAGGCGCTTTCTGAGGGTGTGGCAGCGGTGGAATCGGTGGGTCCAGAAGAAAAAATGCCCAATGTGCGAGTGGTGGATGTGGTGCCTGTCGTTCAGGAAGATGGCCCTGGAGATTTGGATGACGAAGGGAAAAAGTTGTGCATTACGACTGAGGAGGTCTCTTCGTTTGGTGCCGAGAATTCTGCCATTCAAAGGGAAAAGGAAACTTCTGAAACTGCTGGAGACACGGTTGATCGGAAAGATGAGGCCTGGAGCGCCAATGAAGCGCGGGTCGATGCGCCAGATAGTACCTGGAGTGCGAAGGAGGCACGGGTTGAGGTGCATATGGTGTTACGTTCCACGGGCGACTGCAACAATGGGGCGCAGGTCTCCGCAGCAGCTGATGATGGAGGTTCACAGGTGGACGCACTGGTGCAACCTGAAGTTAGCCGCGAGGAACGAAATGACAAGGGCTACACCGGAGCCAATGAGGCAGCTGTGGTCAATGATGGTGGCAATTCTCCTTTGGAAACCATGGAACCAAAGGAGCCTGCGGTGGAAGAAAGTGTGCCTGCCGTGGATGATCAACTCAATCGCCCTGCAGTGGAAGAAAATTTGCCTGCTGCAGAAGGTGTGACAAAGGACTCCAATGATGGGTCCACTCCCATGAAGGGAGAAGCGTTGCCGTCTGGAAGTTCACCGGAAGTCGACACCGAGCGAACTGAAGCAGATGAGGCAAAGCCTTTGGCAGAGAAAAAGGGAGGTCCTGAAATCCAGGAGCACAAAAAAGATGAGCTTGTGGGACTCGTGGAGCAGGACGAGCAGTGTGACCCAAAGGTGAAGACAAAGGATGCGCCAGGAGCCGATGATACAGAGATGGTTTCTGAAGAGCATGCAAAGAAAGTGCCCCGAGCGGGAGCCTTGGAATCACCTGGGACACATTGCTATCAAGAGGGAGATGGGATCATTGGTCTAGTGCGCTGCATCAATGGGTATGGAGCCTTTTTGGACCATGGTGATATAAATGTATTGGTTCCTGCAGGAGGGAACAATGTACATCAGTTCAAATTTGGTGACACTGTCAATGGAACAGTGAAACGAGTGGAAGATGATGGTACCATAATCTTGGACACCTTTCTGGTTTTGGAAGAGGACGAGGAGGATTCCTCTTCAACGCTGCGCAAATGGAAGGACAGCGGCTGGGGTACATGGTGGACAGGCTCATGGCAGACTGGTCAATGGTACAAAGGTTCCGATGGTCAATGGGACTGGAAGTCGGAAGAACAGCAGTCTCGTGAGTGGTTTGCCGAGTCAAAAGCATCCTCTAAGGAACAAGAGGAGGCTGAGCAGAAACAGCTCTATGGAGAAAAAATCTGTCGAAATCTCCTGGAAGATGAAACAATAGATAATGACTATGTGGGCAAAATCACTGGGATGTTGCTGAGTCGTCCAATGGACGTGATTGTGGAGTGTATCGCAGATCATGCATTCCTGAATATTGAGGCTCGGAGCGCATACAACATCTTGCTAAGTGATGATTGGAAGCCTGAGGAGAAAGAACGTGTCGGTGTGGAAGGAACAACCACTTTTTCCCGGAAGCAGTACCACGACGCGCTCTACGAACTGGCACGCAAGAAAAGAAGATTTAGTGGACCAGTCGTGGGTGAAGCGGTGGCAATTTTGCTGAGCAAAGGGAAAGATGAGCTTTGGAACGAGCTGTGGTTGGACACCAAGCGATTTCTGCAAGAGCTTGATGGTGCAATCGAGGAGATGAGTAAGAGGGAAAACAGGCCAATAGAAGCCTATATGGATCCCGATCAGTACAAAAAGGCTCACACGACTCCGAAGACTGTGTCACCTGGATACAGCAAGCTGTGCAAGTTCTTCAATCAAGGGAGGTGTCGAAATGGAGATGGGTGTTCCTATGAACATCGTCGCTACGGTGAAGGGTGGCCTGAAGGAGAGCCAACTGAGCCAAAGAACAGCCAAAAAACTGGTGACGAGGATGGGGACATCGGTGGCCCTCCAACTGATGAAGGTACAGTGGATGAGGTGCAGCAGGAGCGGGAGGATTCGGCCTTCCGTGCCCAGTACAACTATGGCAAAGGGACATCAAAAGGTGAGCCTACGCTGGGTGAAACGAAGAAACGGCTGTGTCTGTATTACAATCAAAGTGGTTGTAAATATGGGACTGCGTGCAGGTATCTCCACGACGATGACATGGCATTGGAAGGGACTTGGGAGCCTGGCAAATCTTGGGACAATGCTTCCAGGAAGGCACTAAGGGACGCGGGGTTCCACCATTGCTGTTTCGACTACTATCTCAAAGGGAGATGTCGTGTGCGATTTGGCTGCAAGTATTCTCACGAAGAGATGTCTGAGGACCGGCTGACCCAGTTGAAGCATTTGGTGAATGTGGCAAACCATGTGTCCTTTCAAAGGGGAAGGGGATTGGAGATTCCCGACAGGAACGCTTTTCAACCACCGGTAAGTGGGGGAGCAGAATCTTCGTCCTCCTCGGCACCAAAAGCGCTGCAAATGACCAATGTGTCACAAAAAGATGGTGAAAAGGGTATTCTGGATGAAGAAGAAGCTGATGAGCAAAAGAATTCGGTGGCTGCATCCACTAGTACTCAGCTTCACAATCCAGAGGAGCCAATTGAAAATTGGATGGCTCGCAACGAACACCTGTGGGTGTATACCCCTCATGTAAGTGAGGTGATGATTACCCTTGGTGTGACCAATGTGTCGGACTTGCAAGAGTTCATCTTTGTGGAAGATTTGGTTGACAAAGGAATCAACAAGGTGACCGCATGCAAAATTCTGCAATTGGTGGGTGAGGTCCGATATCGACCGGGAGGACCGGAAAAGGCAGTTCCTTCTGATGCATCTGTACGGGTACAACAATCTTCTGGGAACAAAGGGACTGGAAGAGCGGCGGTGCGAACCCTCACTCAGGTGCGTGAAGCTGAAGGCTCCGGTTCAAAAACGATGCCGAGAGGCTCCTATCGGGAGCTTTTTGATAAGGTCAAGTACCGTGACGCTTGGACGCTTGCGCAGAGGTCTCCACTGTGCGTACAGAAGCTGAAGTTGGTGGGAGTTGGAATGCCACCGGTGAACCCACCAACAAAAAAATATCGGTCAATATCAAACCCTGTGAAAAGGGGAAGGCCCTTGCTGGACAAAAAACAGGTGCGACAGGTGCCACGCTCTCGTTCACAGCAACGAGCGCAACCGGCGGAAGTGGTGGAGAAACCAAAACCACTGGAACTAGTTCTGAAGCCTCGTGGTGGGTTGTCGTATCGGTTCAGCAGAGCGTGGGCAGATGTGGTGGACGATGATGATCAGGCGGAGGCTTTGGTTTCTTATGCCGCTTCCTCAAGCGATTCAAGCGAGGAAGAGACCAATGCTGTGCACCGCATGCGGGAAATCCTTTTGCAAGAAAGGGATTCACAGAGAACTGCGATTCGTGGCAATGTTCCGATGGGTGGTTCTTCCGGCCCCAATGACGGGCAGAAAAAATCGGTTCACCTTGGCAAAGAACGCGACAAAGCGTCGCGGGGGGAGACCCGCCAAGAAGTGACTTCTCAAGTTTTTTCGCTACCACAACCTTCTCGTCGAACTGAACAGTCTCAAAAAAGAGCAAGGGATGGCTCAGTTATAGTTGGTTCGCTGGCGGTGGGCTCCACGGATGAGGTTTTACCTGGGCAAGGTGTTGCTGGACAGGTGAATGTATCTGAAGGCGCTCAAGTTCTTCCTGGGCAAGAAGTGGCTGGACAGGAGACGGCGCTGGAAGGAGCAGTGCAAATTCCTGGCGAGGAGACTGACCAAAACGAAGGAGAAGGTGGGAGCAATGAACTCCATGGTGATGGTGCGAAGACATTGGATGTTCGTCCGGTGAAGAATGTTCCTCAGCAATTGCTGGTTAAAGGTCTTCTGAATCGGATTTATTGGAAGGTTGCAGTTGGCAAGTTGCCGGTGGGGCAAAGAGACTGCCAAAAAGGGTCCAATAAGATGGATCGAAATTTGGTTATTAGCATGTCATCCGAGGGTGCAAGCGAACAGGATGAGAACCTGGCACTGGAGGACGATGCTGATCAGTCAATGGGTGACGGTGCGATGGTAGTTCTGGTGTATGATCCAAGGACGCTGATTCAGTCGCCAACAACTGATTGGGTTATGCGTCGTGGTCTGACCGATCGTTCCATCTGGCCAGCAATGGCGTACACAGCACAGAGAATATGTGCTGAAATGGTTCAAGTGGATGAACTGAATGCCCAGTTGAATACTGGGAGACTTCTTTTTGAAAGGAGAGATCAAGGATATTATTGTGATTTGCATCATTCGTTCCATGACAATCCGTGCTTGCCGGTGGTGGGAAATTATCCTCTTTCGGTGATGGGTGCACTGCTTTCTCCTGGCCTGGAAAAGGAATTCAGAAATACTGAAAAGTTTGGAACTGCTATGGAGGCAATAGCCTATGATTGGAGTCGCAGTCCAGGCATGGAAGTTCATGTGGAACTTATGGCAAGGGTAGCCAATCTGGTCGCTCCATTCCTTAGACTTGGAGGCCAAGGGACAGTGGTGAATTCCGAATTTCTCTGGCAGCACGGGAGGGATCAAATGATGGAGTTCCTTCAGGCAGCGACCTGCGCTGATCAATTGGAAGTTCTCTGGAGAAGAATGGACGACGATGCGGATGAGGAAGTGGATCCTACAGGAATGGTGCTGGAGATCCCCGATCAACAAGATGCGGTACTAGATCAAGGGAACAATGAATCCCTTATTCCTATTGAAGATGCTGGAGGTGAGACACTTGGTGACACTGGGAAGGATGGCAAAGCGCCAGAAGTCTCTCCGGAAGAGGAGACATCCAGTGGGTCGTCAAGACTGGCGGGCACAAGGATTTTCTTGTGGTCAGTGTACTCTCGTGTTGCTTCCAACTTCTCTACGCAGGACCGCACTACTGGGAAGATCTTTGACAGCACAAAAGGGTATCCTGGTGAAGGACCAAACAATGGTGACAATCCTTCCTCTAAGAGGAACTTACCCTGGATCTCTGAAGACTACCTCGACGAAGTGGTGTCAAAAAAGATGGAAAGGTCTTCAGATATGGATGGGCTGGAGGGGTTTGTTCCGGGAAGTGAGGGATCGTTGGAAAAGGTAGAGGTGGAGAATGTTACTGCCTCTAAAATCCTTATGGCTCTTTCGAAAAAGGGATATAGAGCTGGGTATAGGAGGTTGTGTCGTTTGAACGTATCTGGATGCAAGGTTGGAACAATGAAGCGTCCAATCAAAAGGGTGCAGAAGATCGGCACTAGGAAAGCCTTCATGAAGAAGTTCAATGTTTTTGGATCGTCTCAGTGTGGCTCAGGAGCTGGCGGAAAACCAATCATGAAGGTGGTAGGACCAAGGCCAGGTTTTCCAGCTGTACTCCAAGCATCAAATACTGATAGCACCTGGGGTGAAGGGAGCAGTTCTCCGGCACATGGCAATGTTCATGTAGAGCAGAATCGCCCTATGGACCGGTTCGAGGCGGAGCGCTTGGAGAAGAGGAAGAAAGGCTTCTGCTATTGGTTCAGTAAGGGAAAAGATCGCTGCAAATTTGGTGAAGACTGCAAATTCATCCATTCAGAAGATGATGTGGTGCTGCATTCGTATTGGTGCAAATACTATGTGGCGGGGAGACAGTGTTTCGCTGGAAAGACGTGTGCGTTCTCGCATGATGCAACTGGTGTGAGGTGCATTCAGTTTGCTCAGTCTGGGAAGTGTCGTTATGGTGACAGGTGTGTTTTTGAGCATGGTGATCCGCTGAATGAACAGAGGCCAAGGTCTCCGAGGACGCCCCCAAGGGATGGTCCAAGGAGAAGTTCTGGTGCAAAAGGTGGGGAAGAGGAGATCTCTCCTGAACAGTTCGATGATGGTGAGGAGTATTCCGTGACGTATGACGATGACACCAAAATGTCGGAACTGTTGATGGAAGCGATTTCATTTCTGTCGAATGGCAAAACAGATTTGGCTCGAGCAGAGGCGGACCCACTGTTCAAACTCCTGAAGTTCAATGGAGATGCTGACCAGATGGATAGAGAATGGGTTTCGTGGACCGACGATATGTTGTCCGTGCTGGAACTTCACGAAGTAGTGAAGTCGTATGAGGTTTCGCTCGAGGAGGTGGAAGAATGGGTCAATGACCTGAGGATATGGTTCGAGCGAGCCAACGTGGAAGAAGAAAAAGATCCCAAAAGGGGCAAGAAGAGGTCCCTAGAAAGGGAGTCCAGCAAAGATATTCCTGCCGAAAAGGAGGTGGTTGAGACTTCTGAGACGGAGGTTGTCGTTGAGGAGGAGGCAAAAAAGGTTAAAAAGAAGAGGAAAACTGCAGTTATCGAAGATCCTTACACTCTCCTGGTTCCAAAGCCGAAGAAGATGCCGGCGACCATTGAGAAGAGTGGATCATCATCCAATGCGGCGGTTTCTGCAGGGGAAAAAGCCTCGAAAATGCGCACAAAGTCGAACGTCGGTGGAAAGGCGAAGAAGAAGGAGAAAAGTCAGAGTCCCAAAAAGGGAGAAGTGGTGGTGGTGAAAGGTCCTGAGGAAAAGGATCGTCCTCCTGATGTGGATGCGCAAGCGTCTACAGCTGTGAGTGCAGAGCTGGGTCAATCTTGCCAAGCGATTGAGGACGCAAAAAGAGAAGGATTGGTATCCTCAATTCAAAGGGGCGTACAGGATCCTGTTCTTGCAGTTTCGGACCTGGAGTATATTCTGCTGCAACTTCACCTCAAGATTGCCAACAATCGGAAAAAGAAGTGATTGGATGGTATGGATGAAGGGATGGTTTTTCTGTTTCTGGAGACAGGTGCGCTGGAACAGCCAATGTGCTGACAAATGTGGTGGTTACTATTAAGGGTATGGAAATCCCTGATAGTAGAAGTCAGTAGCTTTTCGCGTAGCGAAGACCACGGTTTGTGGTGAAGAAGGCCAAGGAGTCTTCAGTGATGAGAGGATCATGGTGAAAAAAAGATTCTCTATGGTTAGTGGATTTAGCCAATGTGCTATAATTTCGTCCTGGTAGACGTAAAACCATATTGTGCATTTCAAGCAGCTGGCTGCTGTCCTAATGGCAGTTTTTGGCCAAAGATCTGCATCTCCAATGTGTCCTAGGAAATCCTAGGACAGGGGGAGTGCGGAGCTGCTGCTGGTATTGTAGAAAAGAGTTAGTGTTGAGAGTTGAAAGGGTTAATGAACCCGGAAAAAAACATGTTTGGCTCAAGACTGGGCCATGTGCCTGGTAGTAAAAGGTGAGTGCCCTGTGGTTTGGGTTTGTTGTGTGGTTGATCCAGGGAAATCAAGGGTTTCTGTTGGGGTTGACTGTTCGGTTTCTCGTCCCCCTTCGGTTTCCCCCCGTACCCTAAACCCTAAAACCCCCTAAACCCTAAACCCTAAAACCCCCGAAACCCTAAACCCTAAACCCTAAAACCCCCTGAAGCCTAAACCCTAAAACCCCCTAAACCCTAAACCCCTAAACCCTAAACCCCTAAACCCGAAACCCTAAACCCTAAAACCCCCTAAACCCCCTAAACCCTAAACCGTAAACCCTAAGCCCTAAGCCCTAAGCCCTAAGCCCTAAGCCCTAAGCCCTAAGCCCTAAACCCTAAACCCTAAACCCTAAAACCCCCTAAACCCTAAACCCTAAAACCCCCTAAACCCTAAACCCCTAAACCCGAAACCCTAAACCCTAAAACCCCCTAAACCCTAAACCGTAAACCCTAAGCCCTAAACCCTAAACCCTAAACCCTAAACCCTAAACCCTAAACCCTAAACCCTAAACCCTAAACCCTAAACCCTAAACCCTAAACCCTAAACCCTAAACCCTAAACCCTAAACCCGCCCGCCACCCCTCTCATCTCTGTTGGGGTAGGCGGGCGCAGTCGAGCGCTCAGCGAGACCACGGCAGGCTCTGCTAGGCTGCAGAGCCTGCCAGGCACACTCCTGAGAGGGTCGCCTAGCTAGAGTCGCCTAGCTCGTCTCAGATAGAAAAAAAAAAACTCCAGGGGATCCTTTTTCAATTCCTGGCAACCTCTGGGTGCTGGCACTGGCCCTGTGGGCTGGGCCCTGACCGGCTCTTTCCTGGCTTGGCCCTGACCCTGGCCTGGCCCTGCCCGAGCCTGGCCTTGCTGGCCCTGCTGGCCCCTGCTTGGCCCTGCTGGCCCTGCTGGCCCTGCTGGCCCTGCTGGCCCTGCTGCTGGCCCTGCCCTGCTGGCCCTGAGCTGACAGGAAGCCCTCTGCAAGGGTGAGTTTCGTTCTCGGCGTGGGGGGGGGTTCTTGCAAAACCTGCACTCACGCCCTGAATTTTCTGTGAGAGGGCCCTTCGGCCCAGACCGTCCCCTGCGCAAAACCTGAGGGGGGGGATCCTTTGCCTTGTGCCCCCGACTGGGAGGGGGTGGGGGTTGGTGGGGGGGTGGGGGTGGTGGGGGGGGTGGGGGGGTGGGCTCCCAGGGGCCGTGAAGGGGTGCCGGTGCGCGACCTGCCTGGTCTCCTACGTGCCCAGTGTGCAGGCAGTAGAGACTCGACGTCATGGCCGCTGTGTTGTTCGAGCGTTTCGGCATGCAGGCGGTGCAGTGGGCATGCGCAAGGGCTTGGTTGCAGCAGGAGTTGACTGCCAGAAGCTCAGCGAGCTAAAGCTACAAGGGGCAGCATGAAACTGGCGAATTCATGTCTCAGGCAGCCACCCGCCAAGGGGACATGGTCTACCACGTGGCACGCCGCCTGAACCGGCACGAGGGGGCCGTGAGGGAAAGGCTGCTTGCTGTGACCGGCACCTTCCAGCAGCTCCTTTCGGGAGAAGCAAAGCCGCGTGACTGGGCGGCGAGCGTTTATAGGGTGCAGGGTTTATAGGGTTTATAGGGTTTGTATAGGGTTTAGCTTACACGAAGTTCGAAACCTGGATATCTCTCTTTCAAACCATGTTAGCGAAAAACTAACACCTCCCTCTCCCCCCTCTCCCTCTCCCTTTCCCTTCCCCTCCCCTCTCCCTCTTCCTCTCCCTCTCGCTCTCTCCTCCCCCCTCCCCCCCCAGATGATCTCCGACTTCCTAGTGTCCCAATCAGCCACTGTTCCCAAGTGGCCCCCCCAAGAAATCGCCAACAGCTCGCCTCAAGTTCGGCAAGTGTTCACGACTCGCACATATCCCAAGCTTTCGCAGTGTTTTATCTTAGTGTGCTCTGAACATGTTCGATATGTGAGATTTGAATGGCTGGCTTGGCTTTGGCTGGCTCCGGTTTGGTTTCGTGATGAGTATTGTTTGGGTGGCCTCGGGGAGCATGTCTTCACACTTTTGCGTTCAGCTGACCAATGCTACACCCTAAACCCTAAACCCTAAACCCTAAACCCTAAACCCTAAACCCTAAACCCTAAACCCTAAACCCTAAACCCTAAACCCTAAACC